>CM053783.1:110039752-110394752 GCA_028749045.1 Cupressus sempervirens
CTCTATATCATTCTCATTCTTTCTCATTGTATAGGTTCCAATTTTAAGGAGAAAATTGACTCACTACTTAGAAACTATTCATTCAACATTTCTTCTTGTATGAACAACAGTTATAGAGTAATTTAGAATAAGTCCAAATCTATTAGGTATTTTGTGTTTTGATTTCATGCATTTCAATTTATTATTTCAAAGAAATTGATACGAATGAGTTAGAATGTCCTTAGTTTCATTTTGATTCTTGTCTCCTATCTCAGTAATCTGTAGTCTTATGTGGTCTTGGAACAAAGAGATAAGATCCATTTGCATCCCTTTAAAATTTTATGTCAGATTTATTTTTCTCTTGGAACAAAGGACCAAGTAATTTCTTAATGTGTTTCATAGGGTTGTTGATTATTTGAGAAGGATATTTCATGAGAATGAGGTCTTAATGAACACCGATGTCTGATTCACCAAGTGATAGGATAGAACTGATGTCTTGGTGTATGGAATACATCATCGATATCATATATGCATGCATTTGATTCATGAAATTTCCCAATGGTTAAGACATTGATCAATTGCAAGATCATTCATTACTACTGCTGCATATTTAAGGTTTTGTTGAATTCAACATCATTTATCAAGTATTTTCCCTTTTATGTTGAACAACCTAAATGTGATGCCCTCAGTCAGCTTATGAACTTCATTGTTTTGCATTTAGCTACTATAGATCTATTTCATTTCATGAGTTATTAGGAGATATAAGGGTTTTTATTTGCATTGTTAGATCCAGGGATATGTTTTTCACTAGTACCATATTAATTGGTTTCAAGGTTCACCCACCTAAGTTTTATAGAGCCTAAAGTAAAAGAAGGATCTATCCTTATAGTTGGTCTAGTGTCTCAAAATATGTGTTGAGGATGGGAGTTAGCTGCCCTTAGATGTGTCTTGTTCTCATCGGGGTAATTGGGAACCTATAGCATTTTCAAACACCAACAAAATGACAACTCTACTGGGGAGTTGCATACAAAATGAACCAAAATCTCTGGCATGAAAAGAATTGGATATAGCATACATATAGCAAGGGGTGTTTCTTATTTCTCTACTGAAGTTTCATGTTCCCCAGTGTTCTTATTCATTGATATCAAAAGTTTGACTGAATTGAATAAATTATAGTATCAAAATCACCTAGCACTTTGATAAGTTGTTGTCAGAATTTAGAGTCAATATCAAAGTTCTTTCGCTTTGTCAAGAATGTGAAATTCCCACATTTTTGAAAAAGGTCTTCAAATACCTATTGTAAATTTAGGACCAACCTATTTTGTTTTACAAATTTGGTAAATCTTTTCTCACTAAGTGAGTGGTGACTCAAAGTCATATCTCTACACCAGTGCTTTGTGAATGTGAAGGTATTTTGAAAGAAGCAACAGTCAAAAAGTATATTTGAAAAATATATCTCGAGTTCTTGAAAAATGGGTGAAAGATTCATATGAAATGTAGTGCAAAAGTTACTAAATCTAGATGAGATCTAAATCTGTTGTTATTTGTAGCATTGATGTAGTTGTAGGCATGTTAGAATTCTTTAGAATAGCTGAGAGGGGGGGGGGGGGGTGAATCAGTTATTCAAGGTCCAATAATGTCCAATCAAAAATTTCTAATAAAATGGGAGTGAATCAGAAGTACTATCCTTTTTACTTTCTTATCATGCATCCAATTAAACATTAAACAATCATGAAAAGTAAACATGCATCACACCATAACACAAAGGATTTTGGTGACCCAGAAACCCTCTAGGAATAAGAAGGTAAAATTGGAGTGGGGATGACACCCACAAAATAACTGCGCAATTAATTTCAACCACTTCTGATGGTATGCCATGTTAAAGGCTTTACAAACTGTTAAATGTGACCCTGTTAAAGGATTTCTACACTCTGTTAGGAGTGTGTCTTGTTAGAGGACTTAAGAACATTCAACTTTGAATGTCACCCTATTAAAGGATTTACATAGAGTTGTTAGGCTCACCCAAGTCCATGGGATTTATAGTCACCTTCTCAAAAGAATCTTTTATCCCACTCTAAGGATCTCTCATCCTTCTCCTAAGGATCTCTTTATCCTTCTCTTGAGGATCTCTTATCCTTCTCCTAGGGATCTTCTATCTTTTTCCTGAGGCTTATCCACCTAGCTGTTAAGCTAACCTAGTAATTTAGAATTTCAATATCTAATATAATGGTAAGAAAGTATTAGAAAGGTTTTGACCTAATAAAGATTGCAACTTTAACCTTGCAGATTTCAGATCACTCTTCAGTTCCTTTCTTTGCTTGGCTTTTCTCCCTTGCAATGCTGACAGCTTGTTCACCCTTCAAGATCTGTCTCCTTGAGTTCTTCCACTCATAATGCCAATGCACTCTATGGTCACTTGATCAACTTAGAATCTTGATGCTCTATCCTTACTCTTCACTATGTCCTCTTCTTGACACTTTACACTAGCCTTCTCTTGGCTTCTCTGCATGACCACACTTATGACCAACTCCCTCTTACACTATCTTGATCTTTGACTTGTAACTCCTTATAATGAAGTTTTGTTCTTCATTTCCCACTCAAATCTTGATTTTATCTAAGAAAATGATATTTTTTTCCCTCCAAATTGCTTCTTCTAGAAACTTTATGATAAGTCCACCAGCATTTGCCCTTGAATTGGTTTGCATGGTTTACATAAAATTTTGTGACATCTACTCATCATCCTTATCATCCAACTAATCCAAAAATTTCAATATAACAAACTTGTCGTTACTGATCCAGCAAATCTTTGACTTAACAAATAATGTAGCAACTTGGCATCATTGGTTTACTGATGCTCAGCACCTTCTGTGTTACTCAACTCCTACTATATTTACTGATGCTCAACACTTGAAGAAACTTTCTTGGCATCCATTACCTTTTTCTAATACTTAGCACCTGAAGGATTCTGTGTTACTCGGCACTTGAATAATCACTCGGTTCACACTGAAGTTGAACTTGCTCGGCTTCAACTAAGAATATGCTCGGCTCTAACTAGCTTGCTCTACTTTCTCAAATGAACTTGGTTAGGCTTTACAAATGACTTAGTTAATCCTTACATCTTTGATGTGTCTTAGTGTGTCCATCCTCTTAGAGTATGTCATCAATACACTATTTCATCAATGGCTTAGCTGATCCTTATACTTCATTACAACATCATAACTTCAACCTTTCTCTAGGTGCTCTAGTTACATCTTATTGATTGCCTCCTCCTTGTCAATCAACCAATTGATAGTATTTGGATCACTTAATAAATTTTCATTCCTACAAGTAACAAGTTTGACATCAATGACAAAACAATGATTGAAAACATTCTTTACCCATTCTATTATTCTTCATTCATGATCCTTTCAATCATTTCCAACAAGGCATCCATATTAAAAGGTATTCTCCACTTTCATGTGATTTCATTTCCATGAAAGTAAGCTTTAAAAAATATTCTCCATCAAATGGTTTTTAGCATTAAATAGGAGAATGGTTTAATATAGTTCAACATACTTTGTGAGAGGCAGATTCAACAAAAGTGTTTATGCATTTTGAAGGATGTTTGAATATCTGAATTGGTAGAAAGGATTCCAGATCTACTGCAATTATTGAATACTAAAAGTAATCTTGATGATTGAATTATAAATTTCTTAGAAATGGAAAATTTCCCTTCACCTAGTATGCAGCCGGTTAGTGGGAATTATAGATATGTTTCTATCAAGAGATATATGCCATTGAATTTCAATGGAATTCATGGTTTCCCAAACCCTATGCCATATAATCTCAGAAAGTATTTTCCTAAGTTTAGTGTGATTCATGACATTTCAGCCAGTCATCATGTTCAGTTGTTTAGTGACTTGGTTGGTGATTTTGAGATTGCTCATGAAGATGTTCTTATGAAGTTATTTGTTCAGACTTTAGAAGATGATGCTAGGGATTGGTTTTCCTTTTTACCAGCATGTTCAATTTCATCCTAGGATGAATTACTCTCAGCCTTCATGATGCAATTTGGGGAAAGAGTAAGTATCTCTTATTATTTTGATAAGTTTTTGAATATCCAAGTTGGGAATAGTGAGTTAGTTCTTGAATTTAATATCAGATTTGTAAAGGTTTTTAATGATATTCCTGAAAGTTATAAGCCAAATGATCAATTGTGTTTGGTGGTTTATCCTAGTGCATTTAATAAGAAGATGAGCTATCTATTTAGGGATAAAGAACCTAAGACTTTGCATCAGGCATTCATGATGGCAATGGAGATTTAAAAAAATATAAAATATGGTTTAACTAAGAGTCACTTCTCTCAGAATGTTTGCTAGAAAGATGCGGTTCAAACAAGAAATCAATGTCATGTAGAATATTTAAATTCAGATTGGCAAATGCATAACCCTATTGTTGTAAAAAATCTTGTTGAATTTTCAAAATTAAGAACATATGTAGATGAGGTTTCTTTGTTGCAAAGAAAAGATGATTCCATTCTTGCTAAATTGAATACACATGTTTCCAGTATTACATCAGCTAAAGATAGAGTTAGTTTACTTGATGAATTGTACATGTAGGATTTAAGTTCAGTTACTCTTCTATTGATGATTTTCTTTATGTTTAAAGCATAACGAATCATGAAGAAGAAAGGTGTTCATCTCCATATGAGGATGAAGAGGCTAGAACTGATGTGTCAAGTGACAATGGTGAAGTTTTTGATCTAGTGTATTATCAAGAGGCTTCATATGAAGCTAATGACGAGAGTTGTTGCTTGGGTCAAGAAGAGGAAAGAGCTATTACATGCTCGTCTTCACATGAATCTAATGCAAATTGGGAAGAAGAGATCAATGGTGAGAGTGTAGTTTCTCATGAAGATGAAGGTATGATTTCTTGTTCTAAGTCTGAAAATGATAATGCATCTCAGTTTTATGTTATACAAATCAGTTTGAATATGAAGAGTTTAGGAGTGATTTGTCCTCAATACTTGAAGATAAAGAAATGGTTGATCAAATTGATGCTAATGGGTTTGAACATGAAGTTTTGAGTGAAAGATTATTAAAAGGTTTTATGTTAGACAATGAGGTTACAGCATATGGTAATGGTTTTAGTGATGATTCATGCTCTATTCGTAGAAGTCATCCTAAATACAATAATGAAGGTGATGTAGTCATTGATACTATATGTGTGGTAGATGAAGAAGAAAGAAAGTCTTCATATGATTCTAATTTTTTGTCCTATGCTACAAGTTTTTGTGACAATAAATTGGGTAATGGCTTCAAGGTATTTGATAATATTTCATATGATGATGGTCAGCCCCTTTTTTTTCATAATGTTCAAAAAGGATCACTAAATGGAGTTAGCAACACCTTGTTTGAAGAAGACATGGAATTTTGAGATTTAGTTGAGCTGGGTATAAATTATGATGAATTATCATACTATTGTGAGAAATCAATTTATTCTTCTCCCAAATGTGATAGTGAATATACTAATCAGCATTTCAATTGTGATTATGAGGATAAGGTGTTTGATGAGATAGTTATTGAAAATTTACCTGCACCTTGCAAGGGTTTTTATGATGAATGTTTTAATATGACTAATTCATTTGCTAATTGTGAAGAATTATTTAAGGACTCTGGATTAGTTTTAGATTCTAAAATTGATGATATATGTGAGCATAAATCTGATTGTTCCTTTGAGTACAATCCGAGTATGTATAAGGAAACACAATTTGAAGGTATGTGTGATCATTTTCCCCAAGTTGAGTATGAAGCATTCATATTCAAAGTTGATAGCATGCATGAGTCATTAAATGAAGAGGATTTTCATTTTTAGTCTAATATGTTTGAGCATGCTGATCAGTACTTTCATAATGAGCAAGTTGTAGAAAATGAAGCAAGTTTTTATGTGTTATGGAAGTAAAGATGTAGATTCAGTTTTTCCAAGTGATGAGTTTCAAGATGTTGATCCAATTGGTGAAACTGATAGGAGAAGTATTTTCAATTTACCTCATGAAAGTTTAGATGAGAATCAAATTTATGATAGAGGTAAACATTTTTGTTGAAGTTTGGTGGCCTGGGGCCATTGTTTGTACATAAGTAGGTGGTAGTTTCTTTGCTTTCAATAAAGTTGTTCAAGAGAGAAGTTTTTGTTGTCAAGTGTGTGGTCTACTTCTTCTAGAGATCTGAATCCTTGCCATGCCCAAAAGGACATGCATCCCTAGACAGAGCCACTAGTGGTGCTCAAAATTGCAGCACTGATTTTGAGCACTATTGAAAAAATTAATTCCTATAAACACTTTTTGATGCATGTGTACCTGGCCATCCATTTGAGGCCTAAGAGCTGTTCAATGCTTCTAACACCTCCCATTTAGTATGTCCACTTGTTTCATTATGATAATTTGTCGTTCTAAGTCATTCTGTGAAGCTGTGTTTTGAGCATTTGACAAATCTGCATTTTTACCTTAGTGTCAAACAACAATAGGAGCCTGTGTTTGCAATTGAATATCTCGCACCCAGAAATGTTTCATGACTCACCACTTTGTGACTGCCTAATGTCCATACCCAAAAAACTATTTTTTAGATTTTGAGTCTTTTTTAGTCTGTTTGACTAGGTTTTAACTCCCTCAAAGTTGGTCTTTTATAGATGTCATGCTGATATGAATTGTTCAAAATTCTACGAAGCCCCATTTGACCTGTGATAAATTTGACCTAGTTGACTCAAATAAGAAATTTCCTTTTGTGTTACATTTTAGAGGTTAGAAAAATGTTATTTTTCCATTTTGAGCTTATGATGAATCTGTTTGATTAGTTTTCAAATGTGATTCCAAATGCAATTTCTAACTTTTCACTAGTGTCAGCATATGCAAATTTGTTAGTACCCTTATTCATGACATCATAACTTGAAACATTTGATAGGTAAGATTGAATGGATTGTACCACTGTGTTGTAATTTGAAAATACTTTAAGTGTGTCAATTTTCAAATCTTGACGAATCCATCTACATAGTTTCCCAGGTCAATTCCATTTGCAAAAAATGCTTTTCCACCATTGTTTCTAGTTTGCAAATTTGAGTAGCCCACCTTGACCTCTAACCAAATGTGTCTTGTTATTCATCATGAGCCAAAATCCTAGTTTCATTTTATCCTCATGACAAAGAATCAACACCCTAATTTTCATGCTCCCAAGTGTTAGTTTACCCAATTTTTGAAACCGATTCCAAACATGATTTATGGTTTTCTAAAATGATTGTTTGCAGGTGATTTTAAGAAGGTAACTTCGACAGTCAATATCTTTTGATTGATAATTTTTCATGAGATGAGATTCAATAGGGTGAAAGTATGTGGAATAGAGAATCAATGTGCTAGCTTTCAGAGCCTGGTCAGGTGTTTTGGTTAGTTTTTAAGGCCAGTCAAAGGACCATCTAGCATTAAAGTGATAGTTGGCAGTAAAGGGTATAAATGAGGTTTTAAGGATAGTTCAATGCTCAATTTTTTATTTCAGTTAGTTCGAAGATCTCAGTAGATCAATTTGAGGATTCAACTATTTGAAAATGACAATATTTTTAGCTGAACCCACTTTGGGGCCCAATTAATTACACTAGACTGGTAAAATAAACATTGAAGGTTCTCACTTATATTAAAGCCTTTTAAAAGATTTTATGGTTATGGATTAATTGCATGGATAGCCAACATGATGCTTGAACAGAAACTTGATTGGGATGGTGGGCTTTTTAAACTTGATAAGTGATGAATTAGACCAGAAGACATTCAATGGAGAAATAACTTATAACATTACATTAAGACCAGACATTTGTGGTTATAGTACTAAGAAAGTTTATGTTGATATACTAGTCTATAAAGGAAAGAAAAATTGTATTAAAAACAAGGCCTCACGGGTATTTAATATGAGGATAACCTCTTATTAATAGCCTCTAAATTGACAAGCTTAAAGGAAGATGGGTGAGCATGGAAGTCAGTGGATTTGATAATGGACTTGATTTTGAGCATATCACCAGGGAAGGTACAAGTCAATGAGGAATCGTATGGTGATGTAGCTGAAATGGTGAACTTCTATAAAGGAAGTCAATGATGCATATCTTCAATAAGCAAGGCACATTAAAAAAGGAGGACTTGATTGAGAAGCATAAGATAAGAGTGATGCAAGCTCAAAAGAAAGTAGATGATTGTAAACTTGTGTTTGATACATCATGAGATTCAGTGAGAGTTGACATAGAGGCTTTTAAAGAAACCATGAGGAAGCCCACAAGTAGAGGTGTCCATGATAGAAGCTTGGGATACCATCAGAGAAACAAAGTAATTTTAGTGGCAGCCCATGAATATGCAAAAGGGAATTTATGTATATGTGTGTGTGTGTGTGTGTGTGTGTGTGTGTGTGTGTGTGTGTGTGTGTGTGTGTGTGTGTGTGTGTGTGTGTGTGTGTGTGTGTGTGTGTGTGTGTGTGTGTAAATTTATTCATGAAAGCTCATGCCAAGAATAGATGCATATAAAATGGAGGGGGGGCAGACATTGCGATAAAAATATATACATGTCCTTCAATGTGTGCAAATGGATATAAGGCTACCAATGCATCAGAAATGGCATTCAAAATGCCAAGTAGGGGCACCCATCACATGGCTAATGGTGACTCTAATTTTAAAAAATGTTTGATGCACAGATGAATCAAAACATCCTTTTAGTTATACACAGATGAATCAAACGCCAAGCAGGGGCACCCATCGCATCCAACAGGGAGTCAACTTTGGAGGAAAGGCATCATATAAAGGAGCGATTCACATAGGTTGCAAAGGTGTGATTCCATGTCATGGTAGCAACCAATAGCCAAAGTGGGAAAGACCTATGCATGGGAAGAGAACCCCATGGCATAAAAAAGGTGTGTGCTAAAATGGAATCCCCACGCTAAAAAAAGGGGAGCACGCTAAAACATTGCATACCAAATAAAGAGAAGAGGCCTAGCACTAAGACAAGGAGAAGGGGACCTTGCACATTTGCAAACAAAAAGTTGATTAATTTTAGAGAAGAACCTATAGGAAGAGTGTTGGTGTCTACTTATTGTGAAAGAAGGAAGGAACAAAGGTTTAATTGTAAGCATGTAGCAAATCAATTAAAAAGATAGTCTTACATCAAGGCTAGGATGAAGCCACCTGGGGTCCATGTGAGAAATAACGCCCATGGCTGGAAAGTGGCAGATTTGGAAATCCCCACCATGAAGTTGCCATGTTTTAAAACGTAGGGACCACATGATGAAGGGGAAACAATGATCAAAGGGAGAACCTATGCTCATAGAAAGATTGAAGCCGCAGTCTATAGTAAATGGAGATAGGACCCACGTTTTAATAACCCTTTTCCTTTCACAATAAAAGGAAACCTACATATGGTGCAAAAATAAAACTAAAAAGATATATCCCACATTACTCATGGGAGGGGTTTCTTAATTTTTTAAATGCAAATCCATTCATATTGTATTGTGTCTTAAATATAATGGCTTTTGTGAAAGCTAGCTTGTGTGCATGGGTCCCAGATTGTAGTGCCTCTCTCATTTGACTTTTATAAGTCGTCCTGATGGATGCAACCTTGATGATCTTTTATTGTGATGGGATCATGATTGTGACCCTGAGTGGTCTACACCGTTGAGGTGTTTGGGTTTATGTTTCTTTATCAGTTGCTTTGATTATGCTTTTGACTGATCTTGGAGATTATGATATGATTTTTGGTTCATTGAGGTTTGTGCCAGTGGTTACCAGGATCGATGTGGTATCATGAGGTTGTTCTGTGATTACCTTGAGATGTGTGCAGAGATTGCACTGTGTACTTTTTACCATGCTACACTGGACTAGGTTCCTGTAGCAGTGGTTAGTCATGTTTATGACTGTGTTTTCTTATGTGTTTTGAATGCCTTTTTAATGCAAAGAAATCAATCATTATTAAATGCTTAAGTAATTAGAATGGATTGTTCTTGTTGGATTATTTGGTTTTTTGTTGCAAGCATTTACCTTGTTATATTTCTGATTAGAGAGATATTTGTTACTCATGTGATGTTTACATTTGAGAGGACCCGAGGGTCAAATGTTACTCTTTGATTTTAGAATCATAGATATTAGACTACTATGTTGTTCAGTTAATCATATTGCATGATGATGCCAGTTTGAGATGACAGTGTGTTTTACGATGTTATCTGGTTATCTGGTATTTGGACATACCTCTGATTTTGTTATGTGATGGATTTAATGCTATGGTTATTTACTTCATTCTTGCGTTGCTATGCCTTTTGCAAACATGAGTGATGTAAATAGATTATTTTAATATAATTAAATAAATGGTTAAATTAGGTGATTTAATGCATTTATTGCTTCGGCTATGTTATTATATGCAATTGCACTTGATCGTGTTGTTTAGTGTGCAGGATTATATCCCTGGCAGTGGCACTTGGAGTTAGTGATTCAGCTATTCATAATTTACCAATGTCGCCTTTGTATGGTCGACGTATCCTTAATTAAATGTTTAATTTAAACCTTTCAGTGATTATTAAATCCGAACTCATTTGCATTATGTGATTAGACCAGTAAGCGTGTCTGTGCTTTTAGAGTTTCGCTTTGTCGCGAAAGTTGTTTAGGAGATTTATGTGTTTTTGGGTTTTTGGGCTTTTTTATTGATTTATTTTAATTTCTGGTAGCTTTTCCATAGATGAATTCCTATTTATAGGAATAGCCTATTTTCGTTTGGGTCGATTCGGGGTTTAACTAGATTGGCTAGTTAAATGCCCTAATCTATTATTCGCCCAAAAAGTGAATAAGTATCCAAAGAGGAATTTAATTCCTCACTTCTCACTTTCAAATTGGAAAGTTGGAGAGTAAAACCCAAAATCCTCTTCATGAGGATTTACTGTTTTGTTCATTGTGGGAGCTACGGGCGTGGGATCGTCGCGAGGTTGGGCTCGTTGGATCCAGCTCGGGGAAACCTTGGATTGTCGTGATTTTCAGCTACTTCTACAGGATATTTATTTTATGGTTCAGATTCCCGTTTTGCTCTTTTGGCTATGAGGTAGGGCTTTCCTGTTTTATTGTTTATGCTCTGTTTCAGCTTCTGTTTTTGGTAGCCATTTGTTTGGAGGCTGAGAACTAGTGTTCCCCTCCGTTTCTGTATGTTAGTTCTACCCGGTTGGGCGGGTATGAACATTTCCCTATTTTTTGGGATGAGGGTTTGGGATTTTACGCCGTTATGCTGGCCGTTTTTGCATACGATGTTCGATTCCATTTATTTTTGGATTTTTCGGGTTTTTGAACCCAAAGGCCAAATGGGTTTTAATTTTGTAATTTTCCAAATTTTTGGGGTTTTCACCTCATTTTGCGTGCTGCCCTATTTTCTCAGGTTTTCTTGGCACAATGTGGGTCGTGGACCTCAATGATCCATTTGGATATCAGTTAGACCACCTTTGCACTTTTATGTTGCATTGGGATGCATGTCACACCCGTACTCCTGACTTTGTGTTCGGTTGAGTGATTTGTTACCTGTTATGGTTTCTTTTGGACCTTTGCTTTTGTTTCGTGAATGCTAGGATTCATGTAGAATCCATACTCTCAGATTGAGGCCGGTTGAGTGAGTTCATGATGTTTGGTCTTGTTACATCATTGGGATTCGTGTAGAATCCATACTCTCGGATTGAGGCCGGTTGAGTGATTTCATGAGGTCTGACCAAGACCTGTACTCCTTGCATTGTCTTAGGTTCTTGGTTGCAGCCATCATACTATCTGGCGTGAGTGTTAGCCATGGATGTTGTGTTTTATGTGTGTTTGTGGTTGGATCTTTATCTCCATCAGCACGGCGGGTGTGGACCTACGGGTTCCACGTGGTTGGGAGGCGTAGCTACCTTCACCACTGCTAGGGATCGGTGTACAGAGATGATCTTTTTCCTAGTGCGACCGTTGCTAGATGTCTTCACTTGGTACTTCGAGTTTCGGAGTATGCCTTCTTGTGATTTATGCTTTCATTGGGATGCTTGTATATCATGTTTAGATGATGTTAATTTATTTGACGCATTCCCTTATTATGATGTTTAGCATATGATTAGATGTTGTGAATCGTTGTATTAGCATATCTGTTGCTTATTGTTGTTTAGCATGTGATAGGTGATGTTATCTATTGTAGGATTATCTTATGCTTTTCTATTAGCATGTTAGATTTCCTTATGCTTATATTGTTGTATGTTTTTAGTAGTGACGTCCCTATTACGATAGTACCGACGATCTGGTCGGTGGCTTGGGATGTTACGCACGGGGGATGGCTAGGACCCACGATGGTCTTATGATGTTATTGACAGTTGGGAGGAACCGCGCATTTATTTGGTTGTTTAGTTCTGAAATGTATTTTGTTCATTGCGATGTTTATTTCAGTATGTGCTTTGCTTTTATGTTTTAGATGGTTAGATGTTCCTCTTTCCTTGCAGTTAGTGCTCTCAAGTGTTCATTCCTCGATTTACGTGGATCCAATACTCCCCGGTGTGGAGGTTTCCTTGTTTATTTAGCTTTTTGATTGTGTTTTGTGTCGCGCTGATTTGTTTCCTCACGCGAGATTGTATTTTCCTCGCGCGAGACTGTTTCTTCCTCGCGCGAGACTGTTTTCTCCTCGCACGAGACTATTTCTTCCTCGCGTGAAAGAATACACTTCCCACGCAAGAATGTAGATCTTCGCACGGCGCGTAGAGAATCCTCGCACGAGAATGTGAATCCTCGTGCAAAGCTTAGTAGTCCTCGCACGAAGTGCGCACTTTCTCGTGCGAAGCGGTGAAAGATCTCGTGCGAAACTTGAGACCAATTTTCTTTCTTGCGTGAGAAACAGGGGCTATCTAAGCTTGTCGGATGAAAGTTCAGAAGTTGGTTTTGGACACCCTTTGTGTTTTTACACCTTCCTGGTTCAAAACAGATTTCCTAGAGGTTTAAAATATATCGTTTAAGAATAAGTTGACGTATATTTAATTTCTTATACTTAAGATATATTTTAATATATGCGACAAATAGTTTGAGATAGGTTTTAGACCTCTCAGAGATAAGTTATGGATTCTAGGAAATTTCAGGGCTTCAGAAATCCAGACTTAGCCAATTTTCAGGGCTTCAGGATTTCAGGCTTAGCCAAATTTCGGGATTCTGCATATTACCCCAGCTTGGTGTTTTGTTGATGAGTGGTTGTTTCTTGTGCCCTCATCATGTGCATTGTCGTTGTTGGCTTTGGTTGTGTGTGTCAGTTTGGTGGTGGCATTTGGAGATTCGTTGGTTGCCAGGATGGTGGTGACGTCTTCCGTTGTGATTGTTGTGATCCCTGTATGATGTTGTCATGTGCATTCATACTTGTAAAAAAAAAATATCTTGGCTTGATTTGAATCCTTGTTTCCAAGGATCTCCGGGTGGGGCATTACACAGATGGCCAGCTAGAGGTTGTTAAACATTAATTTTGAATGTGCACATAGACAAAGAAGTGACAAAGAATGAGATGAAGGAGATCATGACACGTGGTGGATCGTGTGGATGTTGCTATGTCACTTAGTGAAGTTTCTCACACGATAAGTATAGTGACATAGCGAATGTCCAGGTGGCAATGATGGGGAGATAAGCAGGTGCAAAGGTGATGATGATGTGGTGCCAACTATGTAGGAAGTGATCTAATGAGATGTCAACACATGGCACTGACATGGTAGAGGTTCTTAATGTGGTATGCTCCTTAGGGTGCTAATGTGGCAGAAGGCAACACGTGTCTCAATGTCGCTATGTCGTTGATGACATGGTGAATGCTGACTCAGATAGCAACATAGCGACCATGATGAGGTGGTGTACTAACGTGGTAGAACCTAATCATGAATCAAATGCTGACATGTGACACCTATTTGGAGGTGTCTAATAGCTATGCATGGAAGGAGCCAATCACATCTCCCCACGTGTCATAGGGTTGGTCAACATGTTTGACCTAGATGAAAAGTAAAGGGGGATTTTCAAAAGATTATTTTATAATTTTTTCATCCCTGAAGTACGTGTAGGTCATCTGATTTTTAAATAAAGTTTGAATCTTTTGATATAGTTCAAACTATTGAAAAGGGGTCAAATTTTTGAAAAATGTTATGCAGACATGCAAGTTGGAGCCTGAATTTCAAATGGACATAACAAGGGCAAATTTTTCCCAAAATAGGTGCTCCAATATATGGTCAAAATCGAAACAATCTGAATTTTCCAAATTTGAGGTCAAATTTTTCACAGGTGCTCACTAGTTTGTGCTATAAGCTAATTTGTGATTCCCAGGACATTCTCTACAGAATAGGCAAAATTTTTCATTGATCATTAGAATTGGTTAGAGGGTAGATTTGTTTTGCTATTGGAATAAGGGACCAAGTAAATGCTTAATGTGTTTAATAGGGTTGCTAATTATTTGATAAGGATATTTTTGTGAGAATGAGGTCTTAATGAACACCAATTTCTAATTCACCAAGTGATATGATAGATCTGATGCCTTGGTGCATAGAATACATCATTGATATCACATATACACGATTTGATTCATGAAATTGTCCAATGGTTAAGGCACTGATCAGTTGCAGGATCATTCGTTATTACTGTTGCATATTTGAGGTTTTGTTGAATTCAACATCATTCATCAAGTATTTTCCCTTTAATGTTGAACAACCTAAATGTGATGCCCTCACTCAGCTTATGAACTTCATTGTTTTGCATTTAGCTACTACAGATCTATGTCATTTCATGAGTTATTAGGAGATATAAGGGTTTTTATCTACATTGTTAGATCCAAGGATATGTTTTGCACTGGTACCATATTAATTGGATCTAAGGTTCACCCACCTAGGTTTTGCAGAGCCTAAAGTAGAAGAAGGGTCCAGCCTTATAGTTGGCCCGGTGTCTGAAAAGATGTGTTGAGGATGGGAGTTAGCTGCCCCTAAATGTGTCTTGTTCTCATCGGGGTAATTGGAAACCTATAGCATTTTCAAACACCAACATACCCTAAAGCTATGCAAATGAGACACAAGATTCATGATAGTATTTTGGTGTCATCGTGTGTTGTGTACTATATTAAAGACCAATTTGCTAGTTCAAACTATTTAGATGGGCAAAGAATATCAAATTATCACAACATAGTTGTACTAGTTTTATTATTATAGAAAAGATCATCACTACCCTGTAGTCTAATTTTAAATTTATTAGCTGCCAGAATAATCAAAGGTCCATTTCATGGCTAATATGAAAGAGACTACATTAATATTCTATTTAAACCTAAATCTCCAAGAAAGGAAATTTTAATCCTACAACATCGAGATGCTAAACCAAACTATAACAAGAATTGACCCCACAACTTAACTTGCCAACATACATAAATGTAAGTTTGTTGAAAAATTAGGCAGTTGAAACATCTCAAGATATGTTTGTGACATCATCTATAAAATATTATGTATTTGAATTGATGTTCTCAAATAATGATGCACAATGCACCAATATAGAAAATTTAGAATAACAACCCTTGTAATGTAGGAAATTTTGGATGTGGCAAGTGAATTTGATAAAACTACAATGTAAAAGACTATAAAAACCAAGCCATGTTGGTTTGAATTAAATAGACCACTCTACATCATTGTCCAAAAAAATTCTAAAAAGAACTAAATCAGTAAACTCTACAAAGAACCTAGGAGACAAAAAAAGAAATTATACACTATCAATGCAAGATATAAAGGACATATTTTAGGTTCAGATCATCAAAAGAAAAAAAATGTTAAATTTGTTATAGTAACATGCCTATCAACACTCTAAAAAAGGCATTATAGGTCTAGAGGATGTATGAGGCTCTTCTAATTTTTCACATTAATGTGTTTAGAAAGAATAACTTACTTCCATTGAAATGATGTACCCCAATCTTTGCGAGCATAGCATAGTACTCTATTTTTAATCTACAAAGAAGGGGGCAGTTGTTTTCAATTATAATAAGCTTTCTTGCAAACCAATAAAACATACAGTGGTCAGTAACCTGTCATTTACAAAAGAAGTGTACTTAGAAGCCATACTCATTACATCTGAATATCCCATTCTCTTCAACAACTAGACATGCACAAATATAAATGTAAATCCTATGAATCATAAGTTCTCAACACTCACCACATAGCTCCTAAGATCTTAAAGTACTTAATGTTTAATTATATACCACACACTTGCAATACTAGTGATGAAATGTCATTTATCAAATGCTGACAAAGTCCATGCAAAGTTCAGACTTCCTCATCCACTTGAAATATTTTCTCGAATATCACTAAATTAACCAACATATTTTCTAAAATATCACAACATTAACCAACATTTAGAACATCCAAGTAATGTTGTCATAAGAAATCTTATACAAAATTCAGCTTCAAGATGCATACAACATATTCAAGCTCATGCCAAAAACCGATTGGATTGTCCATGTTCTTTTATCAACATCACATGAACAATAAATATCAAATCTATTTGTTTCAAATAGTGCTCCTATAATCTAAATAGAAATTTAGAGGAAAATCTAAACAAGAATGACATTAACTCAACTAGATTGTTTCCATTCCTTCCAAAATTATGATAGCTAGCACTATTCACTTGCAATTATTGAACTTTCAATCTTTTGAATCCTCCATTTCTTGTTCTTCAGACTAATATGACCTAGATTCTCTAAAACATATATAGTAATTTCTTGGAAGTTCTTACAGCACTTTTTCATTCCTACATTTTGTTTGATAATTGGTTACTTTTATTTATTTTTATTAAATTATTTTTTGCAAAATTAATGTCTGGGAGTATGTCCTCACAACAACCTATTTCATGGCCTAAGTTGCAATTCCTCCTTTACAAAAAATTTAAAATTATATACGCCTACACTATTTTTGCATTAAGAGGGATCAAAAATCATGAAAATGACAACATTCAACATTTTTTATTTTGTGCAAAAGGACAATTCCCTCATAAAACTAATGGTACAATTTGGATGTCAAGGATCACCCAACTTCATAAGACAAAAAAGAAAACATACCACCTTAGAAATAGGCATACAAACTTTTTTATTGATCTCCGATCTTGCCATAAAATGTCAACAAAAGAGTGGTAGTCCATGGAAAGAAAAACATAATCTACATGAAACAAGTTCAATCAACTAGTCCACATTTTATCTACCATGTGAGGGATGATTAAGATTTTATACATTCCAAACATTTTCAAAAATATATAAGTTAATAAACCATTCTATAGTAACAACATATAAATGCATTTGATATAAGAAAAAGGTATGAAATCTTGGATGTTTGACCTCAATTGGTGTCATCAATTCTAAAGGCTTCTCCCAATTAGACTACCTTGTCCTTTTATTGTAATACTATCTACATGAAAAGTGGTACTTGACCATGAGAGAAAAGGCATAAGATAGTCATAGGTAAAGCAATGAATCAGTAAAGTATGTTGAACGAAGAGAAATAAAAAAAAACTTTTCTTTTAAACAACTTGCACCAAGTATTTCCAAGGGTGCAGAGCTCTCACAATCCAATTGCATGCAGTCAATAGATTACAATCTCACTAGGCTTGTAGTTCTATTCATAATAAGTCCTCTTTGGCTATTGGCACCTGGTTCTTCAACTTCAACATTCACCTCTACAACCTACATACAAATTTTCAATTATTAATATAACCATCAAAAGCATCACTATACAATACATAATGAGCAAATTATTTTATTTTTCCAAAATATTCTGACTGTGGAAGTGTACCACTAAAATATTGACCCCAAAAAACCTAAATATATTTGTAGCCACTAAAATTACCTTTAATTGATATGGTACAATCTCTTAGTATAGTAAATGACACAATACCATAAGAAGGGCCCCCAGTCCTTCATATACCAAAAAACTATATTCAACAAATAGAACACTCGACCCGATTCACTGTTTCACTAGGTTTGTAGTCTACAGCCATGTCCATATGAACAAAAAAAAAATGTTTGTGCACAGGTGCATATAAATGAGGAGCAATCATTGTTCCATACTTCCTTGTTTCACCTTGTTGTAGTATCCCTAGACTGAGAATCCCCATAAGTTTAACTTCCACTTCTATTTTACCATCATGCATTTAGAATAATAAAGAGAAATCAGCTCCAAAAATAATAAATTATAAATTACTCATGTACATGCAATAATAAGCATAAAGATTCTTTGTTTAATCAAAAGAACAAAAACTCTACTTTTTTAGTGTTTGATTAACTTTCTTGCAGACTTCAAAGTCAAAACCTGATTGGCAATTTTTTCTCAATTCATCAGTGTTCCTATTAATTACATGTATTAAATACCATTTTACCTTTTGCAATTGGATTATATCATTACAAAGTATGAGCCAAAACAAACTGAATTAAATTCTTGCCATCCATTCTCTATCATTTCAACTTTACATTTTTAGGTTTACAAATTCTCAGTCTTATTGAGAATGTTGATTCTTATGTTTGAATATCAAAATAGTAGCAACATGAGTGTGAAATCAAAACTTGACAAAAAAATTCTAGACAAAACAACATTTTTACCTAATAAAAGTGCCAAAAAAAGCCATATTCATAGTTTGCAACAGTACACATAAAGAACACTATTAGATGCCTACATCTGTGAATTTCTGCTAAGCCTGTCCTCCAATCTGGATGTTTCCAAAGAATCCCATGATATTCCTCATGCAATTAGACACAATTCTCAATAGTTTTGGCTCCTCTAGTTAAATTTGTGAAGTGTGCATCAAAATATTTGATATAACCCAAACAATCACACCCCTAACATAGGCAATATTGTTTGTCATTAAGAGTTTTTTGTGCTTATTTGAGAAAACATCTAATTTCTCACACTTGCTATTAAACAAATGCATTTTTACATAATTTATAACTCCTGCTACATTTTAGAGAAAATTAAAACAATTTGATACATTATTCATATACTTTTTTGAAATAATACCTTCTTTAAAGAATGAGCATTTTTACCAAGACCATCCTCTCCAGCATCAAACACATTTTTCCTATAATGTGGCTCATTTGGATCCTCATAAGGAACAACCATCTCCACAAAACTCAGCCTTTAGGCAATAGATCTTTAACCTCTACTACCATCATCATATGTAATAGAGTGAATTACCAGCCCCTCCCTTGGGGTAAAACCTACCCAAAAATTCCATTGAATGTGACAGGAGGTATACAATGTCAACATTGAATTTTTCAATAATTATGACATAATAAATATTATGTATCTTAACACTTAGTCAAAATGAAAGAAGAAAAAAATGCAACCTTCTGCCACTCTACATGGAAGCCATTGACACGAAAACTTGGTCATTATGATTGCACAATCTGTATAGGCTTGAGATTACTTCGATCCACTCCTTGACGAGTTTCACCTACAATATAGTTTATGAGGGGATCCAAAGGTGGTAAAGGAATTAATTTTCAATATTCAAACTCTATAACCATCATTTTTTGCATATCCATCAAAACATCTATGCCCTCGACTGGTCGAGCATATCCATTCTCCATTGGGAAATCACTTTCAGTTCTATAGAATATAAGTGGTTTGGCTAGCCTTTAGCTTGGGCCATCATCTTCACTATGATATCCAACACACCTAAAAAGATGGTGTCATGGTGATTTAAAAAAGTGGCATTTATTCAATGGAAGATGCTAAAAGTGTGCATTGCAGTTAACATATAAGGAAAACATTTACTATGAACATGAAATTGCAAATAGTGTAGAAAAATAATAGACAACCTACCATGGATCCACCATTACCAGAGCCATATCTTCAATACCCCTCTTCTTCATTGCTTCCTTGAAATGGGCGTAATCTTTGACAAAAAACTCATAGTTAGCATAGTCCATTGCATCCTGGACCAAATTCAAGAGATTTTAAAAAAACACTCATTATCCATCAAAGTTGTAATGCAATAGGCTTTTCCCATCAAGTTCTCATTCTATAAAAATTAATAAATCCTTCTATGTTGAACACAATGGAAACATATTTCTAATACAAAAAATAAACAAACAAAAGTGAGAAAAAGTAATATCAAAATTGAAAAAGAGGCAATAAAATGTTAGAGATGCTCCACTTATTGGCTCTAATAATAAATTAATAATGATGAACAAAAACTAAGAAGTATAACACAAGTTCCATCTTTTCAAAAGCTCTGAACATTAGAACTAGTAGGACACACATGAAATCATAACCCAGTAAGAAAATACAATGAACAAAAGAATATTTTCATCACTAGTACGTCCCCAAAACTTAAATGTACTATAATATCATATCAAGAAATAGGAATTCTCACATTTCATTTATGTTATTTGGACAAGAAGACAAACTAAAATGGTGCAGAAATTTGGTTTTCAATTACAGTCAAAAAGGAGAACCAGAACAAAGCATAAAAGAGATTGAAATGCCAACGGGGTAATGGGAAAGTATCATAAAAGTGGCCTTGACTTCCAATCTCCCTCATCGCAATATAGTGGCACATCGACTAAGAATTGTTTTTGCAACATTGTCTGTGGAAGATTGTGACATGAGTAACATTAGGTATAAGCACATATGATAAAAGCACAAAATCTTAAGAAGGCTTCTCACAATTGACATTGATTAAGGTGGGACACAAAATCACCTAAGATTTTCATTAAGAAAAAAGTAAGGGTTCAAAAAAGTAAATATGATGATAGGAAAATTGACACAAAGAAGTCTACTTCAGAGTTACTCCCAAGTCCTGTTAATGCTCAAATTATGGAAGCAACAATATAATAGAATAAAAACAAGAAGATACAAATCATAGGAGAGCTTACACTCATTCTTTTTGGTGTGTAGAAGCTCACTTTAGAGGTGATTTGAATTCTTGCTAATATTCAGATAGAAAATGTACCTAGTCAACTAATTATTTAGTGAGCTACAAGCCAAAAGTGTTTTCTAGTATAGGAGGCAAGTTATGAATACCAATTGAAAAACATAAGAATCTAAGTGAGCTAATATCCACCTGCTTCCCAATCATGAACCTATGTACAAGCTTATTGTATAATTGAGCTCAATTTCATAACAACAAGGGGGGGGGGGGGAAAGTACTCAGCTATATTATTCCAATAAAAAATGAGATCAATAAATTCCCAAAGATTTGTCTTTGTGCTAGTGACCAATTACCTAAATATTATAGGAAGTCATTATATGCATTGACCTTCGACATAAAGTGACTAAAAATGCAAGAACATTTATTTAGATTTTGCATAAAGAGGTAGACTAAGAGTGCATCACACTTGTTATTGTGCTTGGGAATGTAGTTTATTCATGTAATGCATTGGTCTTGGGGGTCAATGTTGGGATTTTTCAACAAGAAGTAATGGAACTAGTTGGGATTCATTGGAGTGACTTTGGAAGATATAAGGATGAAAGTTTCAGATGTTTAGGTGTTATTCAACATTTTACCAGTCACTTTATGTCCCTGTTTCATCTAGAGATTGATTGGGACAAGATTCTCAATAAGGATTGGAGCATTGATCAAATTGGTACACTTGAGATTGTTTCTTGGTGATCCTTGGTGAAGGAAGGCTCATTCCTTTAATTGTGAACTTATTGATTGGTTATAGACCAGCCACACCACTCTGTGGTTTGCCCTAATACTAGAGAGTTGGCAAGTTCTTCTTGGCCAAGGCAGGGAGAGTTCATAGTCTTACACTCGTGTAGGCTTCTTCTAGGCACTTTTGAGGCAATCTAGACTGAGGCATTACTCAAAATTCATTCTAAAACTATAGGCCACTCCGATGCTTTGAATAGAGTGTTGAAATTGGTGATATCAGAGTGTATTTCACAAATTCATGTTATGGGCAGCACTAGTCTTGGATCATTTCAGACCTACCTACCACATGCAAAGTGTCCATTTTATGTTAGTTTGAGCTTCACTTGGTTTCAAGAATACTGTAATATTCTCTACTTAACAAGGCCAACCACGTGAAGGTGGAAGCTCATCTGGCCTTACCCCCCTCCCCCTAACATCAATCTAAATTACCCATTATCATCTAATTACATACTTCATTCATTCATCCATCCATTTATGAACTATAACATTCAATCAATACAATCATATAACATTCATTAATATGATATAAAATGTTAGATTAGGTGAAAAACTAATCTCCAAAGAACACCTGCATGCATAACCCTGTCACATGGATGAAGCAAAGAACAGAGGCAATGAAAAATCAAGGAGGCCAAAAAGCCAGATCCATCTTATGGACATGCAAAGAGAAATATCTCATATAATCCAATAAGTGAATGTTTTAAAATACAAAGAGGTGAATCCTTATAAAGGAATCACGAAACCCGAAAAGGGAAACTAAAGCCTAAAAAAGCTAGGGTTGCACAATATAATTAATAAAATATTAATTATATGCACCTACAAGATAGCTTAAGAAAACTAGAGTAATTGGCAACTTAATTAATTAAATCAAAGTGATTTAATTAATAAGTTAAAACAAATAATTACTCTAACACCCCCACTTAAGCGAAGCTTGGGAGGAAGCTAACCTAGCACAACTATGAAAGGGAATTGGGTCTCGGCAACAAGGCCAGATCAGGTACCCAATCACAACAAAATCTCTATAAAGAGGAGAAATAGAGAAAACCACATGGGAAAAACCCTACTCCAAAAAGAGATAGAAAAGAATGTTCCAGAAGAAGGAACAAAGAGATCAGAAGAGAATCATTGAAGCATGAAGAAGTTGCAAAGCTCTGTCAAAAGTAACTGCTACTCTGAAAGACCTCCACTGAAATAGAACCTGACCAGGTAGAGAAGACTATAATCTGCATCGAATCAGGAGGCACACAAAGGCAATCAACTAAACTCAAAGATACAGATGGCATGAAACACCAAAGCCTGAAGAGCTGATCAATCGAACCAAGGAAGCATGAGAGATAACAGAAGAACCCTCCCTAATGTAGACAAGGGTGAGGTGACAGGCACCTGAAAAAGTGGGCCAAAAGAACTGCATGTCAAGGAACCACGATCAAGATGCACAAAATAGTACATGTGTGTGTACTAAGGTGATCAATCTCAGACACGTCATGAGGCTAATGTCACGGAAGGGACACTCACTAGACAAAGGAAGATGGAAAACAAAGGCAAAAACATCAACCCCCCATGGCACTTTATCAAAGTAGTGCATGTACAATAAGGCACAAGATATAATGAATCCCAAGAATACAGTAATCTGTATGAGTGTCCTCAGATGACACTACTCGAATCAGAAGGCAAACAAACGCAAACAATTGAAACGAAAATACAGATGTAGTATGGCACTTTATCTCAGTGTGTTGCATAAAAATGCTTACAATGAATATCAATAATGATCAGAAAAAACATAAGGCTAAAACAACAGAAGGTAGAGCCCAAAATGAAGCAACTGAAGCATCAAAATCGATCCCCGGACCTGAAACAATCAGGACATCCACCAGAATGCTAAAATGCAAAAGACTGAATAAGATGTTCCTGGAATAGAATCTAGAACAACAACTAGCATCACTAGAAAGAGCACAGAAAGAGCTTTCCAGCTATATAAAGAAGTCCAAAATCGGAGATCGGAAGCTCAAGATACGCCTCCCGGAGTGCAAAATAGAACATCTGGCTTTGACTGCCATAACAGGCAACCAAACTGCATCAAAACCCAAAAACACCTATACTAGCATCTCTGTCTCAAAACCAGCTTTCCAACACATTTTTTGGATTGAAAAAATACGTCTGTATGCTCAAGTTACGGAGAAAAAACTTCTAGGGCCTTTGAAAATGCAAAAAATTATTTTTTTTTAACAAAAAAAATAATTAAAAAAAACAAAAAACTCCAAAAAAAAATCTCCATCGCCAGTGGAGCGGCAGTCGGGCGGCGGGAGGGAGGAGAGCCACTGTGGGGCGGAGCTGCGACGGTGCCCACCGGCGGAGCCGCTGCGGGCCGATGGCGGACCGCCAATGGTAACTGCTAGCGGTGGCCGTCAGCGGTGACCGCTAGCGGCTCCGCTGCGGTTAGTTAACCACCGGCAGCTTAAACAGCCAAAATAAGATTTTTTTGCAATTTTTTTTTGATATTTCTGCCTCGAACTATGTGCGGGGGCCTTACAGCCTTGTCGGGCAAAAAAATTTTGCCTCCCAGACCAACGGTGTCCAAAATGGACAAATTTTATATGGATTCTGACTGCAAACAGCCTTCTGGATCCAATGGAAGTGTCTGTTTGAGCCCAAAGTGCCCCAAAAAAAAAATTAAAGTTGTCCGTACGGCCTCCCACTGCTCTGAAAAATGTAGCTTCTGAAATGCTTCAACAAACCACGAACAGCGAGCAACAAGCTAGCTCTGATACCATGTTAGATTAGGTGAAAAACTAATCTCCCAAGAACACCTGCATGCATAACCCTGTCACATGGATGAAGCAAAGAACAGAGGCAAGAAAAAATCAAGGAGGCCAAAAAGCCAGATCCATCTTATGGACATGCAAAGAGCAATATCTCATATAATCCAATAAGTGAATGTTTTAAAATACAAAGAGGTGAATCCTTATAAAGGAATCACGAAACCCGAAAAAGGAAACTAAAGCCTAAAAAAGCTAGGGTTGCACAATATAATTAATAAAATATTAATTATATGCACCTACAAGATAGCTTAAGAAAACTAGAGTAATTGGCAACTTAATTAATTAAATCAAAGTGATTTAATTAATAAGTTAGAACAAATAATTACTCTAACATAAAATTCATTGATACACAATACTAATCAAGACTTCATTAACACATAACAATATTCATTAACATAAAATAAAAAAATAATATTAATATGCATCATTCACAGATAATTACTTTAAAAAAAGTTCTTTCTTTATCCAACAAGGTTTATCAAATAGCATTTTTAAAACATCATTTCTTCTTTATATTTTTCTTAGCTCTCTTAAGAAAAGTGCTCATAGAAGCATCCATATCTGCATCATTCTCCTCCTCCTCTAGCATGTGTTATGTCAAATTACAATGGCTCCTTCTCTTTGGAGGAGTAGGAGGTTGCTGCACTAAAGGGGGCTCTATTGTAAGAACAAGTAAATAGGATAAATTGGCATACTCTTTTTCTTTTTTTAACTATTTCAAGTTTGTAATTAAGTACTAGTACAGCATAACATGCATTTTTGTTACCTGACAATGCCACATCATGTACATTAACATTTTGATCTGCCACTGCATCAACATGTTGAACACTTGGAACATGGTCCACTCCTTCAGCATGATGTTCAACATGCTCTAAAATATTCAAAAAAAGGATACACATCTAATTGCAATTGAAAATGTTAAATTGTATTCATAATTGCATAATTAATTTCCAATAGAAAATTAATACCTCCACCACTATAATGCACATCATGGCCTTTGTCACGAGCAGGTTTTGTGGTAGGATATGAAGGCTGCAGTAAAATGTTACACACATTGTTATGCAATCAATTTACATTCAAAACTAATACCAAAAAAGAATCTTCTCAACTATTCAATTTCATTTACTTTTCATCTGACCAATTTATTTGTGAGATATCATTTGGTGCACTGGATTCTTGGGCAAGGCTTTCAGATTTTTCGTGTAGGTGTACAGCCACAACTTTATAGCCTTCCTTCAAGCCAATTTTTCTATCGTCATCTGTGACCTCCACATTGAATTTTTTGCCCTATATTTTTTGCTTAATATCGCTAGTTTTCCATGTATGGTTTCATTAAAAAAAAAAATTTTAACGTTAGAATTTTTTTTAAAAATGAATTTCATTGCTCCTACTTACAAGTCAAGACTACATATTCATATAGCCATCAGAGCCAAGTTTGTGTTGGCCAAACTTTTCTAGTCTTGCTTTTATAGCCACGGATGTGTCCTACAATCTATGAACAATTTAAAACATCTTAGATTATATATTTACAAATATCAATAATTAGTGCATGATTAGAATGTACTTAATACTATCATGACATACCTTTTTTTTCCGTGTGCCACTTCATTTACTTAGTTTCACATAGCCTTTTCTCCTTTGCATCTTCTATTATTTCCACTCCATTGGTGCAATCATAGGAGGATGGTCATACTTTGGGTTATCCTTAAGAGCCCTTCTATAGTCTTTATATGCTTTGATGCTCTTTTGAGAAGTAGGTCAGTGTCAAAAATGTTCTTTCCAAATTTCTCCTCAAAAGATGCAATTAGCTAATTTTTTAATTCCATAGCTTGTAAATTACACCTTTTTAAAAATAAATAGATTGTTAGATCAATAACTTTAATATATTGCAATAAATGGAAGAAAATAAAAATTATGTAGCAATGATATGAAACTACGTACCTTTTACATATGATGGGTCCAAATAGTCTCAATGTCATATGAAAAAGATGATCAAAGAAAGCATTATTACCTACAAAAACATAAAGGGTTTATTAGTCCAAAATGAGTAATGTAAAAGTAAACTAAATTTACACTTTAAATAATAACAATTTTAAAGCACTTGGAAGCTTTTGTTCTTTTAATGGAAACATAGTTTTCTTGTTCAACAACAATGTTCCTTTCATATGAACCAATATTAATCACATGGACTGCTTTAGGAAATGGATTAGCTTTAGAAGTACTGCTCTATGTTGCTCTATCAACTAAAACATCATGACAATTAAAGTAGACACCAAATGAAATGAAAGAAAGAGAGACGCACCAGTCGCACTTTGTTAATATGACCAATTAATTTGCTGCCTAGAAACAAATGTAAATTATAATGCTGACCAAGTAGAATAATGTTTCAAATTGATCATGGCCAACTTAAACTAATATGGTCGACTTTATAAAAGACTTTAATTTACTAAAATACTTGACAGCTAGATTATATATCTATAAGCTAGCAAAAATATCTCAGCACTGGATATTCAAATTCAGTTTATTCTGAATGAACAGCAATCACATTGTATCAGTAAGACTATCAGTTAAAAAATTGAAACAAATGATTAGAGTGTGTTGTAGAAAAGTTGTTAAGAGAAAAGATACATGACACATGTGCACTTATTATGTAATGGAACATATTGATAAATCTTAGTTCTTTTTTTTTTGAAGTTGCTAAATTAAATTTGTCCTAGGTGTGTAGCTTGGGATTGCACATTCATATCTATTTGAATCTCTTTACCTCTTCTTCTTCTACCAATACTTTGATTTACATATTTATCAATGCCACTAAGTAGAAATGTGTTTCGTCCACCCTCTTTATTACATTCAACAAGATTACTTCCCTTCTTAAGTTATTGTTCCTTTCTTGTCCTTGTTTGATTTGTGCATCTCTTCTCATTACTTATATACACTCTATTTGTGAAGTTCCCTTTATTCTTATAAACTAACCTAATATTTGTTCTTCTTATCCATTTCATATTTACAATAAGTTTAATTAATTATATTGTGATATTACATGTTCATTATGTATCTTCCAACTTATTATGTTCCATAATATAGCTCCTTAGTTTCACATCTAGCTATCACATAATGCATTTTCTTTGAGCATACAATAACGAGGCCACTTTGCCCCTTTCCTATTCAGAAAATAGTTCAGTAGAATCCATGTCATTTTAAACTAAGCATGATATAAATTCAAATTGTGATAGTCTTAATCATAACTCTAAATGAATAAAATTTAGCAAAAGGATAGAATATGATAGAATGCCTACCAAAATGTTGAATAGCCTAAAGGAATTCAACAACAATAGAAAGGAAAATTTTAAGTTGCATATCCATATGGAAATAGGATATTTAAGAAAAGAAGCCACCTTTTGGAGGTAAAATATGTAAATAGTGTTAAGGAATGCCTTTTCCAATCAAACATTTTCAACATTAAAAGTCAAGCTCAGTTGTAGAGTACCCGAATAGTATTATAGGGCATAAGTGTTCTTAAATGGTAACATGCATAACTTCTCTACATGTTGAGAACTAAGCACTTCTTACCTTGTGCTACAAATTATATTCAACTATACATGTCTTTCCATGACTTAAGAAAATTAATATCATTTAGATGACAAAGATTATGTAACTTCATAGAAGATGGCGAGAAACCTCTATGCCATCGTTGATGATCCTTTTTCTTATGTTTAGCTCATTCCTTTTACTAATTTTGACAAATTTGACATCTTCCAGATCGAGATTAGCTTTCTTATTATTATTTTAAAAAATTTCAACCAAAACCACATTTAGTAATTTTAATAGATTTCGCAATTGACAGGTCTATTCTACCTAATTGTAAAAGTTCAAAAGATACAAATCCATGTTCAAATTGGGTCTAGATTTAGATGTCACATCAACTTTGCTTTGTTTGTTCTAACCTACCTTCATCGAACAAGTTCACAAAGGTCTACAAATTCTAACAGTCCTGGACTTGGTCAAATTGTCAATACCCTAGTTTTCTTACTCAATCTTCAACAAATAGCAGCAAGAGGGTCCTAGTCGGTGGTACAATGGTAGCATTCTTAAAAGCACATTAACAATAATAAGAATGTAAAAGTTAAAGATTCAACAAACAAACTACTGTTAATTTTAAGTATGCATGAGTTTGTTTGACCATGAATGAGCTTAGAAAATCTTGTATATTTTCCCAGAATAGATTTCAGATGCAAATACATATTCATACTTATGGATATAATCAAATTGAAGAAATTGACTAGCAAAAATGTTTTTTCCTCGCATCATTTAGAACATTGTTAGAGTAGCTTCTAATTTGGATCTGATTGTTCACCAACTTGATGTAAGATTAGCATCTTGAATGTAGAAGAGTAGTTATACATGCAATAAACAAAAGTTAAGAAAAAGGACAAGTGAAAATTTTGTGAATTATGCAAACAATCAAATGGGTTGAAGCAAATATATCTTGGCCATCTCTATGGATGACACACTACAAGGTTTTATTCTTGCTAGCAATTTCAACACAAAGTTAGCAAAAAAATTATAAAATGAGAAGTCATGTAGAGATTAAATGTTGCATGTGAAATAAACAGCTAGAGATAGGAATAGACGGTTACATCACCTGAATAAGAATATTCATTCTAGCCCATCTATTTGGGATGAGTAAATAAAAGTGTGCTCTTGTACCAACATATTATAGGGAGAAATAGTCAAGGGTCATGAGCCCAAAAATGTTCGAAGTGCAAATGAGAAGTCATGAGGAAAAGGTATACAGGACAAAACTGAAAGGCTACCTCTCTGCTTGTCTCCATGTCTCTCTATGTGTGGGTATGTATGTATGTATGTATGTATGTATGTATGGATGTATGTATGTATGCATGTATGCATGTGTTTGTGTGTATGCAGGCTTCTATAGACATCATTTAAGCATTGATATGCTACTTCATTGTTCATGAACTTGTAGAAATACATTACAAAATATACCAAAACAAGACTTTACCAGTTCTAGTGGGCATAGACGAGGATGTTTGCGTGGTCCTTGTTGCCAGCAATGCACCAAGCAATACTGGACTGCCAACCAAAGGAGGTGTTTGCACTTCATCATGAGCTAAAGAATAAATTAGCAAATACATTTGCAATGGATAAAGATCAAATGGGATACTAGCTAGAAGTGTCCATAAAAAAAAAAGGTAAGTGTTATAATGTTGATGAAAACAAACAAAGTGTTACTTACACAAAAGTTGTGCGTGACAACCCTCACCATGTGACGTTGCAACTGGCACATATGTCTATACAAGAACACATAAAATTAGAGATCATAATCCATAAGATACTATAAAATATAAACATCTATTGAACCTCTATTATTGCTTTAGTCAAATTACTACTTACCTTCAAAGATTGGATTCTACAGTCCAATTTTTTTCTTAGTGCCTTTTTCTCCTCACTTCTGTCACCCTCAATGATAATGTTAACAAGTTCATCTTTGTATCTTTGTTTAATTTTCTGGGTGATGAACACTGGATCAGCACTAAGGGCGCTATCATGTAGAAATGATGCCCATATTTTAAATCGCATTTGATCAATGGTCATTCTAGCTTTTTCCTATCATTTGTGACATCAAATATTAGTGAAATTTCATCAAAATAACTCCAAAGCCATAAAGAAAAGAACATAATAATATGAAATTTTTTCCTATATTAATATTAAAAATTACAATAGTTAATGTTTGCCTCTGCAAAAGGTGTTTGAGATGGTGCATCCATGTCACCCTATGAAAAAAATTAGTGTCTTAGAAATCAGCAGCGAAATTAAAGTAATAGACTTACCAAAAAAAAATATTAATAACAAAGTAGATTGTATATGTAAATCATTTGTCTTAAGTTAGCCAAAAATTTGGTGTAACTAATGTGTATATCTAAAAAAATATTTGACATGTTCTACTTAATGTTTATATCTACAAATATGGTTTGGAAAGAAAAATTTGGTTGTAGTTGACATTGATCCTACCTAGACATTCCATTGATCATCATGATCTTCATCCATGTCATCATCATGATCATCATCATCACCATGATCATACTTGTCACTTTGATCATCATCATCAACACCACCATCTTAAACACCATCATCATCATCTTCATCACCACCATCATCATTGTGATAATCACCATCTTCATCACCATGATCATGATCATCATCAGCATCATCATCATCATTATCAACATTATTGTCAGCATGACCAAAATCATCACCACCTTCTTCTTCTTCATCACTGGGTAACTTTTGTTCCTGATAATCATTTACTTCATCTTGTGCTTCTTCAATATCTTCTTCTTCCATCACATTATACTTTATCGGCTTTCCTCTTGGGTCATGTCTAACAACAAATGACCAACCTAGTTTGTGTGGAACACAAAATTAAAACACTTTCTCACATTATCTTGGAAAAACATAGAGCTCATCTCTGACTGGCTCAAATGACCTTGTATTAATCATAGTAAATCCACTATCATGTTCAATAATAGTCCTATCAGGATCATTTTGATTCAATCATAAATTGAACCATTTGATGAAAAATAGAAATATTTTGAATGAATTAAAGTCACACTCAAGTATATCATCCAAAATGCCATAGTATCAATTTTCAGTTTGTTGAGGATGTATGTCAGTTCTAGACAAAATATTGGTAACCGCAAAGACAATGCTTATCCTAGAATCACACATTTTCTTCATTTCATCTAAATTTTTTATGCAAAATTTATAGCCATGGTAGTACATAGCTTTGTGGTGTTTGATCTACAATTATTCAAACATGTCAAGATTATTTGTATTGATCTGTGAGTTGATATTAAACTTATGTCTCATGATTAGTAATCTTATGCGTACCTTTGTATCTCTTAAGCCATATATTAGATCAAGTACCATTGGCGTAACATTGAGATCTCCATTACAATGAGCTTCTTTATTCAACAATGCAACACCATCTCATGTTAATGAGTGACCATTTTCTTGATATTGTTCAATCCATACTGTCATCCAATCAAGATTGTTTACAATATTCAAATGTAGTGCATCCCACTCATGACCAACTATAAAGAAGACAATTACACCAGTTAGAAACAACTTATATACATTGATGATGGATAAGAATTATTAAACTACAAAAAAAAAAAACTTTTAATTACCTCTCACCCTACTCAATCTACATTTCCCCGTTAGGTACTCCCCTTCAAATTTATCATTAGAGTTGGGATCCCAAATGCAATCTACATGGTTATCTGCTGCAAACTTTAGAAGATATTCACTAATGTACACCATGGTCTAGTATACCATATATCCCTCTATCATAAAACCCTTAGGACATGCTCTTTGTCAAACCAAGCCCTTCATAATTTCAAGTGCCTTTCAACCATCCACATTGGCCTAGTTTGTACAAGTCCACACAATTCAATCTCCTCAACTTGATGTATGAGGTAGTGTTCTTGAGCATTGAAAAAGGTTGGAAGTAAACACTTTTGCATTTCACACATAAGCTATAGAATTTTTCTCTTCCAATATTTTATATCTTTTTTATCAATTTCTTTAGATGATAACCACCTAAAAGAGATTCAACAAGCAAAAACACATAAACAAGATTTCAAATAAAATTATACAATAGATTTCAAATAAAAACCTACAAATCTTTAAAAAAACACTTCTAACCTCGTGTATTTTCCAAGATCATATATAACTTATTTAATACTATTTTCATACTATTGTGGAAGGGATAGAGGTAGGACATACTGCAATCATTAAAAAATGATCATTTCAATATATTATTAAATAATGCAATAAGTAGTACATTCAATTTTACAAATAGACTGTAAATAGAGAACATGACTTACCTTGATGAAGGTATGTTAATCATGTGTTTTCAACCCTGGCCCAAAATCACCTTTCAAAGAGTGCTTATATTTGCAGCAAATCTTGTTGAAAATTTTTCTTTTTTTATGACTTCTTTTAATGCATCACTTTGTTGCTCCATTAATAACCAAGGAAGGGCACTTGTATTTTCTTGTATTGGGTTCTCTCGTGATGAAATTGGTAATTTTTTAGAAGTAGGTTACGATTTAAATGATTTAGATTTTCTTTATGAGAAGCAATTTTCAAAAGATCATGCACAAAAAACTCCAGTTGAAATGCATGCCCTAAAAGAAATACTAAGAAAATTTGAAAATGATATTCAAATCCCAAATAATAGTGAAAATAGTAAAGTGTCTGAAAATAAAAATTGCATGAATGTAGACATAGAAACACCAACTACTGAACAAACATGTTAGAATTATAGTAAAGTGTCTGAACATAATTTTCATATTCCTAATGATGTGTTAGATAATCTTGAGGGATTGGTTTCATGGAGACAAATTAGGACACATGCTAATAGATTGTATAGGCATTTTTTTTATAATAAGAAATTTGGGTTTCAATGTCAGCTAATGTTGCAACTAATTAAAATGTCTAAAATGTGAAAAGTAATGAGAAGGTTGGGAATGTATGCAAAACCCAAAAATAAAAATGAGACTTTAAAACAAGTTGTATCCACTATTGCTAGTGTCTTTGATGTTATTGGAAAGAGAAGTCAGTCTAAAGATAAGAACGCAACACGACAAGCAATAACAACAGCTTTAGTTAACAAATCAACATATGAAAAAAGATTGATTAGCAACATAAGTGGATATCTTAATTTGAATTTTAAGACTTTAGAAAGAGTTGTAAAGAGAAGGGTTAACTTTGAATGTGATCCAGCAAATATTTTATGGACTTCTAGTGGTAGACTCCTGAGATGTGATATGAAACTTACTAATGAAGTCAAAAGTTTGATTGAAAAATTTTGGCATGATAATACAAGAGTATCACCTAATTCAAGAGTTGTTCTTAAATTGAGAATTGGGTCAAAAATACGTGATCCACATCCTTAACACCTTTTGGAAATGACTCAAATTGAATTGTCTAAAAAATTTGTAGATGGTAAGGTATTAAATATTACCATTAGTCAAAGATCTTTTGAAAAGTGTAAACCATGGTATGTAAGGATTAACAAGGAAAGAATCACATGTTTTTGTAAAACTCATATTCAATTTCATTACCATTATGATGTATTTCGATCTATACGTGGTACCATGTAGAGTAAAGAAATGTTGCAGGAATGTGGTATAAAAATACCACCTCAAACTATAAAAGATTTCATATCAGGTTTGTTTTGTAAGCCACCTAATGATCAATACTTTCTTTTCAATGCATGTCTTTCTAGTACATGTGATATGTGCAGCAATTTTTCTTTGTTAGATGAATGTTTGCATGAAAATGCTTTAACTACTTTTGCACAACTATTAGTTGAGGAGAAAGATTCAAAACTATTGAATATCCATTGAAGGATGGGAAGATTGGAAGAGGGTGTGATCTAATAATAGATAAAGTTAGTTTTCATGTGTTTATGGATGAGTTTAAGAGTGTGATCATACCAAAATATGTTAAACACTCTCAATATTCTAGATGGCTTGATGGACAATTTCACATATGTAAGAATACATTTCCAATTGGTACTATACTTTCAGTTGTTGACTTTGCAGAGAACTAAATGCTTGCACCACAAGAAGAGGTACAACCACAATATTATAATTCAGTGCAAATAACAATTTATGTACATATAGTTTATAAGCATGCACCTGATAGTATAGAGGAGGATCGAAAAATATTGAGAGAGTACCATTTTTATATAAGTGATAACAAAATCCATTCATCTGAGTTTGTCCAATATTGTTTCAAGGTCTTTTATGATAATTTAAAAGAGAGGCAAATTCAAATGACACAACATTGGATATGGTCCTTTAATGTTAGGGAACTTACCTAGGATTATGGTTTTAGTTAGAACTATATTTAGGTTTTGGATATTTATTATGGTCCTATTGTTTATAGGATATATAATAGATGGTGTTAGGATGAGAGTTAAGGTTACAATTAGAATGAAAGCTTAGAGATAGAATTATGATTTGATTAAAAATTATTTATGATTGTAGTTTGAATCCTAAATATTATCTTCTTTTTAATGCAAACTGTAAGTGTAGATCATGTTAGGTAATGAACTAATACATGTGAACGCTATCCCTAACCATATAATAATCCTAATTCTAATCATAATCTATAATTCATTACCTTATGAAGCTTTGGCTATCCATTTTATTGCCAGAGTAATCCCTTGAACTTTCTTAAAGTTTTCATTCCAACTTACTAATCTCCTTTCTTTATGTGAACTACTCCTGGTATCACGATTCTTCATATTTCCTTTTCCATGTGACCACAAAATGTTCCTAATAGATTTATATAGAAACCAAACTGATTTAAATAAAATAAGAAAAAAGAATAGAAGTACACCCAATATGAGGAGAGAATCTTTTAACATACTTGAATTCTACCAACCAAAATGAGATAATTAGAGTTCCAGTTGTTGAGTTTTCCAAAGATTTTCTTGTTGATATAAAGACACATTTCATTTCTATGTTATGGTTTACTACAAATGGAATCCCTAGGTACCTAACCACTTAATGATGACATCTCCATCCAATACCATATTTACTACACAAGGTAGGGGACTCAATATTTAGCCCCAATAAGATAGATGTAGAGACATAAATCTTACTACCTGATACAAAGAAAAGAGGTCCAATTTGATCATTAAATGACTCGTGTTGCACTCTTCTAGCTTAAAAAGAATACAAATATTATCAACAAACTATATGTTAGATACTTATTAATTATTTGGAGTAGATCCTCCAACTTTTAGAGACAACTGGTTATCTCTAAGGAGATAATGTAATGAGTCAACAACAATAAAAAATAAAGAGGATGCAAGAGGACACCCTTTCATAATTGATCTAGAGAGTCCTAAAAATTATGATCTAACCCCATTAATTTCTTTACTAAAACCCTGACACCAATCATAAGAGAGGACACCATATGACATAATATTGGATGGAATCCTGGGCTTGCAACATCATCATAGTGAAACTCCATTCCACCCTTTTGTAGACATTTTCATAATCAATTACTTGAGCATGCCTACAATCTATCTTGGAAATGTTTCCCAATCCAAAGTATTCCATTAGGTTATCAAGTTCTCCAATATATATAAATATCCTTAACAAAACACTTTTGTGTAGGGTTAATGATCTTGGGTAGGATATCTTCTAGTCTAGAGGCTAAGACTTTGGCAAGAATTTTGTGTGATATGTATTTAGGAGTGTCTTGTCTCTAATTTTTAATGAGATTCTTATCTCCACTTGCGGATCAATTGTATGAGCCCTACATTGATTACTTGACCTAGGGATTTTATGAGCCCTCCATTGATCACTTGATCAATTTTATGAGCCCTCCATTGATTACTTGACCTAGGGATTTCTCATTATTATTTTTTTGGATGGAGGAGCTAATTTATGATAGAAATGGGTTTATCAAGGAATAATGCATCTTCATTAGGAATGATGGTTCGCATTTTATCCCTATCTTCTAAATCATTTTTCTATCATCATCTTCTAACCAAAAAAATTGATAGTAAAATTAGGAAAAAGATCTTACTATATATCACTAGGGGGTGGGTATTTCTTTTTATAGAATAAGGGAATATTTTCTTATGTGGCCTTCCATTCTGCAAAGGCAATAAACATTTAGGCTACCCATATAGGAAAATAGGAAACAAATAGGGGAATCTCTAGTCTCCAAAAAAAAACTTTTAGGCACTTCCAACCCAGGATAAATAGAAATTAGTCCACCCTAACACAATTATCTAGTTAGGGATTGGGGTGTTATAGTGCTTCAATACCCTCCTAATTAGATATTACATGGTGACTACTCACTTAGGATATAAAGGTTTAGGCATCTAGTGGAAAGACAAGTTATTCACTTCTTTAGATATATTCTTAGGCATTCAAGGGTGTAGTATGGGTTCCTACTCGCATTGATGTTCCACGTCCACCTCTTGATGGTGAGGGAGGGTTACTTAATTAGATGCCTGATTCATTCAAGTCTCTTCTAATTTTTTATGATGTATCATTTTGAGACCTTGATATCAATGTTTAATTAGTTTTAGGATTAGGGTTCAATTTGGTTTATTGTTTGATTAGGTTTGCATGCTTAGGTTTCAATTAGGACAAGAGTTAATAAATTGAATTAAGTTTTAAAGTGCTAAATTTGGTTTTAGATATAGAATTATAGTTAGAGCTTTTAGGTTAAAAACCAACATTAATTCAAAAAAGTTAGGTTTGAATTTTGTTTTAAAGTGTTGAATATATTATTGAGTTCTAGTTTAGCGTGATTTGGTTTAGTCTTAAGGTCAACGTTTAACTTGGTTCAATCTTAGGGTAATGGTTCAATTTGGTTAATGGTTGGGAAAAGGATTCAAGGTTTGTACTATTAAGTCAAGATATATAATTAGGTTTATGATCATGGTTTAATTCAATTTGGTTTATAAGTATAATATTAATTAGTTAAGGGCCAGGATTACCTTTCAATCTAGTTTGATATATTCAATTTGGTTTAGGGTTACCCAGGGGTTAGTTTATTTTAGTGTTAAATATTTAGATATAATGCTTTGATATCACTCATTTTTTGATATTTTGATTATATCAACCCTATACATTGATAACTTATATGTGATGAATCTTACAAATATTATTTGATCTCATTACATGTGTCATGGTAAATTTTTTTAGTTTATGTACATGAGATGCTCCTATATATGGTGTTTTTCTTTTCTTATAATATATATATATATATATATATACCTAAGTACCCTTCTTGATTATCTATGATGGACATGTCGTAAATGACATATCTCTATATAATTCTTTTGATATGATATGCATGGATAATATATATAATGAAAATATTAAATCCTTCCTATGCAATAAATGATGTAATTAGATATGTACAAATGTTTTTAGATTCACATGTACATGACATGTAGATGTAGATATGATGCTCCTGTAGGATAATTTAGTTTATCATAAATAAGGTTACAATTTTAGGGTTTGACATTTATAAAATTAGTACTCAAGGTAAGATAGGAAAGTTATTTAATTATTTATATATTACCTGGTGTAGGTTTTAGAAAATTAAGATTAAGGTTAAGATGATAGTAAGGGTTATGATTAGAGTTAAATTCAATACAAATTGACATTATAGTTAATCCTAAATGACGCCCAGCCAAGGGATCCAAAGAACTAATCAAAATTTTTACTAAGTAAGAAATAACATACATACAATAATTTACATTTATAAAAAACATAAGAGATTGCATTCCTTAATGAGCACATTTACATTTTATTTTTAAATAATTATAAGTACTAAAAGTAAAATAAATAACACATCCACGTGAAAGAATATTAACTACTTCAGTTCAATCCATTTAAATAATATATACATTTGTTTTGAATGCCACTTGGCAAATTAATTCAAAATGCACAATCATCCACTATACATGTCACAAGGTATGAAAGGCTGAAAGAATATACATTTATAAAATAGTTTACATCGTCCATTTTTGATCCATGAAACAAAGTACAATACAATTTAATTAAAATCATTTTAAATACTAAGTTTTTTGTTTGGATCCCTTGGTGGGGTGTTATGTGATTAAGTACTTAGTTATATATGTTTAGGGTTTTATTGTACATAACTATATGGTTAGGTCGAGATTATAGTTTAAACAATGAATTTAGGTCAAGGTTATAGTTTAAACAAGGTCGAGGTTATATGGTTCTAGGTCGAGGTTATATTTATTTGTAATTACATGTTTAAACAATGAATTTACACCTAATCTAATCATTCAACATTGTAATAAATACATAAATTAAATACATTTCAAAACATCTATAATAATAATTTTTTAAATAAACATTTACGAAACTATATTTTAATTAACAAATACAAAAATTTAAACATCAACTCATTAACAATGTAAATTTACAATTTTACATATATTAAAACTGAAAAAAAAAAAAAAATTAACATACATATAAAATTGAAAATTGAAAAAAATAAAGTAAAATAGTACAAAACACATTAAAATACATGGTATATCAAAAACTAGCAATAGGGGGTGGTCGGTAGGGCTGAAAATAGGGCTCATGTATGCATCTCTAATTAGGCTCCCATTTTTGAAGTCAGGAAAATGACTTCAAAAATGCCAAAAAATTGGTTTGATAAAGTCTTTCAAATTGAGTCCCTGATTTTTAAAAAATTAGGTACCTGATTTTAAAGAAATTGGTTACTTGATTCTAAAAGCAATCAGGCGCCTGATATTTGAGCGGCTCGGGCACTCGATCCATTTTTACATATCGGGTACTCAATTTTTGAATTTCAGCTCGAGTGCCTGAAGCTTATTTTAGAAACGGGTGCCCGATTTTAGAAAAATTGGGTACCCATTTCTGAGAAGTACAATTCTGTAGATTTGAATTCTGTGGAATTGCAACCCAACTTCTTGTAGTCACTCCATGATTGGATTCATGAATGTCAGTACAAATTTTGGTAATTTTTTCTCTATCACACTTTTTATCCAACATTTTTCATAGTGTCTCTGTTACATTCTTTCTAATATTCATAGCATCAAACAAATGCATTGGGAGATCCTTATAGTATGGTAACCTACTAAATTGAGTAGGATAACTTTTCATTCCTCTAGGAAGTTGGTCATTGATGCCTTGACGACCTTCATGAGCATCAATTACAGCATTAGCAAATATAAGACAATATCAAAATACAAATTTTAAACTTCAGATAACAAATTGGACATTACCTTGATGATTTAGCCAGTCATACTCCTACTTCCATAGATGAGGTGTCATTCTTTATGGCCTTGATGATGTCTCTTCTTTCCCATTGAAAAGATATTTTTAAGCAATTTGATACCTATTATTATTGTGGAGAAAGTTCCTAAACTCATCAAACACCTATTTTCCTAAATTTCTCGAATGACAAGATTTCATCTTTGGACTACAAAATGGACATGCAAATTTTTTCTTTGTCTAAAGACCTAAAAGATCATGTACAATTGGATCATGTAAAATTATCATGCACAACTTAAGCATTTTATAGTAATGTGTAAGCACTATAACAAACCAAAAATATGTGATTTTAACAATATTACATACTGCAAAAATGAGTTAGCCCAGGGGCATCATGTATTGTCCATATAAGCATTACATAGAATTAAAATTGTCGATGTCCTATCGGTCTAGAGATGTCATACATAATGATGTCATTCCATAACTTCAATAACTCATCAATTAGGGGCTCAATATACATGTTCATATCTTTAACTTGGCACTTACCTAGTAATTGAATGAACATAAACATTACATAATTATTATGACCATTTTCATGCACTATTTATAAATTAATTTAGATAAATATAAAATAAAAAAATACCTGGCACAATCATTGACAACATTATGTGCTCCCTCTTTATGGACACCTAAGGAGGAATTTTATTGTTAATAACAAAAATAGGCCACACTGAGTAAACAAATCTCATATCTCCATATGGATTGACACCATCCGCTGCCAAAAAAAAGCTTCAAATTATGAGGTTCTTCTTTAAAGTGTGACCATGTTTCTTCTATCTCTTTAAATGTAGAACCATCAGCAGGCATTCGCATAATGTCATCTTGACTTCTATTCTGTGCACAGTAATCCATAAATTGTGCCAAGCTAGTGCACCTAAATAATCATTGAAGATATGGAATGATGGAAATGTACCGAAGAACCTTGTGAGGAACTTTTTTTGTTATTTGATCTAACTAATATCTACTAATATGACAATCAAGGCATTTTGTTGCAAATTCATGTTGTTTATGATATAGAATGTGATCATTGGGACATGCATGTATTGTCTAATACTTCATCCCAATCTGATTCATAATGTTAGATAATTCTCAGAATGAACAAGGCAAAATGTTTGATGGTGGTAAGAAAAACTCACTAATCAACCTATAACAAAAAATATGCATTGTTAATATAATGAATAGTAATTTGAATGCTAACATTGAAGATGACAAAAATGGCATACCTTAGCATATGTGACATTGCTACATTGTATATACCATTCATAACCTTTAAGTTCACCAACAACACTATAGTTGAGAGTTGTTTGGGAGCCTTTATATAAGGTGTGTGTACCTTCTCAAGTAAAGGTATATCAAGACCATCTTCATCATCATTATCAGATTCACTAGTACCATTATTGTGAGCCTCTTCATCACCTGCCCCAATAACATCTTCTTCAATCATGTCCTCTAGCATACTATCATCTTCTTCCATGGGAGTGTTATCCTCAGCTTTTATATTCACACCTCCATGTTCCTCCAGTAGGAAATTCACATTCAGCAATGGAAAAAAATCATCACCCCCTTCAACATGACCATGTTGTCTACAATGACTTTGGGTTGTTGTGATTAGAATTTTTTAATTCTTTAAGCCCTTATACTTTTTGCAAGGACAATAACATTTATTAGGTTTTCTTCAAAACTGAGCCCAAAATGTAGCCATTGTCTCATTATTTTATTCTAGGTTCATATTGTCAGGCGTGGTCTTTCTTCATAGGAAAATATATCTGCAAATAAATTGGACATGTTGTAGCTAATGTTTATATCTGCACATATGGAAATTGTTGATTAATATTTTCAAATGTAACTAAAATGATCTTATAATTTCTAGAAGGACTAGATGTTTGCAAAATGTGGAGTTATAGACAATGCATCTTAATTATTTACAAAATGCCTCAAAGAGATGTCACAAGGTGAAAGTTACTTAGGTGCTATCTGCAAAATGCCTTGACTAATCTTGATAGCAATAACTAATGTGATTAATGTATCAACTAATGAAGATGACTAAAAGATCAAAACATATTAATGTATAGCAATGTATTTCTCGAGGAAATATATGCTCTTTAGTAAGATATAAAAGGAAATATGAATTAGATGTGATCTATGTGTGCTCTAGGCAAATGGACATTGCCTTTTCAAAATTGTTCAATAGGGGCAAGTGTGTTCTTAATCGGTATATTTATTCTTCATATGGCTCTACACCCTGATTATAAATAATATACTTCTTTTCTCAAGTGTTGCATCAAAATTACAAGGGCTGGTATATTACATAGCAATAGTCAACATTGCGTGGTGGTCATATTGGTGGAATACCTTTTGTAAATATCATAAATTCAAAGCTATAGTACAAAAAAAATTTGTTATTTAGTTTTAGAATTACTCCATGCTTTATTTTAAAATAATCAAATGATTTTCACAAAGAACTTGTGCAAGTAACCAGCCCAATATGACTCCTAACTCTCGTGTAGCAAAGGATAGAGCTTGTGTAAAGTATAGAAGCTAATCCTCAGATTTTATTTGAAGGAAAAATTAGTTGGGTTTTCACAACGATAAAATAACGCAAACTATTTGACAAAATTTCTCAGAGTTCAAGTCACAAAATTTTCAATATGAAATAGTGCAACATCATATAGTGGTATCAAAGCACAAAACATCATGTTAGCCTATGTGTAGTGATTCAGTATTGGAGATGGCTAATGTGGGAATAAGTCCTTTAAATAGTTAAGTGCAATAAATTGTTCAAAAACATTAAATCTAAACCTTCAAATGAGGTTCTTGAAGTGAGTATTATGCTCTTCTATTTGGGAATCTAGATGCCCTCTATAAAAATAGTTGGTGGTTTTGATCATCCCATAGGAATAGAGGACCCAAGATGTCAGCATTTAGAAAAAGTCTGAAATAATCCCAATTGCATTGCTTTAGTTTGAAGAAAATTAAATTTGGGTTGAGAAATCTACCTAGCCCTTGTGTCAATATGAAAAAACCTTGAGAACTTTTGTGTAGCCATCCTTTGAGAGGTCTTGTGAGAATAAATAATTTTAACTATCATTCATATGTAAGTGGTAAGATATGTGCTCCTCATAGCTACAAGATTGAGGCCTCTTCGAAACACAATATGTGCAGCCCTCCTAAAAAAAGATGCTACAAATCATTGTGTAAGCAACACTTGTAAATCATTAAACTTTAATTTGTTTTCTTGGTCATCATACTTGCATAAAAGAGACTATGCTCCTAACAATGTAGGAAGGACTTTGTAGCTTACACTAAAGTATGCTTTGAAGAGTTTGGAGATAGAGTAAAACACTGGATCACTTTAAATGTACCTTATGCCTACACGGCTATGGAACCATTGAAACTGTGAACCACAAAGCAAAATAGTCATTGATTCCTTTCACTCTCGTACTCTAAAAGAACCATTGAAACCATTAAATTTTGATAGTGAGTTATACTATTTAAACCATACTAAGCCACTATAAAAGCATAAATCAATACAAAGTCACATTCAACAAACATTATCGGTAATAAGTATTAACTCTTGGGAAGGTAAAAGCTCATTTACATAATATAGCTTCTATTTATTTTTTTAAAGATAGGAGCACATTTAATGATCCCCAAAGAGGTGTAATATAAATGAGTAGGTTTAACTAGCTCACTGAAGTTAGGCATAGTTCAAAAGGTAGTTACAATATTCCTCTAGTTTGATTCTCTTTGCTTTCAAATGCATTGCATGGGATGAATTTTAGAGACTTGCATTTATATGTTTCAATTGCTTTTCTCTTTGATAGCATACCTGTGTAGATGACTAGTATCAATAGGTCAGGAAATTTGGAAGGCTGTAATGATAAAATATAGAACATATGGCAAGCTATAACAATAAAATATATCCTTCCCACAAAAATTCATGTCAAATGGGATCAATTAAATTGCATGTTAAGCTTTGAGTTGACTATATAATAATGCAGCACTCAAATCTGAAAGAAGAATCTTAGTATTGGAATAGCCTAAATCACAACTCCACAAATCCACCACCACTATTCCTTGAACAATACAATTATACAAACATGATTCCATGGAAGTTGTGAAACTTAATTGAATAGTATCATAAGTGTACAACCACAAGCCACAACTAAGCCAAGTAGGCATATATACATTAGATGTCTCAAGTTTAGCATCATAGGAAAATCCCCTTGTACCCCACCCACCCTCTAATTGCGCAAATTGCTCCTAAATTTTGTTTTAGCCATACCCAAAAAGATCAAAAGGATGATTCACAATCCAAAATCTTAGCAAAACTAAGATCTTGGGAGAAATAGCCCATATTATCTACATGAATGGTAGTTTTCTTTATCATCCCTATATCCTACGTGAACCCACAACTACCTTAATAACTACAATCTAAATCAATCAAGGATCACCTCGATCAAGCACACTATAAAAATTTATTCAGTCAAAGCCATACCTTTTGTTGTATTAATAGAAAAAAATATCTAATCATCCACCTTGATTGAATTGGTTCCATGAATAGTTGTGTTCCTACATATTATTCCTTTGAAAGATTAGAGCACTCAAATATAGCAGCTTAAACCCATACATACATCACACAGACCAATATTGATCAATTGAGGGTAACTCTCATAATCAAACACATCAAAATTTCATCAAGAGATCCCCCATCTATTTGTTCAACTCATCTTTGTCTAAGTTTCTTAACATTCACTTTATCTTGGGAGCTTAAGTTCCTTTACAAGAAACCTTGTAGAGAGTGTTACATTAACGTTTAAACAAATATGTGTAGTGTAGCCTTTGCCTTCCCACTTTAATCCTTAAATTAACCGATATCCTAATTTCTAAAGAAAGAACGTATCTTCAAAGCAATGGGTTAAGGATTTTACTAATGATAGTCTAAACGTAACAAAAATTAGTCTAGATTAAACCACTTAAGTTTTGTAGCAACATGGGCATTACAGTAGAGGGTCTGACATGCCTTTCCCTCAAATCTAAAAACCAATAATTATCTCATAATGGAAACATTTATGCCAACTTGGTTTGTATCTCAATTACAAGCAAACCATCTAGCATTCTTTCTAATGGCAGGCTTTGATAGTATCAAGGGCATAATGAAGCAATCACAAAGGAAATCTTCCAATTTTCCATATACCAATTCAAACTTAGATATATCTTGCTAATCTAACAACATCCCATCATTAAAAGTGCAAGAAAAGCAAGAATATGCAAACATTTGTAGATCAACATAAGATCCATAATACCAAAATGTACTTGTTCCTTTTTCCTATAATTCTACTAGACAAATTATATCATTGAGTACAAAGTCCTAATCATGTGGGTACATGTTGTGATTCCTATAGATATTAAAAGCATTCATATACATAGAAATTGTATGTTGATAGTGAATCCAATAACAACAATGTATAAGGGGAACCAATCTAGGTTGTCTCAGTATATAGAATTAGCATTGATCTTAATCAATTCTATTACTACACCATAGATAGTATTTCAAGGAGAGAAAATTGGTATGCAGATGCAAAGGCTAGTGTAGCCTTTTTGGTCTAACCTGAAATCATCACCAATGCATATCAATTTGTGCAAAAAGTGTTGAGATCTCATGTAGTATCAGAATTTCCAAGCCTTGGTGATCCCATTTGTGTACATGTAGACTCAAAAGAATGGTTTGTTGGCATCTATGGGTATCTAAAGAGAAAAAATTTCCCTAATAGAGTTGATGAAAATGCTTATATTAGGATAAGAAAACTCTTTGGTTGCTATGTTGTCTTGTCAAATGTCTTGTATTAGAGATCCTATAATGGTCTCCTCCAATGATTCTTAAACAAGGGTGAGATACCACTCATTTTTTGAGAAGCTCATTTAGGCCCCACTAGAGGACATATAGGTGGTAAGGCCCTAGTTCAAAAGCTAATTCATGTGAAATACTATTAGAAAATGATGGAGAAAGACTCATTTTCATTTATCAAGAGTACTCACAATGCCAACAATATAGAAATTTGATTTAAGCTCTTGGAAAAGCTCACTAAGCTCAAAACTCTCCATGGCCCTTCTAGACATGGGGTTTAGATATAATTGGAAAAATATCTCTACCACTATTTAAAGGCCATATTTTTATCATCACGACCTCATAGTATTTTAGTAAGTGGGTGGAAGGGGAGCCAATAAGGTCTACAATCACTAAAATTATCTATCAATTCCTACTAGACAATATCTAATTTCATTTTGGTTTATCTTCCACTATTGTCTCAAATAATGGGACATATTTTTAAAATAAGGTAAAATAGTTACAGAAATATTTTGTGTCCTACATCACTTCTCTATACTTTATTATTTTCAATCCAATAGTTAGGCAGAAGCCTCTCACAAGACAATTGAGAAAATATTGCAAACATTTGTAACTAAGAATGGGAGATATTGGCATACCCAATTAACCTATGCTTTTTGGGCTTATTGCATTAGTGTGTCTATAGATACACGATATACTCCTTATAGCCTAGTATACAAAGCCAACGTTATCATGCCCCTAAACTAGAGATACCATCATTATGTGTCTCCCTTAAAGGAGTGATCGGTGATGACACTAATAGTTTGAATAATTTACATGAACTAAAATTTTTGGATGAATATACTCTACACATTTGAGCTTATTAGAAAGCACTCTCTACACAATATAATCAAATTTTTCTTTCTAATAATTTTATGGTAGGTAATCTCATTCTTTGAAAATCCAAATGAATGTAAATGTGTCACCTAGTCAAAGAAGGAAATTCAGCCCAACTGGCTGGGGCCATATGTTTTCACATTTTGCTTATAGGTATGGAGCCTACAAGTTAACCCCCATGGACAATACCCCTCTAAAGGAACCCATGAATGTGGTACACTAATGATGGTGTTATGCCTAAATGTGTCATGTAGTATGAATCCAAGTAATCCCCATGACATATTGTCATCAACGCGAGTGTTTATCTTTGTGGTAACAACCATGTTTGTGATATGTGTGTGCATGTATGGTGTGACTACAACTATACAATGTACATACAAAAATCCAAGATAAGAGAAGAATTGACTCTAAACTCCAAAAATCTATATAATTCTAGAGTGACTGTAGAGTAACCTAGTCAATATTGCTACTAAACAAGAGTCTATAGCCCAATCGATATAGCCAGTATTTTGTGATCAATACACTAGTTGTTTATATGAGAACCTGATCATACTAGCTATTTTGGTAGGGACCTAGGTCCCCAATTGAAAAGCTTGGTTGTCCAAAACATACCTATTGTTTATAGTCAATAAGTTTCTAATGCAAGCAAGAGGATGAATAACTAGGGCCAAAGGGCTCACCTAGCTATCCAAAGCACCCTGCAAGAGTTAACACAATGGAAAACACAACACAAATACAGCACCAAGGAGAGAGAACAAGATATCTTTTATTGATTCATCAAATATTCAGCATACATGCCCGGCTGTAAGGCCTTCTAGGTTACGGCTAGATATAAAATACAACTTCTAGATCCATGATCCAGCTTCAAATTTGCATTTCTAGACTTATATCTTGCTCTTTCTAAACTCTCCTCTAAAATCTACCTTTAATCTAAGCCTAAGCACTCTATTTATACATGCCAAAATGGCTTATAGAACATTTTAGAACTTAGAGAAGCCACAAGTTAGCTCTTAGCAAATATAACTACCTATACCAAAATTAAATGCGAGCAAAGTCGGCCCAAACAAGAACTAGACACAGACAACTTGGCACCCACTGGATGACTCGGCATCAATTAGAAACTGGCACTCAGCATCATTCAACATCCACTAGAAACTAGCACTTGGCATCAACTAAAAATGGGTTCTCAGCATCACTTGGCATCAACTGGAAACTGGCACTCGGCACCAACTAGAAACTGGTCACTTGGCAACAACTAGAAACTGGTCACTTGGCATCAACTAGAAACTAGTCACTCGGCATCAACTAGAAATTGGTCACTAGGCATCAACTAGAAACTGGTCACTCGGCAGCAACTGGAAATGAAAAAAAGAATGAGCTAGATAACAATGCAACCCAGGATGCTCCTGCATCAGACAACCGGAGTTGAAAGAAATGATTCTCTTGAATCATTGAGATGTCCCAACCTGAGCTGAATCCAACTCAAATTGATAAATCCATGAAGCATCTTCAATAGGTTTGTTCTTCCACTTCACCAAATATTCATAGTAATATTTTCCCCTTGTGCTCTTACCAACTCTCTGATCCAATATCTGTTCAGCTTTCTCAATCTGTTTCTTAAGATAATCATTAGTTACAACAACTTCATCATCTGACTCATGATACTTATACAAATCAGCAATATTGAATATAGGAGATATATCAATGTCATCAGGCAACTCAACTTCATAAGCATTACCACTATCAAACTTCTTTAGGATCTTACAAGATCCAAATTTTTTCATCTTCAGCTTGCTATATGTTCCAACTGGGAATCTTCCTTTCTTTAGATGAACCATCACCTCATCACCAAATTGAAAATCATGGTGTCTTCTAGACTGATCAGCATTCTCCTTATAGTTCTGATTGCTTTGTTCCAACCTCAACTTCACTTCTTTATGCAAAGATTCCATGAAATCAGCAAATTCTTCTCCTGCAATGCTTTTCTTTTCTTCACTAGCAACATCTCTCAAATCTGATATAACTCTAGGATGCATTCCAGTAACAATCTCAAAAGGTGTCTTCCCTATACTCCTATTCACAGAATTATTATATGCAAATTCAGCTTGTGCCAATACCATCTCCCAATTACTTGGCTTATTCTCAACTAAACATCTTAGCAAATTTTCCAAGCTTCTATTCCCAACCTCAGTCTGTCCATCTGTCTGTGGATGGAATGTAGAACTGAACTTCAATTCAGTACCCATCTTCTTCCACAAAGTCTTCCAAAAATAACCAACAAACTTACTATCTCTATCTAAAATAATGCTTCTTGGTAATCCATGCAATCTCACAATCTATTTAAAGAAAAGTTCAACAACATTCTCAGCATTTGATGTCTTCTTACATGGTATGAAATTAGCCATCTTAAAAAATTTGTCCACTACAAAAAATATAGAATCATACCCCTTCACTGTTTTAGGCAATCCAAGAACAAAATCCATACTAATGTCAGTCCAAAGTTTCTCAGGAATAGTAATAGGTGTATAGAAACCAGTATTTTGACTCACTCCTTTTGCAACTTGACAAACTCCACAACTCTTTACAAATTTTTGAACATCCTTAAACATTTGTGGCCAATAATATTTCTCTTTCAGCAAACTCAATGTCTTATCAATTCCAAAATGTCCAACTAATCCACCACTATGCTTTTCCTTAATCAAATTCAACCTCATAGGACTTCTAGGAATACACAACTCAATACCTTTGAACAACATACCTTCTTGAATGAAATACTCATCATACCTACTTATGTGATCTGTCAGATTTGGTGCTCTACACTCTCTCCATGCCTTGAAACAATTAGGATTAGCATCATATAACTCTTTCATCTCATCAAAACCAAGAACTTCAACCTTCATTTCAGTCAATAAAGAACGTCTTCTACTCAATGCATCAGCAACTTTTTTAGTAACTCCACTCTTATGCTTGATCACAAATGTAAAACTCTACAAATACTCAACCCACTTCATATGTCTTTAATTCAATTTATGTTGACTTCCCAAGTATTGTAAAGCTTTATGATCAGTATACAACAAAAACTCCTTAGGCATCAAATAATGTCTCCATTTCTTCAATGCTTGAACAATGGCATAAAATTATTGATCATACACAAAATATTTCCTTTTAGCATCATTCAACTTTTCACTAAGGAAAGCAATAGGCTTACCTTCTTGACTTAATATAGCTCCTATTGCATAACCACTTGCATCACATTCAACTTCAAATACTTTATTGAAATCAAGTAAAGCCAATACAGGTAATTCAACAATCTTTTGTTTCAAAGTGTCAAAACTCTTATCAGCCCCATGTGTCCACCTGAATTCCTTTTTATCTCCCCTCATTGTTTCAGTCATAGCATTACAAACAGCACTGAAATTCTTTATAAACTTTCTATAAAAACTAGCCAAACCATGAAATGATCTTACCTGGCCCACATTCTCAGGTGTAGGCCATTCCAAAATTGCTTTAACCTTCTCAGGATCTATCTTCAAACCATCAGTTGAAATCACAAATCCTAGATACACAATCTCCTCTTGCATAAAAGAACACTTTTTTAGATTAATCAACAACTTTTCATCTTTCAACCTCTATAATACTTGTCTAATATGTTCAACATGTTCTTCCTTAGTCTTGTTGAATATCTGAATATCATCCAAATAAACAATCACAAACTTACCCAAGAATATTTTCAGAACTTCATTCATCAACCTCATGAAAGTACTAGGTGCATTAGTCAAACCAAAAGGCATAACCAACCAGTCATCCAAATCCACCAGCTTAGGTGCTCTTTGATAGGTCCTTGTAGGATATAGCTTTCCTCATGTCTGATCTTGGTCCATTAGTACCTCGTCCTACCCATCTTGTTGGCAAATGGTTCTATTTTGGATTTTCACTTTCTTTTGATTTGGAATCTTTTGTTTTGGGTCTTGAAATATCTTTTCCAAGAAATCTCCTTGTTCCCTCCTTAACGTTACCATGATTTTCCATATCATGGTATGCTACGAATGGGGCAATTAGAGCATAAGGTCTTGATCAGGTCTTTTGCTTGTTTTCTTTTTTTTCTTGTGGGTTACCTAGTGTCGTTTCCACGCTGCTTCCTCTAGGATTCATGTGTGATACTGGGGCAATCCTTGCGTGTTTGTTTCAAGTCAGTTCATCAGTCCTTTGGATGGTTGGTGAAAAAGCCTTGATGTTCTTGGTAACCTTGGCAATTAACCAATAGTCCTATAGCAAATCTAGTGCTCAACTACATGGTGGTACTTCTCTTTGAAGTATCCCCCCGCTCAAAAAGCTTCAATGGATTCCCTTCATCTCCATTATCCCCCATCCATATCCAGCACCTATCTCAGCTTATGCATCAGTATCTCTTTGGATCACTCCTCATGCTTAGCTTTAGGGATCCACAATCCTAGTCTTAGGGATCCACCAATCAAATCAATCCACCAAGCCTCATCTTTCGAGATCCATAATCCTAGTCCTAGGGATCTCCGAAAACCCATCTTCCGCTAATCTAACTCTTTGAAATCTTGTTGCATCAGCTTTATCATTCCATCATTCATCCCCCTATCCATGGATTCCTTTTATAGCGCTCTGCTTCTCCATTCCCCCCCCCCCCCAATCCTAGAAAGTCTTAAGCTTGCTTTACTCTTGTGCCTCTAATTTTCCCTTTATCATTCTCCCATAGTGAGAGTTTGAGCTAACTAAACCTCTTCTCTTAAGCCAATCTGAGTCTCCTTGCTCATCTCGAATTTTTGTACTTTTCAAAAAGCCGTCGAACCTCTTTTATCTCTTCGTCACCTTCTTGAGGGGGCATCATCTAAGTCTAGTCTCTCCTCTTCTTATTCGAGACTGGGGCAACCTTGTTTCTAAAACATCTTCTTCGTGTCGTCTTCATTTGAACTTCTTTGAAATAGTGTTGCCTCAACACTATGTCAAAGAGGGGCAAAATGTAGACACCTAAATTTGATTACACCACTTTGTTAATCTAATTTAGCCATCTCTAAAGGCATCATTAATTAAATTTTTATTTAATTAATCCTTTGTCGTCCCTAGCTGATTAATTTAATTAATCATCTATAGTCTCAATTGATAAATCAAATAAACCTATTATTTATCAATTAAATCCTATTCTTCTATCTAATTCCAAAAATCCCCATTTATTAAATAAATCTATTTGATAAATAAAACCCTCAAATCCAAAAACCCCTAACCTATCCCTAATCCTCCATTTAGCCTAATCCACCCCATCCACCCATACTAACCAAGCTTAGCCACTAACTCACCCACTCTCATTAATGCCATCCACTTGCACATCTCTAACATCCCTAATCTAATCCTAAACCCAAGCCTAATCCACCCCCTAATGTTGTCACATTCCCTAAACAAGTTTAAGACTTTCCTAAACCAAACCAAAGTCTCCCCTCAAAAATCCCAACCACCAAGTCATGAGTGCTCTTACAAACCATAAAAGACTCTTACAAGCCCACTCATGACTCTTACATCCATCTTCCACACTCTTCCCTCTTCCACACTCATTCCTCTTACATCTCTCTTACATACTCAACCCCACTCATCATGCCTTTAACCAACCCTTTACCCTACCCTCTCACACTCATCCTCCTTGTGACAAGTGTCACCTTCCCATTGGTGCTAAACAAGCATAATCCATGTGCTCCCCTTTGAGTGCATCTTAACCCTCCTTAACCATCTCCCCATCCTTGCATCTAAGCCCTCCATCCCTCTACCCCTTGCCCTATAAATTGAATCCCATCCCAAGCCAAAAAAATAACAATCTTTGAGCTAAAGTTACCATGCTATTTTGAGCACCAAAGTCATCAATCTTACCCTTATAATGCCAAATTGAGAGCTCACAAAGCTACCAATTTGTCATTACCCATCTCCACCATTGAAGCAACTTTGAGCATCTTGAGCATACATCCACATCAAAGGACGCATCTACAAAATCAAAAAAGCCTAGAGTGTTTTTTCCTTTGAGGTTTTTGCACTTCTTATTTGCTTTTCTTTGTCTAAACATATATGTGAATTTAATTTTAGTTTTGTGAATGTTTACTTTATTTTTAATGTTCTTTGCATACTAAATCTTGTTCTACATTTTGGCATGCCCGGTGGGACCCCACTATGGGTCATTTAGTCATCTATTTCGATCTATATGTTGTTTTTTCTAACAATCTAATGTTTCTTGTTGTTTGAGTGGGTTGTAGGGTGTTTTGCTTGTTTTTGCAAGTTAAAGAACGCACTTGGGAAGAAGACATACCCTCAAAAATTTGAAAAAATTAAAAAAAATTTAAAAACAATTTTGGAAAAAATTCGCATTTTTCAGCTTTTTTTCGCGCAGTGTCATCTCCACAGTTTGGCGTCTACTCCTACAAACTGTCATCTCTGCAACCAAATTGTCATCTGTGCAGTTTGGCATCTCCGACTGTCATCTACACATCCTTGACTGTCGTCTCCACAAATCAGCGCCTCCGTCGGCTACTCTATCATCTTTGCAACCTGAACTGTCGTCTCCGTCGCCGCCAACTTAATCTGTCATCTCTGCCTCTTCCTTTTTCATCTCTGCAAATTAGCGTCTCTGCAGATCAACGTCTCTATAGTTTGGCGTCTGTGCCTAATGAACTGTCATCTTCGCCTGTCTTTGTTGCACTTCTATTTTAAAATCTTTATTTCTACACTTTGTAGTTTTTTTTTTTTTTTTAAAGTATAAATCAAAATTTGACTTTTAGTGGTTTCATAGGATTTAGACCATTTTAAGAATTTTTACGCTTAGAAAAAATAGCAAAAAAAGTTTTAAAAAAATTTCTCATAGTTAAGCTCTCATTTTTGAAGATTTTGGGTGACTAACTAAATTGCTTTTTTTTGTCTCATTGCAGGTTGGAGCACATATGGAACCACTAACCATGTTTCTTGTAGGTTCTCATGTTGCTAAAAAATGAACTTGAATGTTTAACCATTTGTCTTTGAATACATGTTGCTAAAATGAACTTGAATGGTTAAACACATTTTCCATTGAATGAATGTTGCTCAAAACACACTCTTGAATGCCATGGATTAAAATCAATTTTTCTTGGAATGCATGCTTAAAACAACAAATCCAATCTTGAATGCCAAGGATCAATTAACCATTGCAATATCAAACACTTCATTTGGATCTTCTAAAATTGAACAAAACAAATCTCTTTTTCACATGCAACTTAGGTAAAGTTTGATTTTTGGACAATTAAGAAACTTTGTTAAGTTAAATACAAATTTACAAACATCAATTTGAGTAGTTCCTTGGACTCACCTCTTTTCTAATCACCCATAAATTAAACCATTGGTTGCAATCTTAGCGCCATTTATGGGGATGGGTCTACTTGAAAAAGGTGTTAAATGTTCCACAATCTAACTCACTCACTTGGTCTTTGAACATTTTCTTTAACTTTATCAAAATTCTTAAATGACCAAAACTCTAGATTAAATCGATCACTATTCAAGTTTGGGCACTAAAATTAAACAACAACTGACGTGGAGAGCCTCCAGGCACGCGCTTGAAATCGAATCTCACACACTTTTGTTTTGAGCTTAAAACAAACTCACACTCAATCTTGAATGCCTTAAAGAAAATTAATCGATACTTGACGTGGAGGGCCTCCGGGCGTGCGAGTTTTCTTTTGTTGACCCTAACTCTTCTTCTTGTTTGCATTCTTTGATTGATTTACTTTTGTTGGCACTTCAATTTGGAATTGAACATTGTCTCTTAAACATGAGTGCTTACAAAGTCTAGATTAGCACACATAAGAGTCAGTTGATAAAAGAACAAGCGTGGTTTTTAGCCCAAGGTTTTGTCACCTAGAAAGACACCTCTCTTGGGATCAAGATTTTGTCACTCAAGCTAAGCCTCAAGGAACTTTATACCCTTGAGAAGTGAAAGAGGAGAAGTAGGTTACCACTCCTCTTAGCTGTGTGACATCTTTTTGGTCTCATCTACGGATTTGGGCCTCACGTACCTTGCGTATATCGAGGACTCCCTAGCTAAACCAAATGTTAGCCTTGTAGACAACTGCCTAGGATGTTAATGTGTTTGGGGTGACTGATCGAAACATTTTTAGAACATACACACTCCTCAGCGCAAGTATCACATTTTGAGAACCACAAACTTCTATCTGGGTGTTCCTATCTATTGCTTGATTTTATTTTATTTATTGAATGAATGTTTGCCAAACTTGGTCAATCCTAGCTTAGGGCACACTTAGCATAGTCACTGCCTATTTTATAAGTTGAACAAGTTGAAGCAAAACAACTGAGATCTCTCAAAGCCAAGCAAACTCAAGAATTTATGTCGGAACAACCCAAACCCAAACAGAAGTTTCACAAAGTCAAAATCAAGCCATCTCTGGCATACCAAGAACTTTCAGCCAAGAGAAAAGAAATAACACCAAGCTCACAAATTGCCAAACTCCACAAAGCAAAGGAGAAAGCTACCGACAAAGCACTTCAAGAGGCCTGGTTAGAGCGCACCATCAAATTTAGCCAACATCCAGGAGTTAATCCTACTTATGCCTTACCAACTAGGCATGATTTCTATGATTAGACATCCTTATTTCTCCACATCTTCTTGGATAAGCTTCACTTTAGAGTCATCTTTGTAGAAAAGCCAGCCATCTTAGGTTATCCCCGTAAGCATTATTAGCTCATCCATCTCATTTAGAATCAAACCATCTAGCCAGCAATCCAAAATCTGCACATCTAAGCTTTCAAAATTGTTGTCACCTTGCCAAAAGTTTGCCATTTTTAAAATATTCCAAATCCACCAATCTCACCAAGGTTATCCCTTTGACAAAGCTTTTTCTAGGGTAATCTAGCTTTGTCACTTGTTATCCCTCATCACCTTGAGCTAAAGGTTGGGATCCACAAGTGGTCAATCTCATGTTCTTCCTAAAGGATCATTAGTCTATCCTTAAGTTGACACAATCACCTCCAAGCTTGCACATAGGAAAGCAGACCTTTCGTGCTTTGGCAACATATCTTTGAAGTTAGAATCCCCAAACCAATCCTCCTTAGGTTTTTTCATATATCTTTGCCTCAACCTAGGAAATCATTTGAATAGAAAAGCCTTCCCCCTTTTGCATCCATCAGCATTATTGCATCTCATCCCTAGGAACATTCTACATCTTCATGCCACCCGCCACTCGCTTAGCCAAGAAGAAAGAAACAATGGAGCCCTATCATCTGGATCGAATAGCATCACCCCCCTTGAGCACTTAGCCATCCTTCAGCCCAAAGAAAGCTATGCCATCACCTACTAACATTGAAGCTTTCATGAACCAACCAAGAAATGCAGTATTGGTAAACGTCATTATACACAAGAACAAAGAGACAATTATGGCTAATTTTTGAAGGGACAATGTAGGAACCTTTGACTTTGGAAGACCCCCTTCATTATCAGATCCATCTCACCCATTGTTTGGGCAGCCTCCACCACCCATAGGCTCTTATGATTCAAATTATCCTCAATATGTGCCAAAAGAAGAGCCTCTAGCCAATCCATATGATCCAACAGACCCAAACATACCATCATCCACCCAAGTTGAAATCTCCATGCCGCAAGCCAACCCAGCCACCACCACTCCATCCTTGGTTCATACCTCTCCACTCCAAAGTACCTTTTCCCAAAACACCTCACCATTCACTCCTTTCACTACTGTTGTCGTTGCTCCCCAACCCAGCCTTCCAAATCCACCCATCTCCCAAATCAGTGCTAGCATCTTTGGCCAACCTCAACAATATACAATAGGGATGCCACCCATGGGGCCAAGTAATCAACCTTTCATCACCCCCAGCTTGTTCGCCACAGCCCAAAGCACAATCCCATCATTTCCATTAGGTCTTAGGAGCTCAATACCATCAGCCACAAATCCACAAGCTACTACCCTCACTCCACAAAGCTATCAAATCCCACTAGCTACTGCTAATTTTATGCCAAGCTCCCAAGCGACCCCAGCTCCTGCCACCACTCTACCAAGCTTCCAAATCCAACCACAAAGATATCAAACCCCATCAGTTCCATTCCCAAGCTTTCAATTCCCACCACCTCCACCACCAACTAATCCATTACCTCCTATTACCAACTACTTTTCAATGCCACTTCTAGAAGGTAATCCACCAATCCAGCCAACCACCAATTATTTGCAAATACCATCCCAAATGGGGGCACAACCCACATATATTGGTCAAACCCCACAAGCCCCCCGATCCTTTCTCCAAGCCTCACAACCATCTTATACCTTACCTCCACAAAGCAATCCATTTATCCCACAGCCAGCTTGTGTTCCTCAATCCCAACCTCAAATCCCATATCAATAGCAAGCCTCGCAGCACATGCAGCAATATGCACCACCTCCCCCTCAATAACCCGTCATCCACCATGCAACTGCCTAAACAATGTACAATCCCTATCAGCAAATCCCTCACAGCCATCCTTATTCAGTGGCCCCATCTAGTGCATACCTACCTCAAGGCACTGCTACATTGGGGGCACCCCAGCCATCACCTATCAATTTAGAATGGGAGCAAATGAAGACAGCTCTGAAAGCCATCCAAGAAGGGAATGATCTAAAGATATTCAAGTTTGAGAATGTGTGTCCTTACCCATTTGACAAAGCCATTACCATGACACCATTTCCCAAACACTTTGAGGTACCCAAATTTGACAAATTCGGAGGAAAAGGAGACCCTGTCACACATATCAAAGAATTTTACATGCACTGCTAGGATGTGGCATATAATGATGTCTTCCTCTTGCGCCTTTTTCCCAAAAGCTTGGTTGGACCAGCTCTTGAATGGTTTTATAGAATCCCCTATGGAACAATAAAAAACTTTGCTGAATTATCTGAGGCATTTGTAGCCCAATATGCCCATCTTGTTGAAACGGAGCTATCAATAGTTGACCTTGTCCACACTAAGAAAACAGGTGGAGAAAGCCTTGCTGAATACCTGCAAAGATGGCAAACCCTTACCACCCACATATCCTACACCTTGCCATAGCGCCATGTGGTGAAAATTTTTATTGATAATGCCCATCCCAGTTTGGCTCACCACATGACCATGAACTATTTGCAAACCTATATGTTAGATTGTGGTGACTGATCAGGAAAGTACTGTACATACTTCATAAATAGTGGGGTTCGGGGCATCGCCCCGAAAAAAAAAATTTTGGAAGTAGCCGACATGGTAGCCGACATATGGCCGACATGTTATAACCCTAAACCGGTTTAATACTTGTATAAAAAGGGCTTAGGGTTGGGTATTTTTATGTGTGGTGATACGAAATTGGTTCTTGCGGCGGTATTGAGCTGTAAGGGATTACGGATTGTAATCAGGTTGTAATCACTGGATTGTAATAAGACCAGACTTGCTGTTTGGTGGATGTAGCCCAGGGATTGGGTGAACCACATTAAATCTTGGTGCCTTGTGTTCATTTCTGTGTGTTCTATTATTATTTTTTGTTATTGGTTATATTTGCATGTAGTTTTTTTTATTTCTGTCCATGGTTTATCCTAACAAGTGGTATCAGAGCCTAGTTGTTTCTCAGTTATCCTCTGCAGGAAAGTCTCACGGTTAAGTGGGAGTCTCACGGTTGAGTGGGAGCAATGGCAGATGATGGTAAACTAAGGGTTGATAGGTTTAATGGGCAGAACTTCCAGTTATGGAAGATGCAAATGGAAGACTATTTATATTAGAAGGATTTATGGAAGCCGTTGGAAGGAAAAGCCAAGAATCAGGGAATTATGTCAGAGGCTGAATGGGATCTTTTGGACAGAAATGCACTCGGAAGCATTCGGTTATGCTTGGCACCATCAGTGGCATTTAATATTACAAAAGCAAAGACGACAGAAGATTTGATGAAAACCCTAGCGACACTATATGAAAAGCCCTCCGCTTCAAATAAGGTATTTCTCATGAAGCGTTTATTTAATATGAAAATGGCAGAAGGTGGATCTGTTGCAGATCATTTAAATGAGTTTAATACTATTACTAGTCAATTATCTTTTGTGGGTATCAATTTTGATGAAGAAATTAGGGCTCTGTTGATTTTGTGTTCTTTGCTTGAAAGCTGGAATGGCTTGGTAATGGCGGTGAGTAATTCTGTTCCTAGATCAAGTACCCTAAAATATGATGATGTGATCGGTGTTATTTTAAGTGAGGAAACTCGTAAAAAATCCTCAGGTGGATCTACATCAGGAAGTGCTTTAAATGCACAAAGCAAGGGCAGAACGACCGAAAGAGGAAGTAACTCTGGAAATCATGGGAAATCAAGAGGAAAGTCAAAGGGGAGGAGGTCTCAATCGAGAGGACCAAATGATTGCTGGTACTGTGGGAAACCAGGGCACAAAAAGAAAGATTGTTGGACTCGAAAGAAAAATGAAGGAGATAAATCAGATGGAGACAAAGAGGCAAATGTGGTAAGTAATAAATCCGAAGAGGATGATTTGCTTCTGTCTTTAGAGAGTGTTGATGATTCATGGGTTTTAGATTCTGGTGCTTCTTTTCATGCTACACCTCATAGAGGTTATTTCATTGATTATGTCCAAGGGGATTTTGGGCTTGTTTATTTGGGGGATAATGAACCCTGTCAGATTGTTTGAAAGGGAAAAATTAAGATTAAGTTGCAGAATGGGAATCATTGGCTACTACATGAGGTAAGACATGTTCCAAAGCTGAGTAGGAATTTAATTTCAGCAGGGCAACTCGGTGATGAGGGTTGTGTAATTACTTTTAATGATAAAAATTGAAAGGTTTCAAAAGGTTCCCTTGTAGTAGCAAAAGGTGTGAAAGTAGGAACCTTATATCTTTGTACAGGTCATATTGTTCCTTCTACTTTGATTGTTTCAGAGAAAAATGAATATTCAGGAACAATTACTGCAGTTGAGCAGGGAGAACAAATAGCTGCTGTAGATTCTGATACAGCGTTGTGGCACAATAGACTTGGGCACATGAGTGAGAAAGGTATGAAAGTACTTCATTCAAGGAAAGTTTTACCAGGTCTAAAATGTGTGAATATGGATTTCTGTGAAAGTTGTGTATGGAAAACAAAAGAGAGTGAGTTTTGTAAAGACAGGGAAGGAAAACAAAAAGGAGAAATTAGAGCTTGTGCATACAGATGTATGGGGACCGGCTCAGGTATCTTCCCTTGGTGGCTCTCATTATTATGTTACATTTATTGATGATGCAACTAGAAAAGTATGGGTTTATTTCCTTAGACAAAAATCTGATGTATTTCAAACTTTTAAGAAATGGAAATGCTTGGTTGAAAATGAGACTGGTAAGAAATTGAAATGTCTCAGATCTGATAATGGTGGTGAGTATTGCAGTCATGAATTTGAATATTATTGCTCTACTAATGGTATTCGTAGACAAAAAACTGTTCCAAGGACTCCACAGGAAAATGGAGTGGTTGAATGCATGAACAAGACTATAATGGAGCGCGCAAGGAGCATGAGGTTGCATGCTGGGTTGCCCTTACACATGTGGGTGGAGTCTGTCAATACTGCAGTATATTTGATTAATAGAGGTCCCTCTACTCCTTTGGGCTGTGGTATTCCAGAGGAAGCATGGACTGGTAAGAAGGTGAGTTATTCTTTTCTCAAGACCTTCGGTTGTGAAGCTTTTTCTCATATAGACTCTGAAAATAGAACCAAGCTAGAAGCGAAATCAAAGAAATGTGTCTTTTTTGGATATGGCATTAATGAATTTGGCTATAGGATTTAGGATTTTGAAAATCATAAAATTATAAGAAGCCGGGATGTCATATTCAATGAAAAAGTGTTGTACAAAGATCTGTTGCAGCAACATGAGAAGAAAGAAGATGATTATGTAGTGCTGGATGATACTCCAAAAGTTGATGTTCCAGCCATTCCTCATGATGTGCAACAACTGCAACAACAAATACCACACACACCAGTGAATGTTAGACGGTCAACAAGGCCAATTAGACCTCCACAAAGGTTTTCTCCCTCTTTGTATTCTATTTTACTTACTGATGCTGGTGAACCTGAAAGTTATGATGAAGCTGTGCAGGTGGATACTAAGATTCAGTGGGAGTCTGCAATGAAAGATGAAATGGACTCTTTGCTGAAAAATAAGACATGGGATTTATGCAAGTTGCCTGCAGGTAAAAAGGCTTTACAGAATAAATGGGTTTACAGGTTGAAAGAAGAGGAAGGAGGTAAGAAAAGATTTAAGGCCAGGTTAGTTGTAAAAGGATTTGCACAGAAAAAGGGAATTGATTTTGATGAGATATTTTCTCCTGTTGTTAAAATGACTTCTATTTGTACTGTTTTAAGTCTTGTGGCTACTGAAGATTTGCATTTAGAGCAGATGGATGTTAAAACAACCTTTCTTCATGGTGATTTGGATGAAGAAATATATATGGCTCAGCCACAGGGTTTTGAGGTCAAAGGTAAGGAGAACTTAGTGTACAAATTGAAGAAAAGTTTATATGGCCTGAAGCAAGCAACTCGGCAATGGTATCTAAAATTTGACAGTTTTATGCATGAGCATGAATATAACAGGTGTCATTCAGATTATTGTGTTTATTTTAAGAGGTTGGATGATGATCGCTACATTATTTTATGTCTATATGTTGATGATATGCTTATAGCTGGGTCTAACATGCATCATATTAAGGGGCTAAAATGCCAGTTAGCACATGCATTTGCTATGAAGGATTTGGGGGAACCAAAAAAAATTCTTGGTATGAAGATTTGCAGAGATAGGAAGAACAGAACATTGATGCTATCTCAAGCTACTTATGTTGAGAAGGTGTTGCAACGTTTCTCTATGGAGAATGCTAAAGCTGTCAGCACACCTTTACCTGGTCATTTGAAATTGACTAAGGAGATGTGTCCCAAGACACAGGAAGAGGAGGATAAGATGTCCAAGGTACCCTATGCTTCAGCTGTAGGAAGTTTGATATATGCTATGGTATGCACTAGGCCAGATATTGCACATGCAGTGGGAGTCATTAGCAGGTATATGAGTCATCCAAGTTTTGAGCATTGGAATGTTGTCAAGTGGATTCTCAGATATTTGAGAGGAACATCCAATAAGTGTTTACACTTTGGGGGCTCTACTACTAATTTACAGGGCTATGTTGACTCAGATTTGGCTGGGGATATTGATACCAGGCGGAGTACTACAGGTTATTTCTTTACTGTTGGTGGGGCAGCCATGAGCTGGGTTTCTAGGCTATAGAAGATTAATGCTCTCTCCACTACAGAGGCAGAGTATGTTGCTGCTACAGAGGCAGCCAAAGAGATGATATGGCTTCAGTTCTTCTTGGAAGAATTGGGACATCCTCAGAAGGATAATTATTTGTTCACAGATAGTCAGAGTGCCATTCATCTTGCTAAGAATTCAGCTCTGCATTCTAAGACCAAACACATACAATTGCGGTACCATTTCATTCGGTCAGTTTTGGAGGATGGATAGTTAAAGCTGGAGAAGATACATACCAATGAAAATCCAACAGATATGTTGACAAAGGTTGTCACAAGGGAGAATTTGAACTCCTCTTCAGCTTCAGTTGGTCTTTTAGACTAAATGAGAATAAAAGAACAGCAGAGTCCAGGGTGGTTTGATCCAGTGGGAGCCCCATGCGGTAGTTGTATTGCTACAGGATCAGTCTCCAAGTGGGAGATTATTGTTGTTTAGTGTGGAGCCTGATCAGTCCCCAAGTGGGAGATTGTTAGATTGTGGTGACTGATCAGGAAAGTACTGTACATACTTCATAAATAGTGGGAAAAAAATTTTTTGGAAGTAGCCGACATATTATAGCCAACATATGGCCGACATGTTATAACCCTAAAGCGGTTTAATACTTGTATAAAAAGGGCTTAGGGTTGGGTATTTTTATGTGTGGTGATACAAAATTGGTTCTTGCAGCGGTATTGAGCTGTAAGGGATTACGAATTGTAATCAGGTTGTAATCACTAGATTGTAATAAGATCGGACTTGCTGTTTGGTGGACGTAGCCCAGGGATTGGGTGAACCATGTTAAATCTTGGTGCCTTGTGTTCATTTCTGTGTGTTCTATTATTTTTTTTTTTTATTGGTTATATTTGCATGTAGTTTTTTTATTTATGTTTGTGGTTTATCCTAACACTATAAGGATATCAAAGAGAAAGGAATGATCCTTGAGAAAGGACTCATCAAAGATGGTGTGGTCAAGATTTACAAAGAGGCCAACCAAAATCACTCACTTTCCAATGACAAGTCTAGGTATTGGAACAAAAACAAGCATGTTGCAACAGATGGGGTTACTGACACTAGACATGTGAATATTGTTGGTCCTTCTAACCCACCATATCAAACAAACAATCAAGAAGCTATCAACTACCAACAACAGAATAACCAAAGCTATCAAAACCACAATACAAGACCCAACTTTCAAGGGTCTAACAATCAAGCTAATGCCATCAATGTAGCTGCAGGGCAAAAGCTCAGATTCCAACCCGCACCTAGAAACTATACACCCCTTGGTGAGCCATTGGATGTTATTTTTGAGAAATTGGCTAAAGAAAACATCATCAAATTTCCTCCTACCCAACAAATTGATCCAAGCCAATCCAAAGCTGCATGGTACAAGGACAATGAGTATTGCAAGTTCGATAGGGTAAATGGTCATACCACCCTCATATGCATGAAACTGAAAGATTATGTGTAGGACCTCATTGATCAAAAAGAAATCACCATTGGTGCCCAAACCTCTCCCAACGTAGGCTTACAGATTTATCAAAATGTGTTTCCTCCACACAACAAATAAAATCCTGGAAAAGAACCTATCCAAAACAACACCAACAACCGCCAGCCAAACCAACAACATGGGAAGAACAATGACCACACTTCATCCTATATAGACTATGGTAGCCTTATAGGTTGTATATCTGAGAAAGAGCCTTCTATCAATGTTATCAATATCCAAGGACCAGATAATGAGTGTGTAGTTACCACTCGAAGAGCGTGATTTAACATCATAGGCCCACTAGTTTCATCAGCACCATCAGCTCCATCAAAAAGTTGGTACAATATCTTGGAACACCTTGGGAACATGCCAGCCCAAATCTCCATTTTAGACCTTCTCCGCACTAGTCTTGTGTACAAAGACATCCTTGACAATGCTCTTATAGAATTCTATGTCCCTTCTGATATCAATGCTACTGATTTTTGTAATCTCGTCAGACACCTATCCTCCTCATGTACCCTATCATTCAAACCCACCGACATACCCGCGGTCGAGCTAGATCACACCCTTCCGCTTTGCATAGCCATCATGGTATCCAATTTTGCCATGAAAAGAGTAATTATAGATAATGGATCAGCCTTGAACATTTGCACCCTAAAATTCACAAAACAAGCTGCGTATACTGAGGCAGATATGATCAGTGAAGTTATCACCATCAAAGCTTATGAAAACTTGGAAAGAACCACAGAAGGGACTATTTTGCTACCAATCAAGGTTGGGCCGGTCATCCAAGAGATAGTTTGCCATGTTGTTGATCTAAACCTACCATTTAACATCCTCCTCGATCACCCATGGATTCATGCTATGAAGTTCATTCCATCCACCTACCATCAGTGCATCAAATTTTTGCATCAGGGCACTGAGGTAACCATCCATGCCGATCCAAAACCCTTTGCTTACTGCAATGTAGTTGAAGTCTCATATACAAATCATTGTCCTAGAATAGACATCGGCATAGCCATCGCCAGCTCATCCCACACTTGTAATGATGCAGAAACCATCCTCGCCTCCACCCTATCTACTATAAAGATCAACAACAAAGGCTATGGAGAATATAGTCTGTCAGATGCATTTACTGTCGGAGCAATCCCACTTGATCCACATACCCATGGATGTCTGACATATCACAAAGCTAAGGAGATTCCTCCTCCTCGATATAAACAATTTGGCCCAACCACCTTTGTGTCCTCAAAAACCCCTCATCATGAAGAGCTCACTCCAGATATCAACAATTGGTTACATAAGGATGCACCTCCAAGAAATCAAGAACACCTTGACCACTTCAGCCAGAAGTATCCCCAAGAACATAAGCTCATCACTGAAAATAGAACTATCAAGGAGGTGGACTAGGACCAGAAGAAAGGGGCATGCAATGTCCCATCGAAGCACATAAGTGGGAAATGAAGTCAGGTCTTGGCTTTGGCATACCCACAACTGGGGGCACCAACGAGAACGGTCATGCTTTTTTGAACATCCACCGTGACCTTGTCAAAACTGAAGACATTCCTGAGGAAGTTGGAAAGAGAGCCTATGACGATATCCCAGACCAAATCTTCCTAGGAGAATCTATTCTTCGAGAACTATCGATCCAACACCCACAACTCATAGATTGGGACCAACCAAGCGTCATACACATTGATGAGTTTGCATCAGAGGAAGCACTTCTAAGATTCATGGGAGCTAAAACACCTCACAAGCAAACAAAGCTAGATTCTACCTATATCTATAAGCTAGATCCCAAGGGATATTTTGGAGAAAATCCCCAACCTAGTTTCGATACACTCAAAACTAGAACTAATGTGAATCTAGGACTAGCTAAGGCAGTAAAGAGAACCCCTCAGCTAGAACATCCAGAACCACAAGTAGAACATGAGGATTTAGTATTGCCTCCTCAAGATAATCGACTAGAGGTGTCATCTATTCTAATAGAGGATACTAGAGAAGTCAACATCGGTTCTTCAGAGATCCCTAGACTTGTTCACATTGCTGCATCCCTATCACAAGACCAAGCTGATCTCCTCTTTGAGGTCTTAAGAGAGAACATTGGTCGATTTGCATGGTCATATCAGGACATGCTAAGGTTGGATCCAAAGCTTTTAGTTCATCATCTTGCAGTCGATCCAAAGATCAAGCCCGTCAGACAAAAGCTTAGAAAAATGCACCCCAAGGTGGGATTACTGGTCAAAGCTGAATTAGAAAGAATGTTAGCTGCTAAGGTTATCCGACCTATCGACTACTCAGAGTGGATCTCCAACCTTGTCCCTATCACTAAGCCTTCTAATGACATCAAAATTTGCACTGATTTTAGAGATCTAAACAAAGCTTGCCCAAAAGATGATTTTCCCTTACCCAACATAGATATGATTGTAGATCTTATAGCTGGACATGAAATTCTATCCCTTATGGATGGATTTTTTGGGTATAATCAAATCAAGATTGCAGAAGAGGATCAGCATAAGATAGCATTCACTACCCCTTAGGGAACCTTTTGCTACACCATGATTCCTTTTGGCCTAAAGAATGCTGGGGCTACCTATCAAAGAGCTATGACAGCCATTTTTCATGATCTTATCCATAGCATTTTGGAGGATTATGTGGATGATATCTTGGTCAAATCTCATACCTTCATGGATCATCTCGCTGACCTAGAGAAAGTCTTTGATAGGTTAGCCCAATATCATCTCATGCTAAATCCCAAGAAGTGTGTCTTTGGGGTCACATCTGGCAAGCTCCTGGGCTTCATAGTTTCTAAACGAGGTATAGAGATCGACCCCAAAAAGGTCAAGGCTATCTTAGACATGCCTCCTCCCTAGACATTGCGATAGCTTCGCTCTCTTCAGGGAAAACTTCAATTTGTCTGACGCTTCATCTCCTAGCTTGCAGATAAGTGTACAGCATTTTCACATTTACTAAAGAAGGATGAGAACTTCAAGTGGGATCCTTTATGTTAGCGCAGCTTCGATCAGCTCAAGCAGTATCTAGCCAATCCCCCTATCTTGGTTCCACCAGTTCCTGGTCATCCCTTGATCTTGTACATATCAGCAACACCTACTGCTCTAGGGGCGCTACTAGCACAACATGGTGATTATAGAAGAGAAAGAGCCATCTACTATATCAGTAGAACCCTAGTTGGTTATGAACTCAATTATACTCCTATGGAAAAAGCTTGTTTGGCAGTTGTTTTCTCGACTCAAAAGCTTTGCCACTACATGCTAAGTCATACCATCCAACTAGTCTCCAAGATTGATCCTCTCAAGTATATGCTCTCTAGAACAACACTCACAGGTTGGCTAGCAAAGTGGGTTATGCTACTAAGTGAGTTTGACATCCAATATGTGGACAGAAAGGCAATCAAAGGGCAAGCTATAGCAGATCACCTAGCTGATGCACCTCTAATAGATGCATATCCTTTGCTCATAGAATTCCCAAACAAGAATATCTGCCTAATTGAAGAACAGCCCCCATGGAAGCTTTATTTTGATGGCTCATACACATCTCATGGATCAGGGGTAGGAATATTATTAGTTACACCTCAGGGAGATTATATTCCAAAAGCCTTCAAGCTACAATTCCCTAGCACCAACAATATAGCATAATATGAATCTCTTGTAGTAGGATTAAAGATAGCTGCAGAATGGAATATCATTGAGTTAGAAATATTTGGCGATTCCCAGCTCATCATCAAACAATTCTTAAATGAATATCAAACCAAAGATGAAAAACTATTACCCTACAAAGAGCTAGTTGATCAGCTGACCCAGCATTTTACAAAGCTTCAGTTTACACAAGTGTCACGAATGCAAAACAAGGCAGCAGACGCCATGGCCACTATCGGCTCACTCTTGGAAATTCCCCAAGAAGCTACGCAGAATGATTTTTTAGTCGAGTAGCTCCTCACACCAGCCTATGTGAATAAGGATTCAAATCGTGTTTGTATCTTGGTTGGTCTCCAATCCCCTTGGTACCATGAAATTCATGCTTACCTTAACGATGGTATCATATCCCCTCACCTCACATGCACCCAATGCCAGAACCTTATTCGAAAATCATCCCACTATGTTATCATAGCCAATACCCTATATCGTCGGGGTTATCACGATACTCTCTCTCGATGTTTAGATAAAAATGAGGCCACGATGGCATTAAAAGAAGTACACTCTGGACTTTGCGGTGCCCACATGAGTGGTATTGTCCTACCATGACAAATCTTTAGAGCAGGTTACTATTGGCCTACCATTGAAGAAGACTCCTGTGACTTTGTTAGAAAGTGTCTCCCATGTCAGCAGCACGCAAATCTTTTGCACGCTCTAGCACAAGATCTACAGCCTATTGCACCACCTTGGCCTTTTGCTTGTTGGGGCCTTGATCTAGTTGGAACTATCACACCTCTCTCATCTGATGGACATAAATGGATAATAACAGCTACAGACTATTTCACTAAATGGGTGGAAGCAGTCCCCCTAGTATCAGCTATAGGATTTCAGGTCTCCAAGTTCATCTTATACCACATTGTTGCAACTTCGACATCCCATCCACCATATTTACTGACCACGAAGTTAACTTTGGAAATCTCAACATGGAAGAATTATGCACTTCCCTCTGCATCCATCACTGCTTTTCTAGCCCATATTTCCCACAAGGTAACGGCCAGGCAGAGGCAACTAACAAAACCCTCCTCAAAATCCTAAAGAAAGTTGTCAATGATTCCGACCGTGATTGGCACCTACAAATAAATCCAACCCTATGGGCCTATCGAACTTCCTTCCGTACATCCATAGGCACAACTCCATACTCCCTAGTCTATGGTACCAAAGTGGTATTACCTATAGAAGTTGAACTTCCCTCACCACGCATATCCTTGCGAGGGAAAATATCAGATGAAGAATACAGAGTAGCTTGGCTCAACTAGCTAGATCTCTTAGACGAGAAGAGACAACAAGCCTATGACCATCTCACAGTCTACCAAACTCATCTCAAAAGAAATTTCAACAAAAAGGTTCTCCCATGACACTTTCAGCTAGGTGACATGGTCCTCAAAGAAAACATGCAAGTCCAAGCAGATCGAGAAAAGAAAGGCAAGTTTGAACCCACATGGCTCGGTCCTTATGTTGTCACTGCATCCTTTGGCTCCAGAGCCTATCAGTTATCTACACCAGAAGGGGAACTCTTGAATGATCCTACTAACATCGTTCATCTCAAGAAGTTCTATGCTTGAAGATCCTTGGTATACCCATCTTTTGAAAAATACAAAAAAATAGTAAAGAGAAATAAGTGTCCAATGGTGAAAACTTGGCAATTCAAGCGCCTTGGATAGGTACCTTGGTGAAAACCTGGTAATTCAGGTGCCTTGTGTACTAAAGACTAATCCATTATCTATCACTATCCTATCCCTCATCCATCCACCAACCATCCCATTAACACACCTGCTTGTTCCCTTGGTGTTCCAACCAAATATCCAAAATCTGATGGAGCTTGTAAATACCTCCTGTACAGCTTGTAAATCTTGTACCTCAGCTTGTAAAAACTTGTACCAAAGCTTGTATTATACCTTGTAAATCTTGTATCATACCTTGTATATCCGAATCTTGTCCAAAGCTTGTACCATATTCCAGCTTGTAAATAATCTTGTATCCTAGCTTGTATCCTATCACATGCACACAAAAAACCCCATTTTCACTCAAGCTTTTCGCAAACCATCTAACTATCCACCTATCAACTATTACAGATATCCCACCCTTCACAAACATTTCCATCTCACAAACCCCAAACATGAACAAACTTGTACATTTGTAACATATCTTGGTCCATCAGCTTGTACATCATTTTTAGCTTAGTACCATTGTATCTATCTAGCTTTTGTATTAGTTCCTCCTTGATCAGCATCTTGCACACATCGCACAACCCTTGGTTAGCTATTCCAATGCATCCTTTAGCTAGATTTCATGTCACCAAAGTGTTATCCTTCTTAGTTTAGCTTGCCAGACGCATCACTCATCCAAATCCACCAACTTAGGTGCTCTCCGATAGGTCCTTGCAGGATATAGCTTTCCTCATGTCTGATCTTGGTCCGTTAGTACCTCGTCCTACCCATCTTGTTGGAAAATGGTTCTTTTTTGGATTTTCACTTTCTTTTGATTTGGAATCTTTTTTTTTGGGTCTTGAAATATCTTTTCCAAGCAATCTCCTTGTTCCCTCCTCAAGGTTGCCATGATCTTCCATATCATGGTATGCTACAAATGGGGCAATTAGAGCGTAAGGTCTTGATTAGGTCTTTTACTTATTTTCTTTTTCTGCTTGTGGGTTACCTAGTGTGATTTCCATGCTACTTCCTTTGGGATTCATGTGTGATACTGGGGCAATCCTTGCATATTTGTTTTGAGTCAGTGCGTCAGTCCTTTGGACAGTTGGTGAAAAAGCCTTGATGTTCTTGGTAACCTTGGCAATTAAGAAACAGTCCTATAGCAAATCTAGTGCTCAACTACATGGCGGTACTTCTCTTTGAAGTATCCCCCTACTCAAAAAGCTTCAATGGATTCCCTTCATCTCCATTATCCCTCATCCATATCCAGCACCTATCCCAGCTTATGCATCAGTATCTCTTTGGATCACTCCTCACGCTTAGCTTTAGGGATCCATAATCCTAGTCTTAGGGATCCACCAATCAAATCAATCCACCAAGCCTCATCTTTCAAGATCCACAATCCTAGTCCTAGGGATCTCCAAAAACCCATCTTCTACCAATCTGACTCTTTGAAATCCTGTTGCATCAGCTTTATCATTCCATCATTCATCCCCCTATCCATGGATTCCTTTTATAGCGCTTCGCTTCTCCATCCCCCCCCCCCCCCCAATCCTGGAAAGTCTTAAGCTTGCTTTACTCTTGTGCCTCTAATTTTCCCTTTATCATTCTCCCATAGTGAGAGTTTGAGCTAACTAAACCTCTTCTCTTAAGCCAATCTGAGTCTCCTTGCTCATCTCGGATTCTTGTACTTTTCAAGAAGTCATCGAGCCTCTTTTATCTCTTCGCCACCTTCTTGAGGGGGCATCATCTAAGTCTAGTCTCTCCTCTTCTTATCTGAGACTGGGGCAACCTTGTTGCTAAAACATCTTCTTCGTGTCATCTTCATTCGAACTTCTTTGAAATAGTGTTGTCTCAACACTATGTCAAAGAGGGGAAAAATGTAGACACCTAAATTTGATTACACCGCTTTGGAAATCTAATTTAGCCATCTCTAAAGGCATCATTAATTAAATTCTTATTTAATTAATCCTTTGTCGTCCCTAGCTGATTAATTTAATTAATCATCTATAGTCTCAATTTATAAATCAAATAAACCTATTATTTATCAATTAAATCCTATTCTTCTATCTAATTCCAAAAATCCCCATTTATTAAATAAATCTATTTGATAAATAAAATCCTCAAATCCAAAAACCCCTAACCTATCCCTAATTAGCCACTAACTCACCCACTCTCATTAATGTCATCCACTTGCACATCTCTAACATCCCTAACCTAATCCTAAACCCAAGCCTAATCCACCCCCTAATGTTGTCACATTCCTTAAACAAGTTTAAGACTTTCCTAAACCAAACCAAAGTCTCCCCTCAAAAATCCCAACCACCAAGTCATGAGTGCTCTTAAAAACCATAAAAGACTCTTACAAGCCCACTCATGACTCTTACATCCATCTTCCACACTCTTCCCTCTTCCACACTCATTCCTTTTACACCTCTCTTACATACTCAACCCCACTCATCATGCCTTTAACCAACCCTTTACTCTACCCTCTCACACTCATCCTCCTTGTGACAAGTGTCACCTTCCCATTGGTGCTAAACAAGCGCAATCTATGTGCTCCCCTTTGAGTGCATCTTAACCCTCCTTAACCATCTCCCCATCCTTGCATCTAAGCCCTCCAACATCCTCGTGCTATCTTAGAGATGTCCTAAAGTACCCTGAAGTAGCCAACTTTCAACATGGGAAAAAGGAAAACTTTAAAATTTTATCAAAAAAATCAAAAAAGCACAAAACCATTTTAGAGGCACCCACAAGGCCTCCCAACATTAAAAAAAATATGTTACATCTCTGTATACCCTATCCCACTATAAATGTATTGTTTCTATTTGCATTTCTAGTTTTTGGTTCCTCACAAACAAAAACTCAAAGCTAAGGAGAGGTGAAGGACAACAAAGGAGGGTGAAGAGGAATTAACAAATATATTAGTCAGAAAAGAAGACTAACCTCTTCGATGAGAAAATTATTGGCTTATTTATAATGCAATGTATGAAAGAAGCTTTGGTACCTTAGTTGGAATTGCAGAAAACACTTCTTACTGAACAAAGTGATAGCTAGTGAACATATTGTTGATCTTATAGTTTCCCTGAGAGATTTTAAGTAGATGAAAAAGGTTAGAAAAGAAACTTTACACCATCTTATGTAGCTACAGAATGAACTTAGGTTTGACTATGAAAATTTAAAATATTTAATCTGTGTGCATTTCCCACCCACTCGTTAGAGAACAATAAAGAGAACCAGTAAGCTAAAATGTAGCAACATTTATAGCTCAACTATTTACTTATAAGATTTATAAACTAGTCATTACTGCAAGGATTATAGACTAAATTGCTAAAAGAATGAAATAAGATCAGATCAATATTGTTTTAATAAGAAATGCATAGTTTGAAGATGTATTTATTGTGAATTATAAAATGTTTACAGTAATTCAAAATAGAATCAAAATCCTAGAATATCAAAGCATCTATGCCACTGCCTGCCTATAGTAAATTTCAATGTTCTGATTGAGTAGACCTTATATATTTTATTGTTCAGTTATAAGTTTTTTTAAATGGAAATTCTATGTTTTTGAAATATTAATATTTAAAGCAATTTCTACTATGAATCAAATTATTATAGGAATCAACAAAAATCATGACCGAAAGTGCCACAAAAAGTCATGGTCATGTCTATGACATTACGAGGGAGAGTTGGATCAAATGACTTTTTGAACTGATGAAAAAATAATACTAGAATCAGAAAACACTTATCTTCAAAACCAGTGTGTGGTTCAAATTGGGCTATTCGTATCAACCAAATTAGGCTTTGCTCTCGATCTGTCTTCTTGTAGTTTTGTTTCAGAGAGGTTTCCGAAGTTGAGTAAACTTGTATTCATAGTCATTATTTGCAAGGAAGAAAAAAGAGAAAAATACTCATCCTCTTCATTATTTGCATAGAAAAAGAAAGAATAAATTCTCATCCAAGGAACAAAAAAGAGTAAAAACCCAAATTATTCATGATCTATAAGAGAGGAAAAAGGTAAACACCCATCTAAATTATTGTTTGTAATGAAGAAAAGAAGGGTAAGAACCCTTACTATTCATACTTTTCCAAGGAAAGCAATATGTAAATACCTGTCTATGGGGATAGTAATGAATGTAGAATTATAATCTAAAGGATATTATAAAAATTTTGGATGCACATCTTCATCAATGACTTGGTCAAGAAAGTCTGTCTATAAAACCTTGAAAATGAATCACTCTGTGCTTCTTCTTCTCTATTCATATAAGATGACCATTTAGAGGCCTGCATCCCATGATCCTGTGTTCCATGGCTACTTCCTCCTTACTTTTGTGTAGTGCTACCTGACCTATTCAAGCACCCAATTATACTTGATATCTGATCCCCATAGAGACTCCTTTTGGAGGTTACACTGAAGCTGTCAAACCCCATTGGTACTAAAGTTGTCAAACCCTGTTGGCACATAGTCCTGGCCACAAAATTTAGTGTAGGAAATAAGCACACAAGCTATCTTCTAATCCTAGCACGACGTAAGAATGAAATTAGGGTGGCAAAAAGAAATTTTATTTATTTATTTATTTATTTATTTATTTATTTATTTATTTATTTATTTATTTATTTATTTATTTATTTATTATTTATTATTTTAAATTTAATTTTATATATATATACATATATATAATTTTTATTTTATTTTTTCCTTGCATATTCTGACCAATTTGACCCCATTTTATTAGATGGTCAAAAATTTTGTTCTAAAAATGGGGTCAAATGTACTATTGTCGACTCTTAGTTAATCAAAAACTTCAACACGTGTGGCTACCATACCTGCACACTTTCTGATCTCATCAGTTGTCAATCTACTTCCTCCAGTTAACTATGTAACCCTTCATTCCAAACATAAAGTTTTATATTGATCAAACAATAGAGACTATTTTCTTGATGCTTTGTTTCCCTATGGTTGTTTATAAATCACTAATAATCTTTTGTACGATGTCAAATCAGGTTTTGCACACTTGACTACATGTCAAATACATGATGTAGTACCTTTTGTTAACTACGGATGGATAGATATACAATGTGTTGTCCTCATTTCACAAATCTTAGTCTGATGCTTTGTCAGCCTTACTATGTTGTCATCAATGACAAACAAACACTATAACAATGTTCTGTGAACTTTTCCCATAGCATTAGCATTCATGCGAACAATCTCCCCCTTTAGCATTGATGGCAACATAGATGAAAAACATCTAGTTCCAAGAATACCAAATAAGTTTTCTTCATCAATCAAATCTTGCTTCATGTAAACACTATTCCCCCATAGTGTAATATCACTCTCTCCCATTCTAATTTTTTCTTTCTTTCCCATTGTAATGTTTTTCATATCACTCTCTCTTCCCTATTGACATCAATGTCAAAGGTAGTACAATATGTGAACATATAACAACCTATTAGCATGACCAAAAGTTGGTTTGTTGCTTTACAATCTTTGCATATAATTTTATAAACAACACAAGTATCTAAAGATACTATTGTATACCAATTACCTATTACCAAAAGTCCTTAATTGACTTTGGCCATCACAGCTACTTTCCCATTAGAGAAGCATCAGCATTTAGTCCATTCTAACAATGGTATTATGTACCCTAGACTAATGCACTTCTGCATCTTCTACTCTATGGTAGGTAGGGGCATAACCCCAAGCATACCTCTCAGGTACACAAATGTATCCTTTCGTAAGGCCTTTGTGAAAATATCTACAATCTGCTCCTTAGTACCAATGTATTCCAATCTAATTTCTTTCTTTGCAACTTTTTCTTTTAGTGTATGATATTTTATAGCAATGTGCTTAGTCTTGGAATGCAAAACAAGATTCTTAGACATATTGACTATACTTGTGTTATCACAGTAAATGAAAATAGGTTATGTGAATGTGATTCCAATATCCTTCATCATCTGCTTCATCCATATGACTTGATTACAATTTTGTGTTTCTGCAACATACTCTACCTCTATAGTACTTTGTGAGGTATAATCTTGCTTCTTGTTGAGCCAAGAAACTAATCTTCCTCCAAGGAAAAATGCTCCTCCACTAGTGCTTTTTTTTCATCCCTATCTCCTACCCAATCAACAATTGTATAAGTCCTAAGAGTGAAATTATTACTTCTATCATACCAAATTCCATAATCTGATGTCCCTTTTAGATATTTGAATATTCTTTTCAGTACTACATAGTGATATTCTTTAGGATCAACTTGAAATCTTGCCACAATTCCAACTACATTAGCTATATGTGGTCTGCTATGAGTCAGATACTATAATCCACCAACCATAGATCTGTACTTCTTTTGTTCAATTATAGTAGTCTCATCTTTGCTAGATAACTTATGACTAGTTACCATAGGAGTTCCAATAGGTTTACAACTTTAAAAACCAAATCTTTTCAGTAAGTGTTTTAGATACTTGGTTTGAGAAATAAAAATACCTTCTTTGTTTTGAACAATCTGCAATCCCAGAAAAAATTTCATTTCACCTATCATGCTCATTTCAAACTCATTCTTCATGTCTTCTAAGAATTTGTTACTGGCTTCGTCATTTCTACCAAAAATGATGTCATCAACAAATACAATGATTATTAGCAAACCATCCTCTATTTTCTTCAAGTATAGGTTACTATGTACTATTCCTTTAGTAAATCCAAGCTTTGCTAAGTATTTGTCCAACCTTGCATACTAGGTTATTGGTGCTTGTTTTAATCCATACAATGCTTTCTTTAGTTTGCAAACCATAACCTTTTATTATGTTAAAGGAAAACTCTCTAGTTGCTCAATGTAAACTTCTTCTTCAAGTTCTCCATTTAAGAATGTTGACTTAACATCCATTTGATATACCTTAAAATTCTTGTTTGCTACATATGCTAGGAACATTCTGACTAGTTCCATCCTTGCTATGGGTGCATATGTCTCTTCATAATCAATTCCTTCTTGCTAAGAATAGCCTTTGCATACAAGTCTTGCCTTGTTTCTTATTACTTCTCCTTGTTCATTCATTTTATTTCTAAATACCCATTTGGTACCAATCACATTTTTGTCCTTTGGTCTAGGAACCAATTCCCATGTGTCATTCTTAATTATCTATTGGAGTTCTTCCTCCATTGCTTTTATCTAGTGATCATCTTTTATTGCTTCATCTACACTTATTGGTTCTACTTGAGATCTCAAACATAGTTCTTCATTAATTTTTCTCCCTGTCATCACTCCTTTTTCTTTACTTCCTATTATCTAATTAGCAAGATGATTTCTTGTCAAGTTTCTATTTGGGGTAGGAGTTGTTGCTTCAACTCTTCTCTCAGGTATTGTGTTCTATTCTTCTCTCACATCTTCAATTTGCACATTATTCTACAAGTCATTGTTAGTCTTGAAAAATAACTCATTACTTATGTTAGCCATTCTAGAGTAATCTTCTTGATTAGAGTTATATTCCATTATGTTTTCTTTGATACCAAAGTTTTCATCAATTTTAACATTTGCGTAATCTACTATGGTTTTTTTTCTATAATTAAAACATCTATAAGCTTTACTTTTCAATGAATAACCAAGAGACATACCTTCATCACTTCTTGGATTAAATTTACCAATATCATCATCTCTTCTAATGTAACATTTGCTTCCAAATATCTTGAAGTACTTGAGTGATGGTGAATGATCAAACCATAATTCATAAGGTGTTTTTTCCATACCTTTTCTAATCTATACTTCATTCATTGTGTATACGACTATATTGACTGCTTCTCTCCAAAATGTCTTTGGTACATCATTCTCAAATAGCATAGCACTTGCTGCCTTAGCAATTAATTTGTTTCTCCTTTCAGCAATCCCATTGTGTCCAGGTGTATGGGGTGAGGATAATTGTCTCCTGATGTCATGTTCTTCACAATAGATATCGAATTCTCTAGAGGTGAATTCTCCTCCTCTCTCTAATCTTAATCTTTTGATGTTAAGTCCAGATTCATTCTCAACTTTGTTTTTAAATATCTTGAGTTTCTCAAATGCTTCTAATTTTTCTTTAAGAAAAGATACCCACATCATTCTAGTGAAATTATCAAAAAACATTATAAAGTACCTTTCTCCATAGAATCCTTTTTTTCTTGTAGGACCACTTAGATCTATATGCACTAGTTCCAGCTTTTATGTAGTACAAAACTACTTGCTAAGAAATGAGAATCTTTTTTGCTTAGCTAAAATACATTCCTTACAAATAGTGTTAGTGGGTTTAGAGATCTTAGGTAAATCTCTCATAGTAAGTGTATTACTAGTCTTTACAATGTTGTCAAAGTTAATGTGAAAAAATCTTTTGTGCCATAGCCAACTATTGTCAATCTTTTCTACTAAACATGTTATTTTAGTGGAGTTTAACTTAAATACATTACCTCTAGTTTTTGTGCTAGTACCAAGTATATTCCCTTCCTTTTTCTTTATAATGCATGCATCATTACCAAATTACAATTGATAGCCTTTGTCCATAAGTTGTCCAACACTAAACAAGTTATGCTTTAGTCCATCAACAAAATAAACATCATCAGTACATGTTTTTCCATCAAGTGTAATAGACCCAATTCCTATAATATGATAGGCTAAATTGTTTCCTACTTTGATAATTCCTCCATCATGGCTTCTAAATTTGAAAAAAAATCTCATATCACCAATCATGTGATGTGAACAACCACTATCAATGATCCAATATTTCTTTTCAACTTGTGAAATCAGTACAGTTTCTTCTCTAATTTCTCTATCAATATCATCCTCTTTTATGGCTACAAATCCTAATTCATCTTCACTCTTTCTTTATTCAGGTTCTTCTTTCATCTTCTTCTTCATTAGCATATAAACAATTTCTACGTCTTCTAGATTTGAATCTATCCTTAAACTTCCTTTCCCTTTTAGGACATTTAGATGCATAATGACCATATTCATGACAAGTTCAACATTTAGAGATATTCTTACCATCTTTTTCTCTTTCTACAAGAAGACTCACTCCTTCTTGGATATTTTCTTCAATGGACTTGTTGCTGCAAGCAATGCTTCCCTGTGCTTTTTGCTCTTTTCTGAACCATGTTTGATGTTTAGTGCACTAAATGTTGTCTCAACTTTTGCTAATTCTCCAGATTGTTTTAGATCAAATTCTTTAGCTTCCAATCTCCCAAGCAATGTTTCTTTAGTGAAGTTGGTTGTAATGCCCTGCCAAGGGATCCAAAAGAATTAACCTAAAGTTTTACTAAGTTTTCCAAACAATTTTTTTTTATCATGAAAGATAAGCATTGGTATAAAACACATAGTAGTGGAAGCAATCACATACATTCAACTAAAAGGATACATAAGCATACATAATAGGTTACATTCCTTAAGGATCACAAGACGCTGAGTCACATTTAATCTAACTAGTACTAAGTCTAACAACTACCACATCCACATGAAAGAATAATTTAAAAGTCCAATGTCCATAATATACATTTGTTCTTAATGCCTTTTGGCAATTAAATTTGGAATGCTCTATCATCCACTGTGCATGTCATAGGGTATGAAAAGCTTAAAAGATTAAACATATGTAAAAATAAAGATACGTCATCCTCATTGAATCCATGATACAAGTGTGATAAAGTAAATGAAACTATTAACATACATGATACATCCATCCATCAATAAAGTTATAACAACCATTGTAAAAGATAACCATCCATCATAAAACACAACTAATCTAAGTGTGCAGTTCCTCCCAACCATCAATAGCATCATTAGATCATTGTGGGCCCTAGCCATCCCCCGCACATAACATCCCAAGTCATCGAAGAGATCATCGACATTATCATAGTAGGGATATCACTCTTAAAACATACTATAACATATGCAGAAAGAAATCTAGCATGCAAGAATAAAACATAAGATGATCCTACAAAGTAGATAACATCATCTATCACATGCTAATCATCAATATAAAGAAATGTACCAATAAATAATATCCATCATAATGATCTAAGAACAAAATGAAGATAAATGCCAACAAAGAAAGTGTTGGAGGATATAGTCTCAAGTCTCAAATAGGATATCCAAACACATAACACAAATACTTTCTAAGTCTAGGAATCCTAAAAGTATACTAATTCAAAGGTTCCAATACATAGATTGATCTACTTCCCAGAGGCACAACAAAGACATGTAGGAAACCTACTATGTAAGCGAGAAAGTGTCATCGCACAGATCACACTAGAGTTACCCTGGTAGTCTCTTAATAGACCCCAACCCCCTAGTGATCCCTATGTGGCCACTAGTATCCTCTTGTACTGATGAGGCATACTATGGAATGCAAGGTTGCAACCAAGCATTCTCTCTACTCCCATTCTAGCATGTACTAGCACTCGAGGCATGGGTGAGAACATACAATTATCTTATTAGGTTCATTTTAATCCCCATTTAATGTAAATATTTTTATTAATTAAATAACTTACAATGAGTTACACTGGCAACCACTTAGGGCCCCAGCCCCCATTGCAAGCCACTTCTCGACACTACAAGTAGATAACCTACCCTAGGCTCAAGAAATCACAAATCACAAAATCACCTTAGTCCTATATAAGAAACTGGAAAGCATCATAAAGATAACCCACAATAATCACATCAGTTCTCTACGAGCAACTGAAAAGCATCCAATGATAATCATAATATCCATCAGTTCTCAATGAGCAACTAGAAAGTATCACAAAGTAAAAATGATCGAAGACCCCAAAATGGTCAAGTCAAGCATGTCACAACATGACCTCATCAAGATCAAAAACAAATACTTCAGTCCCATCAAGGTGACTGGAAAGTAATCCAAGTACAACTGATCGATGACTCAAAAATGGTTAAGTCGAGTATCTCAAATACATACACATCAGCTTCACACAAGAAGACTGAAGAGCATTATCGAATAGTAAATACAATATCTCATATAACATACCATCACATTACCATGGTTGGGTTTAGAAAAATCAAGATCAAATAACATCAACATGCCATCACATTCGCATAACCCCCAAGCCTCTAGTAACAACCTAAGACTGGTTAAAGCTAGGAAAAACCCCAAAGCCCCAAAACACATATAGCATAGATAAACAGGATACAAACACATATTTTAGTTTGCTTTTGCAATCACATGGTTAAGTCAAATATGAGATTTCAATTTTTGTTTCAAGTATATTTCAAGTGTATAAGATTCTTCATTTAATATCCAAGTCAACCCATTTATCTCTTCGAATAAAACATAGAATTATCCCTCCATTTTTTTTAAACAATTTTCTAAAATAATCAGAAGATAATTATTTACTTATTTACATTATTAAACTAATTCCTATTGACTTCTAAATAAAATCATTCACATTATTTTACTAAAATCTATGTTACTAATAATTCCAAGAAGTGTCTCCCATTATTCAAATTATTAGAATAATACTTATCAACCTTCAAATAATTAGTTTACAATTTCCTTAAAACACTTCAAGTACAATCATTTATTTAAAATAATCTTCATTTATTTAAAATAAAATCAATCTTATTAATAATTCAATTATTTAATTCCACTAAACACTTATTAATATCTCTTTTCTTTTAATTTGCCCTCATTTAAAAATCCATTTACTAAAATTGACTAATAATTAATTACACTTCTTTCTACTATTAACTAATCTTAATTAAATTAAATTTAATTAGATTAGTTAATAAATCATATAAAATTAATGCATAATAATAAGATTCTACTTTAATTCGAACCCAAACTCGAATCAATTTCCAAATCTTGATTCTACTAAGGGAAGATTGCAATAATATTTTTAATTCCCATAACTAGATGAAACAATATGCATGCCTGAATTCCAAATTACAAAATTGAAGATTCATTAATAGAGAATTATTCAAACACACATAACAAACATGATGAAGACAGGAAGAGAAAGAGTGTAATAAAATATGTGAAATAATCACGAGTGCCTACCTAGACACTGATGCTAATTTGCTACACCTCAAGAAATTGTAGAGATGCTCCTCTTCTCAGAACCTTCTCCTTTCCAAAAATTCTTTCCTTCTCCAACATTCACAATTCCTACAAGAATTGAATTCCCCCCAAGTGACTAGGAGTGCTTGCAGAAGCATATGAGGATGTCGAAGCATATGAGCTTGTCGAAGCATATGAGGATGTAGAAGCATATGAGCTTGTCAAGGCATATGAGGATGTAGAAGCATATGAGCTTGTCAAAGCATATGAGGATATCCATACACACTAGGAGAGCCTTTATATAAAGGCCTCTAAGATGCATCTAGAATGTGTCTAGAAAGAACTAGGAGATAAGCATGACAACTAATCACATATATTCCATGATAAGAAGATAAACATGATGAGGTGTCTAGAATGTTGTAGACATCGTGTACTCAAATAGTGCGCCAACTCTTAAGTGTAGACAACATGTGTGTACTTAGAGTGCAAACTCATGTGTTGTCAACATGACAACTCCCGAGAGTTGGCATACTCCTATGTGAATAAATATTAAAATAATACACATTAATTAATTTAATTAAATTTCTTTATTTAATACTCACTTGACTCCTTTTTAAATTAATTTATTAATTTTAAATCTCATGCACTTATCATGTGGTCATGAAATTTTGATAAATTAATTTATTTTCCACTTTTAAATTTATTTTTGAAACTCAATTGATAAAATATTTATTAACTTAAATAATATTATTTAGCATTTATTTAAAAATGAACTCTAAATATATTATTATTAAATTAAATAAATATTATCACTTTCTAAATATAAACTTATAACTTTTATCTTCAAACTTAATTCTTTTATTTAATTAATTTCACAATTAATTAAATAAAATAAAATATTAAAATATCATTTTAATTTTCATTTAATTAAATCATTAATTAAATCTTTTAATTATACTTAATTAATATAAATTCACTAAGAAAGAGTTCGGCAACAATAGCAAAATGCAAACTAGGGCAGGCACTACTTTGGTGGTGCAAGGTAACATCACTCGAATCATTTGAGTTACTGTCTTGAAGGGTGGGGTTAGACTCTTCAAGATCTTCCATATTACTTCATCATTAGATTTCTTACCATCAAAAGATGTGATTCTTGCTACAATTTTAGATATTCTCCCAATGTATCTTCTCACAGATTCATCTTCCATCATTCTAGCATCTTGAAATGCGCAATACAAGTTTTGAAATCTAACTCTTTTTGCATGTGTATGACCTTCATAATTAGCCTCTAAAGTTTTTCAAATTTCATGAGATGTTTTAAGTAGTTTTATTTGACTATGCTCACTTTTAGGTAATGCTAACAGTATTGCTTCTCTTGCCCTTATGTTTCACATAAATACTTCTCTCTGTTCTTCGATGTAGGTTTCAAGATTGTCTTCTTCTAGAATGTTTTTGGATGTTTTGGTCACAAGCCAATATCCTAGACCCATGCACAAGAGATGAGTCTTCATTCTATCTTTCTAGCTGTCATTTTTTGTGCCATCAAATCTAGGACTTTCCTTTCTAAATATATTCACCATGGATCTCCCAAAGTTGTTAAACTTTCTTTCAAGGATGTGAGGCTCTGATACCAATTGTTAGAAGTAATAGTTCACCAATATAACTAAGAGGGGGTAGGGGAGGGGTGGGGGTAGGGGTTGAATTAGTTATTAAACAATCTCACATAATTTTTACTTAACTAACCAAAGTAAATAGCAATCATAAATGTGCATATTCAAGTACACTAGATATGTTGACTAGGGAAACCCTTGATCAGAGGGAAAACCCTATTGGGAATGATGCCCACAGAATAATATACTAATCTGAATATTCATTTTTAGAAGATAGACCCTATTAGGAGTCTATTACAATGCTTAGTACAAAGAGTCCCTCTTAGGAGACTTTGAATCCATGTTAGGAGATTCTAACCTTATTAGGAGTTGTGCCAACTCTGTTAGGAGTTATAGAAGGTAGATGAAACCACTATCTAAATAGCTTCTGGATCAGATCAACAAACCCACTATCCAATTGACCTTGGTACTATTCCTTTAAGAATAATAGATGTGGAAAAATCTTCTTCTCTCTTTCTCTATCCAATACATTGGACATCTTCACCTTTAGATCATTCAAATAGATCTGGAACTCATTAGTAACCCTTAAGGTTACTTATACACATAGAAAATTACTCTGCTCTTCTCCTTCACAATTTGCAAGTTTGCTCTACTCCTTGATCATGCCAAAAATGATGATTAGAATTTGGAAAATAATTTTACTTTATACCATACTCAATTGTTAACCTTTTGAGTTGGCTCCATATACTTAACATTATTTTGAGTTAGATCCATATTTAATTAAATGAAATACACATTTAATTAACGATGTTAGCTCTCAATTAATCACAAACTTCCACACATATGGCTTTCGTACAAGTGCACTTTCTAACATCATTAGTTGTCAGTCTACTTCCTCTAGTTAACTACACAACCCTTCATTCAAAAAACAAAGTGTTATATTGATCAAACAACAAAGAATATTTTCCTGATGCTCTATTTCCTTACAGTTCTCTGTAAATCATTGATATCTTCCATACAATGTTGATTTAGGTTCTTTATACTTGACCACATGTCAAATACATGTTGTAGTACCTTCTATTAATTATGCATGGATAGATATACAATGTGTTGTCCTCAATTCACAAATCTTAGTATGTTGCTCTGTCAGTCTTACTATGTTGTCATCAATGACAAACAAAGACTATAACAATGTTATGTAATGTTTTCCCATAGCACTAGCATTCATGCTAATAGGAAAAAATTGCTAGATGGTATTGAATGATAGTTAAGGTGATAATTCATTCCCATAGATTATGATCTTAGTCTACTAAAGAAAATACAAGGGTTGAAACAAGTGGGAAGATCTATCCATGAGTATACTAAGGAGTTGAACTGAGTTATCATAAAAACTGGCCATGTGGAAATTGATAAGGAGAAATTTTATTATTATCTTAATGGTTTAAGGCCAAGTATTCAGTAGGAGCTAAGTGTGTTTTGAATGAATAGTATTGAACAGGCCTGCCAATTTTCCCTAAGAGTGGAGGAAAAGCTAAACAATAAGTTTGATAACAAGAACAATGGGAGAGGTCATGGTGGAAGATCTAGTAGATGGTCTTATGGAGGCTAGAATGATGATCAGAAGAACAAGGATAAGGATAGAAGTATAAATAACAAACAAAGGGGAAACATTGTCAATCATTTCCATGATCAGAATAATAGAGATTAGAGAGGGAGAGGAAGAGCGAAAGGATCTGGAAGAGGAAGTTTTTGTGGAAAATGTTTTCACTATAGAGAAGAAGAGAATAGAGAATTTGAATGTTCCCAATGCCAAGGAAGGATAGATAAAAGAACTTAATTCCAAGCCAGAGTTGCACATGTTGATGAAGATGCCAAATCATCACATTCTAAAAATGTTGAAAGAGGAGAAGTCATAGTTAATTGAAAATTCTTGCTAAGTGGAGAGTATGAACTTAATCAAAGGAGTAGTTTGTTTCATACAAGATTAAAATGTAGAGATAAGTGTTGTGAACTGATCATTTATGGTGGAAGTACTAACAATGCAATGTTAGAAAAGATGGTCACAAAGTTAAATCTCAAGAGGTAGAAACACTCACATCCATATCATATTGCTTGGGTGCAAGATGACCATAAATTCATGGTCAATGAGAATTTCCTAGTAAAGTTCAAGATTGGAAAATACCTAGATGATGTACTTTTTAATATCATACATATGGACATATGTCATATGTTATTGGGTAAGTCATAGTAATTTTACTAGCATGTTGTACATGATGGGCAAGAAAATACCTACACTCTAACAAAGGATGGAGTGAAACATAAGTTGAAGTCATTAAAGGAGAAAGAAGAAAAGGTATGTAGTGTTGCTAGAATATGTTTTGTTTATAGAAAAGATTTTCTACAAGGTATGAAGCATGAGAAAATATATTTTTTTGTTGTTGGAATTAAAAATGGGAAAGTAAACTTCTAGGGGGGTGGGGGTCAATCAGGAGTTTAAACTTGGACCCATAAAGCTTTAACCATTCATTAATTGCATTCAATGTATAAACTAAAATAATATGTAAAAGCAAATGCATCTAAAATATATAAGTAATCAAATGCACATAAGATTAGATATGGTTACCCACAAACCCTCCAAATGAGAAGGTAAAACTGGGGTGGGGATGACACCCACAAATATTCACTACTATAGTTGTAAAGTGTAGCCAATTAAGGTTACAATGGTTTGACCATAACTCATGATCTACCCTATAAAATGTCTGCCTTGTTAAATTCTTACAAAGACTATTAAGTCCCACCTTGTTAGAGGATTTCAACACCCTATTAGAAGTGTGCTTGGTTAAAGGACTTTTGTTCATTCACTTGGAATGCCACCCTATTAAAGGATTTGGTAAAGCCTGTTAGAACTACTCTACCTAGGAGATTTAACTGAAGTCACCTATCAAAATGTTTTAGCATAAATCTCATGGTTGGCACTTGCTTTCTTGATAAAAAATCACCTCTACCCAATCTCTGATTAATCCTTAATGATTTGATGTATCAATGTTGTATCATCTATCCTCTATTCTTCACTTATTTGATTCTACAACTTGCTCTTACTACTAAGTCACCTTGAATTCTCTACAAACTATCTTGTTTGCTCCTTTAGTTCGATCATTCACCCCTTTGTAATGCTCTCAGCTCTCTTGAAAATTTAGGGCTTTATCTTCCTTATAAAGACTTTGGTGGCTTAGGGTTAAGTATGAATCTATGGCTAAGATTCATTCATTTTTCTACTTAAACTTTCCCATTTTTCAATTGGCTGCATGTAATTTGAATAGGGAATCTACATGTAGATTCATCCTTCTCTCTAAAGGATCAAAAACTATCCTTAGATTAGCCAAAAAATGGTTTGCATACTTTTTTGTGCCATAACAAACAAATATGTATAATCTGTATCACTTAGCATATGAAGTTATTGATTCTTGACATATACTATAATTCTACTTCTCACTTGGCACCTAAACTACTCAACATCTATTGTTTACTCAGCACTTGAATCACTTGACATGGTCTATCTACTTGGCACTTGACTTGGCACATGAGTGACTTAGCACTCATTGCAACTTGGCGTCGTCTAATATTTACACATTGTACTTGACATGTGTTACTAGTTTGGCATGAACTAAGTAAATGGCTTGAGTGTCCACTATCTAAGATCAACAATCTCTCCCTTTTGACATGAGTGTCAAAAACACTTCAATATTCATAATCAATCTAATCTTCTCGAGTATAACATATCCATGACTCAACTTATATACAAAACTTCAAAATTTCAAAATTTTACAATAACCTATGTACCTCAAAATTTATAACTCCCCCTAAGTTAATATGTTTGTTCAGTATCCAAAATCTATTATCCATTCTGAGTAAATTTGTCTCTGTTGACTGATACTCTTTAACTTCAATGCACTTATACTCTTTATGCTTTCTTTTGCTCTATTTTTATCTCTGCATTTTGTTGCTCTATTTTTTGTGTCTCCCCCTTTCTCCATAATTTTCATTCTCCCCCTTTCTTACTTACTCCCCCTTTCTTCTTTCTTGCTTACTCCCCCTTTTTGAAACTTATGTCAAATGGGCTATACACTTATAGTGTATTTTTCCAAAAAGGATTTATAGACTTCCATTATTATTTTAAGAGCTACATCCTAATTGTCACATACAACATTCAATGACTTGACTTGGATAGTGAGCTAGGCTACAAAGTGTACTAGGCCATCTAGTGTAGAAATATTGGGGTCTTTCTTCAATAGATTTTTTGCATGGCCTAGTTCTTTATGGAGTATTTCCATGTGTGGGGTAAGGGAGGCCTGAATGTTAGTCAATTTGGCTCTTATGTTATCCACTTCTACTATTAACATAGACAATTGACTATGTGATTGAAGCAATGTATGGAAATGCTTCTCACTCTAAGCTAGGTTCTTGGGTAGCTGTGTACTTGAAATGTTTAGATTCCTCTCCAGGCTCAGAAGTCTATGTCTGGTGTCTTGGGTGAAGAGTCTAGGATCACACAATTTGGTGTATAGTGAGAAGATATTATCAAGTTCCTTCTTCACATCCTCAACCTTGGTTGCCAATGCAACTTGAGTCAATGTTATGTCACTAAATATCTTTTCATTTAATTTTCCTTGGAACTTTCTTTCAAACCAATCTAAAATTTTAGCATTTGTATCCAAGTCTCCATTATTAACCTTTTCTACAATCTCTAATAGTTGTTCTATTAGTGGCTTGGTTTCTTCAAGAGTACACAAGTTGAATGCATCTACAAAGAAGTCTTTAATTTCTTAGAGAGCTTTCTTCTACCTATATTCCTTCCTAAGCATTTATTGATGCTTCTTTTTCTCTAAGGCTTGTTGCAAAATGCCTATTTGCTCTATTGTCATTATTGCATAGTCAAATTAAGGAATCACTATCTCTTCATCCAGAGTTACATCTCCATAGTAAATTATGTTTTCAACCTTAAAAGAGCTTGAGCCTAGCACTAAGATTTATAGGGTTATAGCTTTCATGCTCAGTTTCTGAAGAGCTTTTATAGGTGAAGAGCCAAATTTTGGTAAAGTTACCAATTCTTGGATGGCCTCTTGTTCCTTTACCTTTGATAATTTTTCCTACTCTTTTAGCTTATCTTGATCTATGACAATGACTTGTCTTGCACCTTATGTATGTGCTTCAAGTACAGATGAATCTATCTGTCTTGTTTTCTCTGGTAGTCTACCTCTACTCAACTATCTCTACTTTAACACATGTGTCAGCCTTAATATATGTGTCTACTATTGTTTGAATCAAAGGTTGATCACTAGTAACTGAAGGGATGACAAAATATGGTTTGTGTGGATTCACCTTATCCCTTGTACCTTCAGTTATTGCTTTTTGAAGTTCTTCCACACTGATCAAAATAGGATTTGCACATAATTGTGATTGCAGTGTATATTGATCTAGAATATTTTTCAAATGCTCTACAGTCAATGGATTGATGTTCTAAGTTGATGCATCAGAGACATCCTTGACAATGATAGTTTCTACAGTTGTATTAATGTCATGAGGAGGACTAGTACTTGACATTTTTTTTTTCTTGAACACTCTATTCCTCTTATTATTATTCATCTATTTCCATGTCAGTATCCATCTTCTTAGTCTCCCCCTCAACTATATTTCTTTCTTTCTTGCTATCTTCTTTATCATCATTCTTACCCTCAAAGGGGTCCTTCTCTCCTTGTTTTATAGTAGTTAATTCATAGATCAATTTCCTTATTTGAGTGGATTTCTTGACAACATCTTCAATGTTATTTTGGAGAATGTTGAAGGCTCTATACTTTGGTGTGAGCCTTCCTCCGTATTTCTTGTTTTCCTTAGCAATTTTCCCTTTTGTCAGTTTTGGCATTACTTGGGTCAAAATAGTTTCCATTATTTTCTTTTCTAGATTTAAACAATAATGCCATTTTTTCTCAACTAAATCATATAATTTCTTGGGTACTAAGTTAGAAAATTCTAATAGTGTAGTCTTGAATTTAGACATCATTGCATATAGGGCTTCTTTTACTAACTTTATCTCTTCTTTTCCCAAATCATCAAAATTTACATTTTTAACACCAAATAGATCTACATGTTTTTTATATATTTTCACATATATTTTCAAGATCAAAAAGTGGTGTATGACTTACCACGTTGAATTGACTTGTATCTTCTAATTTAGTTCTCTCTTCATCTTAGTTAGGTTGTGCAATATATTTCCTTCTCTACTTCTTTTGCATTTGGCCTCCTTGTTTTGTCTACTTGGTTTTCTCCTTGGCCTTTTGTGTGGCAGCTTGTGTGCTTGCTCTGGTGAGAGGTGATGTTGGCTTTTCTTAGCTTGGTTGAGCAACTTTCTTTGCTTTAGCCACAGGTTGTGCCTTGGCCTTTCTCTTCTTTGGTTTGACATGTGTTGGTGCTTCCTAGACTTCTTCTTCCTTGGCACCCTCTATTTCATCTTCTTATTTACCCTCACCCATGCCTTGGTTTAATGCAAGAGGTTCTTAGGTTTGTTCTTGTTCTTCCTCTTCATCCTCTTCATCTCCTTTCTCTTCTTCCTCTTCAGCACCTTCGCCAAATTTTGCCTTATGTTTCTTCTCTAGTTTGTCCTTCTTCTTTAGTGTACAGGTTGTCTTCAATTCCATTTATACCTTTGACATCATTACATCATAGTTTCCAAATATTTTTGCTATTTTTTTTACTTTCTCTACTAGAAGTGAAGTGATGGTTGTTGAGGCTTCATCAACATTGATCTCATAACCTAAGGGTCTTAGCCATCTTACCCTAGGTGTGGCAACCTATATATGTGTGTAATCAATGTCTACAAGAAAACATATATCATTGTAATATTGTTCAACCGAAGAAACAGGTATCCTCATCCTTTGCTTCATAGACTTCTTAAAGTCTTTAAAATAACTTGTCATGATAGTTTCCAAATTTTCACCCATCTTCTCAATGTACTCATTCATCTAAACAGCAATTGTCCTATTTTCCTTCAATCCTGCAGTGCCAAAAGATGGGAATGTATTATGTACATAAAAATATATGAAAACTAGAATTGATCCAAATTTATACTATGCACTCGTAGTCTTCCTTAATGCTCCAAGGTTTTCTATTAATTGTTTCAGTTGAAGCTTAGCTAGATCAAAAGTATGATCTTTCTTCACAATTTTGTATCCAACATCTACTAAAATATAGTGTACACTATTCAATATGCTAGATTGATAAAACTTGTGAGAGATTACCCTAATAGCAATGTTTTGTAGTGGATCAAAGATAGTGTCAATTGTCATTCCTCATTTGTTCCACTTTGCCCCTGTGTTCCTCTCTATCACTTCCTTTGAGTCACTCCTTAGACTCTTGGGCCAATCTAGGGTTGGATCTAGTCACCCTGTGAATTATTCTTTTTGATATCTTTATTAGTCCACCTTCCAACCATAAGAATCCATCATGTATTCAGCTCAATACTATTATTATCCATTCTGTCTTGAATACACTAGGAAATTCTAGGGCACACATCAAACCCTTCCTTTCAATAATTTTGAATTCTTCTTTCAAGACACTATTTTCACATAATCTATCATAGGCTACCCTTATTTCCATGTCACCTATTAATCCTATCTTACAGTTGTAGCATTTCTAACATCTTGAACCATAATGGCATTTGGGAGAATCATGGACAACATGCCTGAAGGATCCTGTCTATAAGCTACATCTAGAATTGCTTTGAAATTTGGCTATTTCACCTGTTACTAACTAATTGGACATTCAAGACATCTTTCCCTTCTACATTTCTTGAGCTAGATGCCATTGTAACAAACTATGAATTTTATAAATCCAAATTGTGTAGCTTAGCATAGTAAAAACCTTTAAAAATCTAAAGAACTGAAGTGAAATCATCACTAAAATCTTTGCAATCACTTTGACAAATTTTTGAATCACTTTTAGCTCTACTTGCTCTTGCTTGAATTGAAAATGACAAGAAATGAGTGAAAAATGATTATATACCCTTCAAAAACCCTTGCAATTAATGCTTAGTGCTTGTATAGCTATAAACTTGGCATTAACTTGATTTTAGAATCATTTGGCATCCATTGATATTACCATCACTCAATAGCTACTACATACTTGGCATCAACTAGCTAATTTGGTAGCTTGGCATCAACTAGCATTCCACTTGACACCCATTGAAAACTTTTCATGCTCGACAACAACATGAAAACTAAAAAATTTAATCTTGAATTTTCAACATCTTGCATCTTCATTCATGCTAATGTAGTCCTTTTAGTACTAACTTCTTTTGGAATTAATGTATAATATAATACTTTAAATATTAGTCCCACATACCTCTTGTTCTCTTGGTTTGATGAGGTGTGACCACCTAACCCATTGGGTGAAGTGATCCCTTCTCCATTTGATGTACTACAACCATCTTTCTTCTTCTATGTCTTATTCATCTCATTCTTGATGTGTTCAACATCTACCTTTCCTTTTCCTTTATCAAACTCACAACTTGGTTCCTTTGACCTAGTTGGAAAATGCTTACTAATATGACCAGTCTTCAAATAGCTAAAGCATGTGGTTTGACTCAAACACCTTTTTTAGTTACCACTGAAGTGAGTCCTAATACAATTCTTAGGAATATGTCCATATTCTTGATAGTAGTGGCAGCTATATCTTGCATTGTAATCCTAATTATAAGAGTTTCCATGGCTTCTTACCTTTGTTTTCTTGTTTGATGACCACATAGACTTGGATCTACATTCAAATTCTCTATGTCCATACTTCTAACAGTTGTATCAATATCCTTCAAATTTTGGTGAATACATGGTTTTAGTTTTGCATTCATGTGCCTAATGACCTTGTTTATTACACTTATGACAAAGAATCATATTCTTAGGCTTGCCATTCTAATTTTTATTTTTTCTCCTACACACATTACCAATATGCCCTTTCTTTCCACAACTATGACAAGTAGGTTTTGAATTCTTACCTTTGTTGTTCCTTTCTTTAGCAACTTTGGATGGTTTTCCTTCTTCAATGCTTGTGTAGCCCAATCCTGATGTATCTTTGTTATATCTAGGAGATCTTAGCAATTTCTCAAAGTATTTGATGGCTTCATTTGGCTTTTTAAAAATTTCAGCAAATTCTTTTTCTCTTTTCAATTCATTTTGCAGTTGTTCATTCTATAACTTTAATGTAGTTATCTCAATGTCCTTGACATTCAACTCATGATAAGCATTCATGATTTGGCTCAAGGTATCCAATTGAATAGTTAAGATCCTAGTTAGCTCTATTGACTTCTCTTCTAGTTTGTTTGTCAAAATCCTTTTATCTTCTTCAATCATGACTTTTTCTTCCATGGCTTTCTTATTTTGTTTAGTCAGCTCACATAGTAGTAGAGCTTGTGATTCTTGCTCCAACTTGAGATTTTTTATTTCTTTAGGTTGGATTATATTCTTCTCCATTAGATCTACAACTATTGCATCAAATTCACTATAGTTACCATCTAAAAATAGCTTTGTGGTGTCAATCTCTTTGTATTGTGTGTCATTTTCTACTATAGCAATTTCTTTCCTTCTCTTCAAGGAACTCTTCAAAGCATCTCTAGATTCATTCAATTGATGTAGTATAAGATGTATTTCAATCTCTTGGTTCTCACTAGTCTTCTCCAACTTGTAGACTTCCATTTCAAGATATTTCCTCTAAGATACAAAGCTTCTCCTTTTGAGAACCTAGCACTGATACCAATTGTTGGAATTACAAGTGGGAAAGGTAAACAACTTGGACCCATAAAAATTTTACCATTCATTAGCTGCATTCAATGTATAAATTGAAATAATATGTAAATTAAATGCATCTAAAACATGTAAGTAATAAAACACTCATAACACCAGATATGGTTACTAGAAACCCTACAAATGAGAAGGTAAAACTAGGGTAGGGATGACACCCACAAATATTCACTACTGCAGTTATAAAGTGTAGCCAATTCAGGTTATAATGGTTTGACCATGAATCATGATCTGCCCTATTAATGGCTTACAAAGACTATTAAGTCCCACCTTGTTAGATGATTTCAACACCCTATTAGAAGTTTGTCTGGTTAAAGGACTTTTTTTCATTCACTTGGAATGCCAAAATTATAGGATTTGGTAAAGCTTGTTAGGACTACTCTTCCTAGGAGATTTAACTAGAATCACTTGTCAAAATGTCTTAGCATAGATCTCATAGTTTCCACTTTCTTTCTTAATAATAGATCACCTCTATCCAATCTCTAATTAATCCTTCACAATTTGATGTATCAATGGTGTATCCTTTATCCTCTGTTCTTCACTTAACTAATTCTACAATTCACTCTTACTACTAAGTCACCTTGAATGCTCTACAAATTATCTTGTTCACTCCTTCAATTCAATCATTCACCCCTTTGTAATGCTCTCAACTCTCTTAAAAATTTAGGGCTTCATCTTCCTTATAAAGACATTGGTGGCTTAGGGTTAGGTATGAATCTACAACTAAGATTCATCCATTTTTCTGCTTAAACCTTCCCATTTTTTGATTGGTTGCATGTAATTTGCATAGGGAATCTACATGTACATTCATCCTTCTCTTTAAAGGATTGAAAACTATCCTTAGGTTGGCTGAAAATGGTTTACATAGTTGTTTGTTCCATAACAAACAAATATGTCCAATCTATGTTACTTGGCATATGAAATTACTGATGCTCACCATATACTATAATTCTACTTCTAACTCAACAACTAAACTACTTAGCATCTACTATTTACTCGGCTTTTGAATCACTCAACATAGTCTATCTACTTGTCACTTGAGTGACTCAATACATGAGTGACTTAGCACTCATTGCAACACATGTTGTACTCGGTATGTATTACTAGTTTTGCATGAACTAAGTAAATGGTTTAAGTGTGTTGACACTCAATTGTCAAAACCAATATGAGATCAACAGTTGTAATCCCAAAAGATGGTAAAGAAGAAGTAGAGGAGGTGTCTATAGAAGTTGTAGATTTATTGGAAGATTTTCTTGATATTGTGTCAGATAATGTACGTGATGAATTACCCATAGTGAGGAAGATCAATCACCAAATGAATTTGGTTTCAAGAGCTAGCTTTTTGAACAAGACAGTGCATAGAATGACAGCTGGAGAAAGTGAAGAGTCAAACAGGCAAATTCATGAGTTATTGCAGAAGGGGTTAATTAAAGAGAGTCCAAGTCCATGGATTGTACCAGCAATATTAATAAAAAGGAAGAATAGAGAATGGAGGATTTTCATAGATTTATGGGCTATCAACATGATAACCATCAAGTACAAATTTCCATTGCCAAGGATGGATAATATTATGGATTTTTTGAGTGGAGTTGTGTATTTCATAAAGATAAATCTGAAGAGTGGGTACTATCAGATTTACATCAGAGAAAGAGATGAGTGGAATACTGCCTTAAAGCCAACAGAAGAATTGTAGGAGTGGTTAGTCATACCTTTTGGATAATCAATACACCAATCAATTTCATGAGGTTAATGAATGAGGTACTGAAGCAGTTTCTAGGTAATTTTGTCATTGTTTACCTAAATGATATTTTTATTTTTGGCAAGATGTTATAGGAGCATTTGATGTATATTAGTAAGATGTTTGATAAGTTAAAGGAAGAAAATTTGATAATAAATCTAAAGAAGTGTCCTTGAGTTGGTGTACTTGGGATATGTTGTTTTAGTAGAAGATCTAAAAATGGACCCTAAGAAACTGAAGGCTATCCTTGAATGGCCTACTCCAAGGAGTGCGAGTAAGGTAAGATATTTTCATGGACTATCTAGTTTTTATATAAATTTTATCAAAGGTTTTATCAATATTTCTAGAAATTTGATTGAAAAAATGAGAGGAGATAGGAAAGACTTTAAGTGGACTATAGGAGAAGATAAGAGTTTTAATCCATTGAAAAAAAAGTTACAAAATTGCCTATTTGAGCACTTCAAAATTTTAATAAGGTGTTTCAATTAGACTATGATGCTAGTGGTATTGCAATGGGAAATTTTTTTAGCCAAGAAGGTAGACATGTTACATATTTTAGTGAGAAGTTGAATGCTACAAAAAGGAAATATTTTGTTTATGACTAGACATTTTATGCTATAGTTCAGGCATTGAAGAAGTGGAGACACTATCTTCTTCCTAATCAAGTTTGTTTTGTATAATGGTCATCAAGCTTTGAAATATTTGAATAGTCAAGGAAATTTAAATTAAAGGCATTTGAAATGGGTTGAGTTTTTGTAGAGTTGTATTTTTTTTTTAAACACAGAAGTGGTAAGTCTATCAGAGTTGTAGATGCTCTTAGTAGAAGATAGCTTTTGTAGACAAAGATGTAGATTAAGGTGGTTGGGTTCAAGGAACTCAAGAATTTGTATCTAGAGGATCCTAGTTTTGGTAAAGCTTGGAAGGCTTGTAGAGAACCTATTTTTGATAAGAAAAACAAGTTTTACAAGAATCCTAAAACCCAAAAGTTGTTACATATCATAGGGCTGTAAATAAAACAACAGAAGCCTAGAAACAGTACTATAGCCAACCAAAAGGCCAGATTGAAAGATAGACAAAAATCCAAACAATAAACCTATAGAAACTAAAAAACCAAAAAATAGATATTGATAGTCCTCAACTTACTCTTCCACTTTCCTTTCAAGGTCCTGCATTGTTTCTACCACTTCATAGGTTTTCTAACACTCCTCAGCCATTTGCTCCTATTTCTTCAAGAAAGTCCTATCCATTTGGCTATGGGATATGTTCATGATGGTTTCATCATCCTTCCTTTCTTCATCTCTATCCTTTTCCTCATTATCCTTTAGAAGACCCCTGGCTTTCAGCTTTCCAACAAGAGTAACAATGTTTTCATTAAGAGAGTTTAGAATGGAGATGATGTGGTTAGCCATGTTATGGTTGTAAGTCTCCAAATTTTTCATCCTATTTTTGACCAACCTAATAGAATCCCCCTGATCTGTTACATTTCCTCTCTCAAATTTCTTCCCCTAGCATCCTAGTTGTCCCATTCTTTCTTTAACCTCCTCTAGTTCATGAAATAGCCATTTAATTGATCTAAAATTATCTATCATTTATTTCTTGCATTATTAAGTAGGTTCATTCCCACTTCCCTTTCATTATTAGTTATAGCCACTAGTGCTAGATTAATAAGATCTTCCATTTGGACCTTTCCCTCTTTTTCTTCTAAGATTTGTGGATTCATGACTTCTCTAACAATCCCCATCTTTGAAGTTCTGACATTAAAAATTTTCCATGCCAGAGGCCTATCTTTTATAACCACCTCACCACTTCCTTCCTCTATTTTTTCCTTTTTGTGCTCCTAAGGGAGACTTGAAAAGGTTGGAAGCACCAAAATTTCTAGACCAAAAATAGTTTTTCCCCCTACAGGTATGTCCTCCTCTTTCATCCTCCTCAGTTTCTTCTTAGGGTTTTCAATTGGATCCTCCCTATCGCCATGTTCCTCACACTTATTTTTCTCATATATATCCATGTCTTCACCTTCTTCATTATATTCCTCTTCCCTCTAATTAGAAATTTTGGGCCCAAGGCCCCTAGTACTTTTCCTACATAGTGTCTTTGATGGAGTAGGCATATCCTTATCTTTACCCCTTGCCTTCTTTTTGAATGAATGCAATGCTCCATCCTCCTACAAGCTAATACTCTGAATCTCTTCTAAGTCTGAAGAGAAGTTATAATTCCTCATGTCCTCAAAGGCAACCCCAACATGAGCCAGGGTTTTACTTCTAGATTGAGCCTTAAAATTCTCATAAATCAAAAGTAGTAAACCCTCATGTAGAGCCAGGTTAGAAGTGGGTTTTTTCTCATGCCTATAAATGCTCTTATGCATAGAAGAATACAAATAAAATAGAAAGGAAACCTTAACCCCATAATGAAAATGATTAAGTAAAATAAAATGACAGGTTCTAACCCTATCAAATCTAGTGTCCAAAGATATATATTCAATAATGGCCCTGAGCACATACCTCTAGAGTTTTTTAATTGAATCCATCTCATAGTAGGTCTCACTCTTCACCAATTCCTTTTTCTCTTATGTATTCTTAGCAAAATCCTTAACCACATTTGTAGACACCTTTTTGTCTCTGTAGAATTTTAACCTCTCATTTAGAATTTCAGTGACATGAGCAATAACATCCATAGTAATTTGATACAACACCCCATCCACTTTCACCCTACCATCCTTCCACAAATTAACCATAAGATTGGTTATCACTGGGTTGTACCCATGAAGCTTGGTGATATAATTTGCAACTCTACCCTTTTCAAGCTTCTCCCAAACTTTTGTTTTGTGCTTCCATTTGTTTGCCTCACGTGCTATTTCTTTCTTGCTCCTTTCACCCACCATCTCTATAGCCTAAACATTTACAATTCTCATAAACACATTCTTCTCTTTCCGATTTGCAATCCATTGGATACTCTATATAAAATTGCTTTATTTTTCTCCACTTTTTCTGTTGACGTTGTAAAAGTGGTAAAGGAAATAGACAACCCACAAAGCTTGTTGATTTGACACAATAAATGTCACCAACCTATTCCATCAATATTTACCATTATTGTAGTGGCTTTCACCCATACTACTATTAATTTACATAATTAACTTAGGATTATGCTTGTACTTTCCTAGGTCCTCTCCTAATTGATTAGGCTTTTTGCATCTATAGGAATATTTCTGCTAGTATTCCATATCATCACCATTTCTTTCTTTATTGCTTCATTGGAAAACTAGTTAGCCACCAAGTTAGCCTCCCTATAGTCATGGCTAACATAAATGCATTCAAATTTTCCAAGTCTTATATGGATTTCATCAATTATATTTGCAATTATTTAGGCAGGATGAATACTCCCTATAATACATCTGATAATATTATTTGAGTTCCCCTCTAGCCATAATTTTTTGACTCCTACATCTAGGGCTAATTTAATAGTGTGGAGAGTAGCATTGGTTTCAACAAAATGATTTTTCTAGATTCCTAGTGGGTAGGCTAGAGTAGAAACTCCACTACCATGATAGTTTCCAATTATTCCTCCACATCTAGAAAGACTAGGATTCCCTCTAGCCACTCCATCAAAGTTGGCTTTGTCCCAACCCTCGAGTGGGGGTTTCCACTTCACCTCTTATCTTTTTATCCTCCTATCCTTTTCCTTTTCCTTATTCCTATCTCCATCTTCAATATTTCCTCCCTTTCTTATATGAAATTTTTCCTTCATAGTGCTATTGATTTTGTCTACAAGCATATAAGAAAGTACCTCCCTATCTCTAAAGATTCAATTATTTCTCTCATTCCATGTTCCCTAGTAGAAGTGAGGTAAACTCTAGGAGCTTATAGCATGTAAATTAGTTCCTTTGTACATACTATCCCATTGATAGAAGAATTCCAAAACATTTTCTAGCTTGCACCAACTAACCCTATATTTTTTTGTGAGCAATTCCCAAACCTCCATGGAGTATGGATAGTGAATAAAAATATGATTCACTGAATCCAAATGATGCTTACAAAGAATACATCTATTTGGGATATACTGACCTTTCTTTGCTAGATTATCCAAGGTGAGAATTTTATCTTGTAACATCAACCAGAACAATATATTAATCTTAGGGGTAAGGTCAAGCAACCAAGCCATAGCCCATGGAGGTTTCTCTTTCAAGATCTAAAGGGAATTATACCTCAATTCCACCAAGTAGAAACCATTAGAATTATCCTCCCATATTAACTCATCCCTCTTATTTTTCAAGATCATTGTATTCAACATCATCATTATCGGCTTGAGATCATTTGAAATGAAAGACATGTCTCTCCATCCTTGGTCTATTCTATAGTCTCTTATTTTCACTCCAATTTTCCTAATGTAGGTATTAGTCCATTTTTCATAGATAGGATTATTAATGAGAGGACCCTTAATCAACTAGTTATCATGGTAGAAGAGGATATCTTCACTGTTTCCCACTTTTCACTTGGTCTTAGAATTAGCTAGGTCTCTTGCTTTAAGAATACCATTCCAAATGACCAAGCCATTTGGAATGTGAAGATTGTTAAGCAGAAACCTTAGAGAAGGGCTTCTAATATACTTCTCCACTAAAAAATCTCTCCATTCCCCCAAGCTTTTGAAAATGCACCATATCTGCTTAGCTAGAAGAGCCTTATTAAGGTGTCTTAGTTTCCTTATTCCAAGACCTCCATAGCTCTTATGGAGGAAAACATTATCCCAAGCTGCAAGAGGGTATCTTTTGTGATCCTCAAGTCTAGACCAAAGAAAATCTCTCTGGATATTTTCCAATTTATCAGCATGTTTAGCAAGAATCCCAAAGAGACTTAGAGGATACATTGGAAGATTTTGAAGTGAGAATTTCACTAGAAGACATTTACCAACTTGGATTAAAGTAGTACCTTTCCAACCTACCAACTTCTTACTGAACCTCTCAAGAATTCCACTCCAAAACTTATTTGGCGGCTTAGTTCCCAATGGCAGACCAAGATAGTTAGTTGGAAGGTTACTAACCCCACACCCAAGAATCCTAGAAATATTCCTTTATCTTTCAATAAGAGTGCTAATAAATAAAACTAAGCTTTTTTCCAAATTAATAACCTAGCCTGATCCCTTGACATACACATCTAGTAATTTCTTCATCTCTTTAGCCTCCTAAACTGAAGCTTCCCCTCCCATGGTAGTGTCATCCATAAACTGTTGATGAGTGAAAGTAACATATAATAAAGAAGGCTCAATACCTCTTCATATCCCATCCTATCTTTTTCTCTGAATCAACCTACCAATACACTCAACCATGATCAGGAACAAGATAGGAGATAGGGGATCCCCTTGTCGTAAGCCTCTCGAAGGTTTGGAAAAATTAGATGAAACTCCATGGCAAGTGAAGAAGTAGAAATAACTTGATATGCACCTCATGATCAAAACCAAAAGCCTAGAGAACAAAACCAAGGAAATACCAATCCACCTAGTCATAGGCTTTGGATAGGTCCAACTTGAGAAGGAGTCCTTCTCTTTTAGCCACTTCCAGTGAATGAATATCTTCAAGAACCAACATGATAGAATCCAAGATCTGTCTTCCAAGGACAAAACTTGTCTATTGTTGGGATATGATCAAAGGTAGAATGTTAAGAATTTTGGTCATCAAAACCTTCGAAATGATCTTGTAGAATGAATTACAAAGACTAATGGGCCTAAATTGATCCATTGAAGCTACCCCTAGAATTTAGGAATGAGAAGCAAAAAAGTAGAGTTGAGTTCTTTAAGGAGATTCTTGGCCCCAAAAAATTCATGCACCACCTTGACAACATCCTCCATAACCACCTCCCAATATATCTAAAGGAAGGATGTAAGAAAACCATTTAGCCCCAGGGCTTTATCTAGTGGAAGAGAGAACAAAGCTTATTTAACTTCCTAAGCCTTAGGAATTACTTGCAACAATTTATTGTGGTGTGGTTATATTAATTGGGTAAGAGATGAAACAATTTCATTCTGATCCACCATAGATAACAAGGGGTCCCATGAAAGAAAAGAAGAGAAAAAAGAAATAGCTTTAGCAACAATATCATAAATTTTCTTTTGTCAAAAGAGCTTGGCCCTTCTTAATCCCTAAAATCTTGTTATTTTCTCTATGCTTAAGGGTAGAAAGGTAAAAAAAGTCTTGTGTTTTGATCACCCTCTTTTAGCCAATTAATACGAGATCTTTGTTTCCAAAAGTTCTCTTCTCTACTTATAATGTTATGTAAATCGGTGAGAATTGACATATGTATATTCATGTTCTAATCATTATATCCTTCCTTCTAGATAATATCTTGAATACTACTAAGCTTATCTGAATTTCCTCTTTTTCCTAAAAAATATGTCCAAAATCTATCTTATTCCAAACTTTAATATTGCATTTAACATTACTCAATTTCTTGGCAACCCTAAACATAACAATCCTTTCCACCTTAATATTCCACAAAGAGGAGATTCTATCTAAAAGGTTTGAATGAGATATCTACATCTTTTCAAACCGAAAAGGATGATTTCTCCTAGCCTCAAGAGTAGTAATCAAAAGGGAGATGGGGGAATGATCAGACCCAACTCTAGGGAGAAGGGAGAGTGTACAAGAAAATGAATTCAACCAATTTGGAGTGATGAGAGCACAGTTCAAATGAACCTGGATACAATCCCTCCCAATTTTCCTGTTAGACCATGTGTAAACCCCACCCAAAAGATCAACATCTAGTAGAACCAAACTATTAATGAAGTTTGAAAGATCCAACTTGCTATCCAAATTTTGAGCCACACCCCATAATTTTTCCTCATCAGTAAGGGGATTATTGAAATCTCCCATTATTATACCCTTATTGAGATTACTATTTTGAATAATAGAACAAAGCTTCATCCACTAATCCTTCCTTTCCCTTTTAGTATATGGGGCATACACATTCAAAAGAAACCATTAATCATTGCTATTCCTATGAACACTTTACATAAGAGAATATTCCCTTCATTATACAAAGAAGTGACTATAAAAAAATTATTATTAAAGAGAGTAAGAAGGCCTCCTGAGGCACCCTTAGAATTGGTTTACCTCACCAGCCATGGTATTGCTAAAGGAAATCTTACCCAAAATTTCCTTCTTCATTTTCATTTCTTGGATCAACATAAAATTAGGTCTTTGATCTCTAATCATATTCCTAACTACCTCTTATTTATGGGTCCCATTTAGGCCCCTTATATTCTAGGATATTAACTTCATTTCTTTTTACCAGAGCATTCCAAAATGATTCTTTGGCTCCCATCCACCAAATTTCTTCTAGTCTCCTCTTGCATGACTTGGCTTAAACTCTTTCTACCTATTGTCTTTTTCTTTACTCCCACATCTACTTTCACCTAGATTCTAGTCATTGGTAGTGACATAGGGGAAGGATCCCTACTATTCTTGTTTTTGGCCTTTATCTCACTCCCCTTGTTATTATCAAGCCATTCCACAATTCTTGAAATCTTACCAGGGGAAGAAAATCTAACCATGTCCATAAGCCTCTCTTACAAATTACAAGAAGCAAAATGACCCTTTGTAGAAGATGAGGTGACCACCATGGTTCCTTGATATCCTTGTGTTTCCCTCACTATCTCCATTTCATCATTCAATCTATTCTCCTTCCCCCTCTTCATTGGAGAGGAAATCATAATTTCCTTTAGAGGTATCATAGACTAAACCCTTTCCTCTTGTGATGGTGATTTTAATATCTCCATTTCAATCCCTTTATCTCCCTTTGATGACTTACTTATCCCCTCATAAATCTAGGGAATAGCCAGCTCTATGATCATCAATTCCTTTGTTGTGATATCCCCTTTGTGGCCTAAGAAACTAGATGTTCATGGCCTGAGAAACTAGATGTTCATCCTCCTTATCCAACTTGGGTCCAATCTGGTATGATTTTGTGGTCTGAGGATCAAGCATTGCAGGAACCAATTCTTCAACCTCCTTTCCCACCTTTTATCCATTCTAGTCTAGTTTATGCACTTCTTTAATAGGGATTTCCACCCTCCCTTCCTAATTCTCAAGACTGTACTTAATTTCCTTCTTTTTCCACATCTTTGTCTCCTTTCCAGATTTAGAAATTGATTTTTTTCTACTTATTTCCTCTTTATCCTTTGGGCACTAATTAGCCTTATGACCTAATTTTAAACAATGGATACATACAAAAGGTACATTTTCATAAACCAACTTCTAGACATACATACCTAGTTTAGAATGAAAGCTCACAACCTCTAGCATATCATCCCCTTCCTGAACTCTAATATAGATATGAGCATATGTGAGTCTTCTTTTGGATGTAGTTATCAGATCTATGGATAGAAGCTCACCAAAGGATGTTTCCACTCCCACAAATACATCCTCATTCCAAAACTCTAATGGTAATTCTGGAAGTCTAACCCACACTAGAGCTTGCACAAAAAAGGAATCATTCAAATCCAACTTCAAAGTCCACTTCTAGAGGACTAGTGTCGAGTGACCTAGAACCCAAGGTCCTTCACACAAAATGTTTGACAAATCCTCACTACATGAAAATTCAAAAGATAGGAAAGCTTTGGCCATTACAATAACAGTAACATACCCCTTAAGGTTCCATTTCTTCTGCCTGAAAGCTCTAACAATATCTATATTTGGTCTTTGTTCAATAAACTTACTCGCAAGGTTAGAGGCCATTGAAGAAATATTGTGATCTACCATCTAATTCAAAATTGAAATCACAAAAGAACCCTTTTCCAACCTAATTAGTACCTTAACTGGTGGAAAAGAAGACTTACAAGTTGGTTTAACTCCAAATAGAGAAGACCATATTTCATAATATGCCCCTAGCTAACCCACCTTGGAGGTTGTAAAATACTTATCTAGATCCTTTCCAAGGCTACATGGGTCCCCATCTCCATTCTCTATCACATCTCCAATCTTAGAGATTTCCTAACAAACTCCGTCACCTCCCTGTAATCTGTGCCCCAAGCCATGTTTCTAATCCCACCCAACTGGAGGAATCCTGCCCAAGATAGGTTTTGAATTTTGAAAAGTCATACTTCCCCATCCTTTGCCCCTACAACTCCCACTCACCATTATTCTCCTAACTCATTTCTTAAATTTTATTAACCCTTCGTTGTAAGCGTTATAGGCAAGAAACTCCACTATTTCACCAAGGGTCATTGAAAAACATTCTTAATTAAGATCCATAGTAGAGAATGGCCTTGTGGGGACTTGAACCTTGGTTGTAGGCCCTAAAATAAAGAAGCCCCACCATTTCACCAAAGGTACAAGCCCTTTTATAGAACCTATTACACTTGATAGGATAAAGTGGTTGGATTTCATAATTCAAGATGGTATGTTATTCAAAGGAAGTCAGTTGTGCATTCCCAAATGTTTTATAAGGGAGAATCTCATCTAGGAGAAGAATAGTGGAGGATTGGCTAGATATTTTGGGAGAGATTAGACCATTGTTTTGGTTGCTAAGAATTATTATTGGCCATAGTTGTAGTAGGATGTGAAGTTTGTATAGAGTTGTAGAGTATGTCAGATGACAAAAGGAGTGAAGTAGAATACTAGGATGTATCAGCCATTACCTATACCAGAGAAGCCATGGGAAGATGTTGACATGGATTTTGATCTTGGTTTACCAAGGACATAGCAAGGGCTTGATTATATATTTGTGGTGGTAGATAGATTTTTAAAAATGGAACATTTCATTCACTACAAGAAGACTAGTGATAATGTTCATGTGACAGAGTTTTTTTTTTCAGATAAGTCATGAGACTACATGATCTTCCAAAGAGTATAATTTCAAATCAAGATACAAGGTTTTTTGTGTATTTTTGGCATACATTGTGGAAGAAGATGAAGATGAAGTTGAAATTTAGTTTGTCACATCATCCACAAACTGATGGACAAATAGAAGTTGTGAATATGAGTTTGAGGAATTTGCTAAGATGCTTGGTTGGAGATAATCCAAAAGACTGGGATTTGATTTTACCATGGGTGGAATTTTCATACAAAAATTATGTCAATAGTAGTACTTGTAAATCACCATTCTAGTTTGTATATGGGAACAATCTCAAGAATGTTACTAAATTGAATAAATTAGATAAAGGAGAAATAAGTAGTGATGAAATAGAAGAATTTGTTGAACATTTGAAGAATATCCATGAGGACATGAAGAAGCACATGATTAAGATGAATGCACAATATAAAGCTCAAGAAAATGTGAAAAGTAGATATAAGGACTTTCATTTTGGAGATGAAATCATGGTTCATTTGAGAAAGGAGCATTTTCCAATGGGTACATATAATAAGCTAAACATGAATAAGTTTGGACCATGCAAGATAGTGAAGAGGGATGATTATGGAAATGCCTGTGAAGTGGAGTTACCTGCTGAATTGAATATTTCACTAGTATTTAACATTATAGATTTGATAGAGTATTATGAAAGGGGTGATGGAGATGAAATTGTTGAAGCACAATGGAGTATTCCAACAACTAGTTCATCTGTAAAGGAGATTAAGGAGATGCTATACAATCATGTTGACAAGACATTAGAGCCCCCATATGGGCTCTAAAATGGGGTTAGTGGATCTTGTGCTAGTCAAGCCATGTAGATCAAAAGTTGGCATATTTCAAAAAGTAGTTATAATATCTAATTAGAGAAATGGTTAAAAAGTTATGGCCTTCCAAACTATGGTTGGCCATAATTTCCAAAATAAGTCTCAAAGGTGTATTGGGATGACTCTATATGTAATTTCATAGTTAGTCAGTCTCAAGGGTTAAGGTTTTATGTAAAGAATTTCTCGGGTGGTGTAAAAATGCCTATTTAATGAATGCTTGTACATTTTCTAAGATAGCTCTTAGTGATAGTTCACAACTTGGTGTTACAAATTATCGTAAGGAAGGCACTCATGTGGGTTTTCATATTGTATTTCAAAATTTTGTAATTTGCATTTGTGGTGATAATAAGAAGACCATACTTTGTTCTCACTAATTACTACTATTTTTTTTTTTGTTATTTTTTTATGGTATTAAGGGGAGCACCCTTCATCAAATATTTACCTACGCCCACAAATGGAAAAAATAATAGAACTTTGAGGACCTGATACTCAATTAGCTTTTGATAGGCCTATTATAGGATTAATGATCAAACAAATGTTATTATCCTCACACTTCCTAGTGATTAGAGTTAAAGTAAAAGGTTTATTATCTTTTACTTGCTCTTAAGATTTCTTTATTAGAGTTTTGACTTTTGTCTCTTCATGAATATCACATTTAATATTTGTTTCCTTTTATTAAATGTCACATTATCTCTTTAGGGTTACTTTGGGGTTTCCTTTTTGGGAATGGTTGATCTCCTTTTATAAGGATTGATCCCCTTCTATTGTGTAACACTTTTGATTGTCTTTTGTTCCTCTCTTGAATACATTTTTCATCTTGAGATCCACTCTTCTCTTCTTTGCTTCATTCTTCCTTGTAATAGGTTATTTGCTTGTAGGTGATCATTGTGGCTTCTATGAAGTTGCATTTTGCATCATTCATACACCAACTCCTACATGGTATTAGAGCTTTTCCTACAACTTCTTGTTCATTTTTTAAGTTCATTTTTGAATCTTTTAGATTGAAGGGTTTCAGATATCCTTATTTAGGGTTTTGAAGGGGGTTTTTTTGGTGCACTTTGAGTCTAAATGGACCTCACAATTGGATTCAAAAGGCCCTAAAACTCCCATTTTCATATAAAATTTATTTTTTTTGGATAAATTTATTGTCGGTGGCCTTTATTTGGTTGTTTTTATCATGTTTTTTGGATCTAAGGATGCAAATTTTTGGCACACTTTGAGCCTAAATGGACTTCACTTTTGGATTCAGAGCACCAAAAACCCCTATTTCTATTTAAAAAAATGTCTTTTTTGGACACCATTGGCTTCAATAGCCTTGACACACCTTATGAGGCAAGGAGAAAAATAGATTAAAAATAAAATAAATGTGGGTCAATCATGCATAGGTAGATGGTAGCACATGACTGGGTTCTCGCTCCACCCTAGTGTAGGCATCGACGACCACCAAAACACTACCCATATGATGTCTGTCGACCACTTGTCCCTGCCAATAGCTCTGCCACTTACCATTCACTCAACCAACCCCCGACCATTGGAGCTTTGCCACCTACTAACTCCACTCACCTTTTTTGATGTAGTACAATGTAGGAGAATCCCTAAAGGAGATTTCCTAGCCCCTAGCAAATAACCACATAGCAGAAATACAATAATAATTTAGATCTGACACCAAATGACAACTCTTTATTCATAAAATAACTAATTACATGCCATGTGTTAGGCTGTAAGGCCTTCTCGATTAGAGCCAATTAAAAAGAAAATAATAGTTCTATAAGATCCCTTAAGATCTAATCCAAACCCTAACTACTCTAGATCCACACTCTAGCAAAAAACCCCATGAAAATCTCAACTTGTGCTCACAAGTCCACCAAGCAATCTCATGGTTTACCAAGCCTTGGCTACTAGCCCTTCAAAATTTGCACCTCCACTTCATCCTCTTCTCCAAGCTAGATGATCTATGCTCTGCCTTAAGACTCTACAAGACCCCTTACTTATACCAACTAATCCATAAGTCAGCCTAGTAAGCTAAAAATTAAATAAACCCTTACATTAAATACATGTTGAGCCACAAGTCGGCCTTCGATCGAAATTAAACACTAGAATTCCTTAGAAGGCTTAAAAAATAAATAAAATTCACATAGGAGAGACAACCAAGACCCAAATATGTCCACACAAACTCTCAAATTGATCCACATCACAACCACATGCTACATGCATTAAATGCACCAAAAAAATGAAGAAAATTTGCAAGAACTCCATCCCATAAGCCATAGTGCCAAGCATTAGCAAGAACACAAGCATTATCAAGCTCCCACAAGCATTACCAAGTTCCATAGGTGTCAAGAAACCAACACATGTTGAGCACAATAGTGAATGTTGAGCAACAGTAGATATTGAGCTCCTTGAGTGGTCGAGCCCTTCAATGAATTAGCACCTTGGCCAACACTACATCCAATAATGACCAAGCACCACTCCTTTGGTGACTGAGCCCACAAATCCTACCCAAAATCCCCCCAACATGTAGGATTGCTAACAACCCTTAAATTTTACTGCATTGGATACCCCAAGTTCAAAATGATGTTGTCAATAGTTGGAAGAACATCTTTTGTGATTCAACACATAAATCCCAAATTGGTTCTTCATATTCATGTCCTCCAAGTCCTCAACTTTTATTCTATTTCCCTTGTTCCACTTCTTCTTCAAATCCATCCTCAATGTGTTATAGGTCTTCTTTCCATGTTGATCTCTAACCCTCTCAAAATCTGTCAACTTGACTTGACTACCAATACTTTAGTTCCTTCTACCAAGCTCTTCATTCTACACAAGAATCAAGGAATTCTTCCTACCACCTTTCACAATAGTAAATAGATTCTTGACATAATCATACATAGCCCTAAAATCATACTACCAAGGTCTACCAAGAAACATATGACAAGTGTTCATGTCCACAATATCAAATAGCACTTGATCCTTATACTAACCAATTTGGAAACCAACAAGGCATTTTTCCCTTACTTCCAAAGCATGCTCACCTTGCAACCAAAAAATCCTATAAGGATAAGGATGTTTCATTCTCTTCTAGCCATGTTTCTAAACCATCTTCTCAGTAACAAGGTTGTCAGTACTACCACCATCCATAATCACCCTGCAAACTTTACCACCAGACTTACAATGAGTCCTAAATAAACTAGTCCTCTGACAAGATTCCAATGCCCTCTAACCAAGAAGTACTCACCAAGCTAGCAAACTTTCTCCTTGCTCAGGTTGACTATCTTGGACTTCAACCTCATTCACAATAGTAGCTTTCCTACCATGAGGATATTCAAAAGATCTATGCCCTACTTCATCATATTTTTAGCAAGTACCCTTCAACTCACCTCTACTTTTCCTTCTCTTCTAATCAATAGGTTTTAGTTCATTTTCTTCACTCAGTTTAGCTTTTGTTGAGCTATCCTACTTTTCCTTCCTTTGGAACTACCTTGGCCTTTCCTCTTCAACTTATCTTCTACCTTCAAAGGATACTGATAAGAATCCTCAATCAAATCAACCTTTAACATACCAACCTCATCTTGGATATTGAATCTCAAACCATTAATGTATTGAGCTACCTTCTCCTATGACAATTCTCTATGCCCAGGTCAAAAATTCAACTTGTAGAACTCCTCAGTATAATCTTTCATAGTCATATCTTTATAATTCAACTTCTACAACCTTTTGAACAACTCAAGTTCATAATCATTAGGAATGAACTTAGCCTTCAACTTAGTTACCATCAACCTCCATCTAGTGATCATCATTTCACCTTCCTCCTCTTTGTCTCTTTACAATTCTATCCACCAAAGAGTAGCATGTCCTTTTAACTTATTTTGTGTCAACCTTACTTTAAGTGGATCTTCAATATCCTCAAGCTCAAATTAGTCTTCAAATTCATTAATCCAATCAATTAGGTCTTTAGGAGGTAAAGTACTTGAGAAATTAGAAACCTTCAACTTACAGTTTAGCTACAAGTAATATCTAGGTCTAGCAAACTAACCAGTCCTAATTCTGATAGGTCTTTCCACATGATCAATTTTGTCCTCACCACTTGATCAAACAACTTCAAAGTATTTAGAAACTTCCTCATAACCATATTTAGTACCCACATGCCTAGGTACACCACGTAAAGAACTCACAATTTTGGCAATCATATCACTCTTCATTAATGCCAACTTAGATCTGAAACTAGTTTTAACCTTCTTCATTTTAGATCTAAAATCTACTTTAACCTTCTCTAAGATCTTTTATTCTACAACATCAATAAGATCATCGATCACCATAGGGTCCAATCTTCTTGGAGGCATCTTCCAAGATTTTAGCAAACCATCTACAACAAATCCATAACTCCAAAAGATTGATTAGCTCCACAAGATCAACCTTCTCTTCCAACCTTCTCCCAAGTCCTAGTGCAAACTACCTCAACTTTGGCACTTGGTCTACACATTCAAGAACAACTGAGATCTAGTACCACCTGATACAATACATGGTACAGGAGTCCTCAAAGGAGATTTCCTAGCCTCCTACAAATAACCACATAGTAGAAACACAACAAAAATGCAAGATATGATACCAAATCGCAACTCTTTATTCATAAAATAACTGATTACATAAAATGTGTCAAGCTGTAAGGCCTTCCCGATTATGGTTAATTACAAAGAAATTAATAGTTCTAAAAGATCCCTCAAAATCTAATCCAAACCCTAGCTAGTCCAAATCTACACTCTAGCAAAAATCCCCAAGGAAATCGTAACTTGTGCCTGCAAGCCCACTAAGAAATCTCCTAGTTTACCAAGCCTCAGGTACTAGCCCTTCAAATTTTTCTCCTCCACTTCATCCTCTTCTCCAATATGGATGATCTACCCTCTTCCTTAAGAATCCACAAGACCCCCTACTTATACCCAACTACGCCACAACTTAGCCTAGTAAGCTACTAATTAAATAAACCCTTACACTAAATACATGTTGAGCTAGAAGTCGGCCTCCAACAAATATTCAATACCAAAATTCCTTAGAAGGCTTAAAACACAAATCAAATGCACATAGGAGAGACAACCAAGACCCAAATAGGTCCACACAAACTCCTAGATCGATCCACATCATGACACTACATGCATTAAATACACCAAAATGATCAAGAAAATCCACAAGAACTCCATCCCATAAGCCATCATGTTGAGCATCAACAAGACAACAACCATTACCAAACTCCCACAAGCATTACTGAGTTCTATATATGTTGAGAAACCAACACATATTGAGCACACAAGTGAGTTTTGAGCAACAATAGATTTTGAACTCCTTGAGCGATCAAGCCCTTTAATAACTGAGCACCTCAACCGACACTACATCCAATAATGACTAAACACCACTCCTTTGGTGAGAAAGTCCACAACTCCTATATAAAATCTCTCCAACATGCAAGATTTCTAATAACCCTAACATTTTCCTACATCATGTTGACATGTGGCACCCGTGTGTTGGTTCCTAGTCACATTAGTAGTGTCATGTGGTGTGTGCCAAATCAACAACCTAGTCATGCTTGCCACATCATCTAGACATGTGAGCTCCACATCAATGCCCAGTAGAGCCACATTAATGCAACATCAGCATGCCAAATTAGTAGCCCCTCTGATAGTCATATGGTCATCAAATTTAATGCATTGACATGATGACATTAGCTCTATATAAGCACATTGGATGCCCTTCTAGGCCATAACGAGCAACATTTGCCTTTTTCTCATAACTTAGGCATATGTATTCCATTTTTGGCAAATAAGATATCATCAGAAAGTTGGTTCCAAGACCAATCTAATGGTGTAGTTTTCATCACATTTTGATTCTGTTTAGGTACCTATTTTTACTATCAAATGTCAAACTTCATTTTTGCACTTCGGGGGCCATATCATTTGCGTCTGAGCTCCATTTTTGGCCAACAAAAAGGCATTGGAAAGATCTTGAAGTTCTCTATCTAGATCTATTTTCATCTTCATCAAAATATTTCAAATGTACATATATCACTTAGCTAAAACTTTTTTTCTTTCCTCGTTGTATACGCATTGCTTTTTAGTTGTTGGGGTTTGGTTTCTTGTATTGTGGGGGGTGTTTCTCTATACATTATTTCTATCATTTACTTCAATTTAACATATATTTATTAAAACAAGAAACATCTTTTCTAAAACAATAGCCAAGACCTCTTCTTGTCTAACTCCTCTAAACCTACATAGCTATCACACATGGATAGTTGGCATGACACAATTACTTCATTCTAAGGATTTGTGGCCTTTTTTAGATGAGGACCAGCCTCTATTTTAGAGTCCATTTAAAACATATTAGCATATGAATAAGATGGATGAGGTCATGGGTCTTATCTATCTCAGTATTGTAGATAGCTTATAGCTTCATCTTGATGAGTGTACTACTCCTTGAGAATGTAGCTCAAGTTCAAGACCTTCTTTGGTAAAATTAGTGAGTTTAGGGAACTTTGGCTTGAGGAATAGATTGCATCACTTGTACCTTATTCTTTCCCAACCATTGAGTACTTTCTAATTAAATGCAAGCAATATAGATCATTATGCTAGGGTTATGGAAAGATGAAGGCAGATAAAAAATGTATTTTCTTAATCTTGTCTAAGCTTTTGGAAAACTTTCAAATTTTCTCCTCTATTTTCATTCTACTATGGATGCATTAGGTAATAATTTTACTATGCCAACATTTGAGGAATTATGTGATTGATGGACTAGAGAACAAGCCAATATTTCTAGTTGGATTCTCTATCCAAATCAAAGCCTTCAACATTGGTTGCATAGTCATCTATAATGAAGAAGAAGTAGACATTGAAGCCTAGTAAAGATTCAACTAGTCGTGAACATTCATCAAAGCCACCTATATAGTCTTCTTCCAAACCACAATCCAACCCTAAGAAGGGTAATTCTTCTAAGTCTAGTGAGTCATCCTTCAAGACTAAGAAGTTCATAGGTGATCCTTTTAAGTTTTTGTTGCAAGGATGGACATCCAATTTCCAAGTGTTGGAAATGGATAGAGGCTTTAGATGAATCGACACAATAGCATCAGATCTCATCTCCTCAACCACCTTCTCATCTCCTCAATCACCTTCCTTATCTATGGGAAAGGTTCATGGTCTTCATGAATGATACTTGTCTTCAGGATCATCTTGGATCATTTATTCTAGTGCTTTACACGATATGACTCATTCATAGGATTTAGCCACCACACTTGTTCGTATTACCATAGTACATATTGCATTTGGCAACTCTATATAGCTCCCAACTCTTGGTTCAGGTTTAGTTTCATTGGATGGTGATTCTCTTTAGGATGATCTTCTAGTTCCTAAAATTTCTATGAACCATCTTTCTATTAATCAGACTTTCCTTTCTATCTCTAGTAAGAAAGTTGAGTTCTCACCACATGATGTGGTTATTCGAGATCTAATTGATCCTAATTTAGATATTGCTACTAGTAATGTGGATCCTTAGTCTCACTTATACCAAGTTGATGGCTTTGAGAGTTTAGAAAGTGTGGATTCCTCTCATATTATTCATGCAGATTCTATGAGCAAGCTTTGGAATGAACATTTGGGCCATTTCAACTACAAATATTTATAGAATATTAGTACATACACACTTTTTTCTAGGCTACCACAGATCTCTTGTATCGATGGTGTTTGTCTTGGATGCATTCTTGGAATAGCCACACTTGCTAAGGCACTCTTGGAGTTGGTCTATAGTGACCTTATATCATTTCCTATTCCTTCTTTCTTAGAGGTCTACTATGTGCTCACCTTCATTGATGACTTCTCCAAATGTACATGGGTGTACTTTCTTAAGTGAAAATTTGATGTCTTTGATTCCTTTCAAATCTTTAAGACATTTATGGAGAAATAGTCTAGTTTTTCTCTTAGATGGATACACACAAATAATGGGGGATATGTGAATCATATGTTTAAATATTTTTGAATTGAGGATGGTTTACTACATTAGCCTTTAGTTCCACACACCCCTCAATAGAATGGTGGTGCCAAGATAAAGAACAACCTTATGGGAGATGGACAATTGTATGATTCAATCATAGGATATGCAATCTTCATTTTGGGATGAAGTAGTCAATTGTGTCAACTACTTTTAGAATCATATGCACCACAAGGCATTATGATAGATGAGTCTTGAGGAGGCTTGGTCTCATACCAAGCCTTATGTTTCCACATTTTGAATTTTTGACAATAAGGCATGGGCTCTTATTCCCGATGCCAAAGGAAATCTATGGAGAAGAAGAGACGACCACTCATCTTTGTTGGATATTGTGAGGACATGAAGGTATACAATATATTTGATCTTGAATCTAGAGAGGTCTTGTTTCAAAAAGATTTCTAGTATGATTAGTGCTTTCCCCTTCTAGATTTGTCCTCCTTGGATTCCTCCTCATTGGCTACTCCTTCCTCTTCATCTCTTGATGATGTTCCATCTTTAGAGGATGATGTGGATGATGATCCATGACATCTACCTCCTCCACCACCACAAGTTGCTCCACCTTTTCCCAAGTGGGCCCATGTTATAGTTGAGTTAGTTGATCCTTTTGTAGGAGATCCTATAGATACCTATTGTATTCAAGCTTAGACTTGTGGCTCTAGCCTTATGAGTCATTATATTTATGTAGATCCTTACATATTTTTAAAGGCAACTAGACACCTAGAGTGGGATTTGGCTATGGATGATGAGTATTTTCTTTAATGAAGAATCACATATAGGTCTTTGTACTCTTTTGAAATACAAAAAGATGGATCTGTGCAAGTGGTTGTACCATACCAAGTATGTTGCATATGGCTCTATTGATAAGTACAAGGCATGTCTTGTTGTGAAGGGATTCTCACAGATTGAGGGTATTGATTACTCTAAGACTTTTTCCCTATTGCCAAGATGAACTCTATTTACTTTGTCCTTTCACTAGCAACTTCACAGGGATCACCAGTCTTTCAAGTGGATGTGAAGAGTGCATTCTTGCATGGTGATCTTCGTGAGGAGATTTATATGGAGAATCCTCATGGCTTTGTTCAAGACTCTTCATCAATTTGTAGGCTTCAATGTTCATTGTATGGTCTCAAACAAGCCCCTCAAGCTTAGTATGAGAAGATAGATGTGTTCCTACTTTCTAAAAACTTCACGTGCTATCATTTCGATCATACAATGTACTTTCAACATGAAGGGGTTGATATTGTGATACTTTTGCTCTATGTTGATGATCTCATCATCACAATAGCTCATTCTCAATGATTCAAAGTATTCAGAGAGCACTAATGGATTAGTTTGAGATGATAGATCTCAGTATTCTACACTATTTTTTGGGCCTATAGGTTACTCAAACTTTTGATGGTATTTCCATCTATCATCAAAATTATTTTCTTGATATGATGTGATGCTTTAGCATGCTTGATTGTAAGCCTACTCCTACACTATTTCAGTTAGGTGTTGTCTTGTAGACCACTTGTCCTATTGCTTCAATGGATCCCACTTTATACTAATAGTTGGTTAGAAAGTTTTTCTACCTAATGCATACTCATCCTAATCTCTCCTTTGTGGTTGGTCTTATTTCTTCGTCTTCCCATGATTGTTGGATTTACTGACTTAGATTGGTTCAATGAGGCTGATGATAGGATGTCTACTTCTAGCTTTTCTTTTTTTTCTTGGCTCTAGTCTTATCACATGGTCTTGCAAGAAGCATTCTACTATTGAATTATCATCTACAAAGGTTGAGAATCAAGTAGTGGTATTAGCTAGTTAGAAGATCTTGTGGATTTGATAGTTGATGATTGATTTTGGGTTTCCTCCTAATAGTCCCACTATGCTTTGATGTGAAAATCAAAGTGCCATACATATTTCTTGTAACCCAGTGGAGCATCTTTGTACTAATCATATCAAGATCCATATGAAATTCATACGATAATTGATTTAGGATGGTGTTCTCCTCTTTGAGTACATTCCTACATAAGCATAAGTTGCCAACATCTTCACTAAATCTTTGGCATCACTATTCTATCTTTAGTTGTGCACCATTGTTTGGGTGAAGGAAGTTATCCTTGGGGGGGTCTTAGTGAGGCCTTCCTTTCTTTCATGTTTTTTGGCATGTTTTCTCATCTCTTTTTGGAGTAGAGTTTTTCCCATGTATTTTTCTCTATTTCTCCACTTTATAGAGATTTAGTTGTGATTGGGTACCTAATCAGGCCTTTTTGTTGGGACCCATGTTTCCTTTTGCATTGTAGTTTCCTTGCTTTTGTTTGCATTGTTTGTAACTATATTGTTGCTCATCTTAAGGGGGGTATTAGAGTAAAATATTTATTATCTTTTACTTACTCTTAAGATTTCACTATTGGAGTTTTGACTTTTGTCTCTTCATGAATGTGACATTTAATATTTGTTTCTTTTTATTACATTTCACATTATCTCTTTAGGGTTTTCTTTTTGAGAATGGTTGATCTTCTTTTATAAGGATTGATCCCCTTGTATTTGTAACAATTTTGATTCATTTTGTTCCTCTCTTGAATATATTTTTCATCTTGATAGCCACCTTTTCTTATTTGCTTCATTCTTCCTTGCAATGGGTTAGTATCTTCTAGGTGATCATTGTGGCTTCTATGAAGTTAGGTTTTGCATCATTTGTACACCAACTCCTACAATTATAAAATATTTAAGGATATTAAGAAAGAAATTTATTTCCAATATTGATAGATACAGATTTCCCTCTGATATAGCATTAATGTTTGTAGAAATGGTTTATAGGGTGGAGGCCAAAAAATATGGGATAGAGATTTTATGTCAACATATTTTTAAAAATTCCTATCTTGAGATCTAGAGAAGGTTCTCATAAATATTAATAAATATCATATGATTCCAAGGACTTGAAATTATGATTTGAATCTACTTGGTAGGTATAATATCTCATTTTTTCCTATAGTATTCACAACGAGCCAAAAGAGATTTAGAAAATGGAAACCTATTATGTGGCGGAATGCAAACTTCATAATACATTTTCCTCATGCCATGTACCTCACCTTCTTTGAATGGATCAATAGGTTTATGATCTATGATCAAGTGGTATTATGGGAAAATATAGACAACATTAATCTTGAGTACATTAAGCCAAATAATCTTTATGATGAACTATTAGATTCTAACATCACTACTTTCCCATAATCTGAATGTTATTTTCATACTCCTAGTGGGATTGAGGAGGATTATTTTTTTAATCCATGATTTATAAAAGAAAGGAATTTGACCATTTTGGATTATTAAACATAAATTTGTACTTGTCTAAATGGTTTTTTTCCCTTGTAATGATAGCCAATATCTAAGAAGTTTTGATAGCTAATGTTGTGCATATCTAAATTTTAATGAATTAATAATTCATATCTAGTCTTTTACTATCCAAAGATTTCATAAAATTCATCTAATCTTCGATGTTAGTCAAGTTTGAATTACAAGTAATGTAGCAAGGCTTTTTTAGATAATATGACGATTGAAGGATTCACATAATGATACTAAAAATGGTTCTACTATGAATATATTCACTTTAAGAATGTAAAGGCAAGACAATAGACACCTATTCCATATCTTATATATGATGCCCTATTGAGATGGTTATCTAGAAACATTATAAACTGGCCTTTAAGACTATGATCGAACAAAAAAATATTAAACTAAGATTTTCTAAATTTTCCAACTAGGTCATAGTCTAATTCAAATTTTCTAACTATACTATTTTAACAAGGGCTATTTTAGTTAGAATTTTCTAACTAGATCTTTGTAATATTTTCTAACTATTTTTTAAAAATATTTTCCAACTAGGATTTTATACTTTTCTTTTTTTAACTAGAGCTTTACAATTTCATTTTTCTAGGGTTTTCTAAGTGATTTTTATAAGTACAATTTTCTACTTTGATATTTCTAATCAAGGTTTTCCAAAACTTTCTAAATATAATTTTTAACATTTTCTAATGATTGTTGTGTAAAATTATATTCAAATGTATTTAAAATTTTATTAATTTAACATAATAATAATTAAGATGTATAAAAAATACAAGAAACTTAAAGAAAACATAAAAGCTAACTAAGATATATTAAAGAATAGCTAATATTAATTTAAAAACAAAAAAAGGGAAGAATATATTATATACCTGGCATAAAAGATGATTGAATGATTTCAAAGTTGTTGTCAAGATGTTGATGTAATATATAGATGTCACAGGGTTCACTCTATACCTTGGCTCCACAAGTTCCAAAAGCTTATAGTGAAAATAAGAGACAATTGCTAGAACTAAAAGAATTGGCAAGGGAACCCCTTAGAGGGGAGTTCTAGTAAACTCTCCTGGGGCCTTCAGGAAAAGACCCCACTTCACACAAAAACCCTTAAAATTAGATTTTTCAAATCGGATGATTTTTGTTTGTGGAAAAAATTGGGAACTAGTTTTGTGGGCTCATTCTTTTAGATTTTGTGAGTGTGAAAATATATGAGTTGAATGTCAAGCATTTGTATGTGATGCAAGTGCGAACTTACCTAGAAAGTTTATTTGAGGGTGTGCAAACAACAACATATTGTAATTGCAGAGACTTGACAACAATACATTGGTACTAATTTCATCCTATTTGCATTGAGCCTTATTCTCTAAGTAGTAATCCTTATTTTAAATTTGGGGTGTGGTCATCTTGGTAGTAAATCCCACCCCATTACCCTTTCAAATTATAGTGATCACTTCAAGAATTTATCCTTGTACAAAATCACCTTATCAATATTTTTCATTTCATGAGAATTAGCTTCTTTATCATTTTTCCTAATTTGGGTTTTCCATGTAAATCCTAGTGTTGATTATGTTGGTGTTTATGTCCTCTCATTTTATCTCTATACCAAAGATTTTTTATTCTATAACTAATAGATATTTAGTGGTGGTTGTTAATTTCCAAAACTAACATGTCAAAAAAAATTATAAATGTGTGAGAATAACTAATCTCTCCCTTCCTACCACAACCAATTATTTATTTGGCCTATTCAATAGAATTATGTAATGCCACGCCCAGAGATCCTTGGAACAAGGATGAAATAAAAGCCAGGATTTTTTAAAAAAATTGAACAAGTATGAGTGCACATGACAACATCATACATGGATCACATAGATTGTAATGGAAGACTTAACCACCATCCTGGCAACCAACGAATCTCTGAACCCCACTACTTGAATTGACATACACACAATAGGAAATAGAAATCCAAAATGATAACAACATAAAGAATCTATGATCTATTAAGGCATGGAAAATTAAGAAACCCAAAGGGTACTAGAATCACCAAAATTGATCCTTGAAAACTAGTGGAGATGCCCCATGTTTTTCACATGAGGACCATAGGTAGACAGAATTTTGCATGAAGATGTGTAGCATACCATGCAAGGATGTACCTTCTATGTGAGGATGTACACCAACTAGTACAAGAAGGTACTTGGCCAAATAGCCAAGACGCCCAAAACTAGTGTTGGGTTTCGCATGAGAAAGTGACAAATGCCACATGAAGAAACACAACACACTATGTGAGAACTTGCATTCTTGCATGAGAAAGCATGATTTTGCATGGGATCCTAAGAATATAAGCCAAAGGAAAAAAAAAGGTTAAAATGCTAAGGAATGAAGTTCCTCTACATCGAGGAGTACCGGATCCACAATTTGAGGTGTAAATACTCAAACACAATACTAAAAGATAGAAACATCTAGCCATCTAACAAGGAACTAAGGGAAAGTACAAAAGGAAACATCACAGTGTACTAAAACAACATTGCAATCAATAGAAATAACATCAAAATGAATAGTACAACCAGACTAAGTACGCAGTTCCTCCCAACCATAATAGCATCACAAGACCATCTTGGGCCCTAGCCATCCCCCATGCATAACATCGCAAGCTACCAATCATATTATTGGTACTATCATATAAGGATGTTACTACTAAAATGTGCTACACTATAAGCATAAGGAAATCTAACATGCTAAAAGAAAGGCATAAGATAATCCAACAAAATATATAACATCATCTATCATATGCTAATCATCATAATAAAAAAATTCATCAATAACTAACATCATCTAACTGTGATATACAAGAATCCCAACAAAAACATAAATCACCATCTAAACATAATATAAAAGCATCCCAATGAAAGCATAAATCATAAGAAAGCATACTCTAGAACCTAAAGTTCCAAGTGAAAACATCTAGGAACTTCACGCTAGGACCATAGACCATCTTTGTACACCAGTCCCTAACAATGGTATAGGTAGCTATGCCTCCCAACCACATGGAACCTACAGGCCCACTCCTATTGTGTTGATGGAGACAATGATCCAACCACTAACACACATAAAGCACCACGACCATGGCTAACACTCATGCCAGATAGTATGATGACTAAAAACAAGATATTGACAATGCATAAATGTTAGGTCCTAGTAAGACACTTAATGGGCTACTAAGTAGGAGTTGGCATCATGGAGAGTCGCTTGGTATCCAAGAGCCCAAGCTAGTATTGGTAGCTACTCTTCTTGACAAAAGGTGCACAGCCCAAACATTTTATCATCTTATAATTATTACCACCTAGTATTTTAATTTAGTTATCACTTATATAAAACTTCTTCTACCAATGAGAAATGGTCACAAGGTTGTAGGATAGAAATGTTGGAAGATTGGTTTGATGATGATATGTTACATTCATGACTAGGTTTGTCATTGATGTCAACATAGCATGTTTGATGTCTTATGTGGTATCTAACAAAAGAATAGCAGAAAGATCAAGTTGGTATAGATTGATAGTTGAGCATGATAAGAATCCAAGGTTATGGGAGGTACTTTTGAGTATATGGCATGTGCAGTTAATGTCAAAAGCAGAAAGGATAAGTCTAGAAGCAGTTATGAAAGTTTTGGTGATGTCTATATTGAGATAGAATTTACAGAGGCATGTTCTAGTAAACTTGTTACATCTCTTAGAAAAGTTGATATCTAGAGGATTGAAGTTGAGGACATGGAGAAGACATGTTAAGGATGGCATGGCTAGCTCACTCATCATAATATTGTGTGTACAAAAATTTATTCAAGTTGCAAGGCAGAAGATTTGTGTTATCGCTAAGTGTAACATGTTCTTAATGTAGTCCTATAATAATTAATTGAGAAGGACTAATAGTTGACTAAAGGAATTGTTTTTATAGACATGATATAAAGGAAGGATATCTTCCTTTATCATGGTATGGACATATGGATTATGAATGATCAAAAAGAAGCAGAGAGTGCAAAATGTGAAGTTGAACAGAGCAGTGCAGAAGTGAAGGAAACTTTATTGCCGAAGTTCTACTAAGTGATCTAAGGTTTGGTATATGGATCTAAGGTTCATGATTTAGTCTACAAGGTCTAACAATGATTGGCCTAGTTGACAAGATAGAGGAAATAAAAAGGAAAAAAGGAAACAATAGTAAACTATTTGTTTGAGCAGTGAGCTCTTCTTCTAGTTGAAATTGCATGTTTAGGCATTGGGCTCTTCTTGCATTCATTGTACTACAACTCCTAATAGGGTTGGAATATCCTAACAGGGATTCAAAGTCTCCTAATAGGGACTCATTGTACTAAATATTGTAATAGACTCCTAACAAGTTCCATCCTCTAACAAGGAATATTTATATTAGTACATCATCTTGTGGGCATCATTGCCACTAGGGTTTTCCCTATGATCAAGTGTTTCCCTAGTCAACATATCTGGTATAATTATTTATGTGCATCTTTGTATGGTTATTTTTTAATTTGATTGAAGGGTTAAATTTGTTTAAAGAAGAAAAATTCTTTAATTTTTGGATAACTGATTCACACCCCACCTCTCAGTTATTAGACTCCTAACAAGTTCCATCCTCTAACAAGGAATATTTATATTAGTACATCATCTTGTGGGCATCATTGCCACTAGGGTTTTCCCTATGATCAAGTGTTTCCCTAGTCAACATATCTGGTATAATTATTTATGTGCATCTTTGTATGGTTATTTTTTAATTTGATTGAAGGGTTAAATTTGTTTAAAGAAGAAAAATTCTTTAATTTTTGGATAACTGATTCACCCCCCCCCCCCCCCCCTCTCAGTTATCTTGGTGGACTATTGTTTCTAGCAATTGGTATCAGAGCATCAGGTCCTTGAAGAAAAAGTTCAACAACTTTGGGAGGTCCATGGAAAACATATTCAGAGAATATAATCCTACATCAGACAGGAAATTTGGACGCACAAGTTATGGAAATTCTTGGTGAGTTATTAGATTTGTGTAAAGAGCATAGTATTGAGTTTATAGATCCAGAATCCTTCTGCTACATACAAAGGAATAGTAGCTTAAGTGAAGATAGATCTAGAATAGAAGATGATATAAAGATAAAGGAAGGTATCAATTTGCTTACAAAGAGAGAACCTGAAGGTATGAAAATTTTTGTTTGTTGGACATGTAAAGAGTTTGGTCATTTTTCAAGTAAATATCCTAAGAGATTGAGAAAAGCTAAAAAGAGTCTACTTTATGATAAAGTTGAGGAATTTAGAGAAAGTATGGAAAGATCCTTGAAATACTGTGCTAATGAGTCTAGATTGGCTAATGAAAAAAATGTATCAGAAGAAATAGCTTTGGTAACTATTATGGAAAGAAAAAATGTGAAAGTTGATGAGAAGTTCCGAATACAAGAGAGAATAGTTGATTACAATTCAGATGATGATGTTAGTAAGCCAAGAAATGATGAGATATTTCTTGAGACTAATAGTGATTTGCAGAATGGAGAGCCAAGGTAGGAACAAATCTTGGAACCTTTAGAAGAACCAAGAGTTGAGATAGAAACTCCTACTTCAGGAAAGAACATGACAAAAAATCACCCATCCGAATAGATCATCGGAAGCAAAGATAAAGGTGTGATGACAAGAAGTAGAGTTAATGAAGAACTATGCTTGATATCTCAAGTTGAACCAAAAAATGCAGATGAAGCATGTAAAGATGACTTCTAGAAATGAGCTCTAAGAGAGGAATTGGATCAGATAGAAAATAATGGAACATGGGAATTTGTCCCTAGACCAAAAGACAAGAACGTAATAGGAATCAAATGGGTATTTAGGAATAAGATGAATGAGTAAGGAGAAGTTGTAAGAAACAAAGTAAGATTGGTATGTAAAGGTTACTCATAGCAAGAAGGAATATATTATGAGGAGAATAATGCTCCAGTGGCTAGAATAGAAGTAGTAAGACTATTTTTATACTATGCACCATAGAAGAAATTCAAAGTATATTAGATGGATGTCAAGTCAACATTTCTAAATGGAGAACTTGAAGAAGAGGTATCCATTGAGCAACCTAAAGGATATCCTTTGACAAATGACAAGGACATAGTATGCAAACTGAGGAAAGTATTATATGGATTGAAGAAAGCACCCATAACTTGGTATGCAAGGTTAGACAAGCATTTGACAAAGCTCAGATATAGAAAAGATATGGAACATAGCAATCTATATTGAAAAGAAACTAATGATGGTTTGATGATTTTGGTGATATTTGTTGATGACATTATATTTGGAGGTAATGATGGAGAAAGAAAGAAGTTTGTAGAAGAAATGAAGAAAGAATTTAAAATGAGCATGATAGGAGAAATGAAATATTTTCTAGGATTACAAATAGTATAGAATAAAGAAGGAATCTTTATTTCTCAGGCTAAGTACTTAAAGGAGTTACTAAAAAGGTTTGGTTTGGAAACATGTAAATTAGTTAGAACACCTATGGTAACTAGACACAAGTTATCTACAAAGGATAAGACACCTATTATTGAGCAAAAGAAGCATAAATCTATGATTAGAGGTTTGCAATATCTGACTCACACAAGGCCAGATATAGAAAATGCAGTTGGAATTGTTGCAAGATTCCAGGCTGATCCCAAAGAAGCACATTATGCAACAGTAAAAAGGATATTTAGATATTTAAAGGGAACTTTAGAATTTGGATTATGGTATGATAGATCTAACAATTTTACTCATGCAAATTGGGCAGGAAATATGGATGATAGAAAGAGCACCAATGGAGGAGCTTTATTTCTTGGAGGAAGATTGGTTTCTTGGTTAAGAAAGAAGCAAGATTATACATCTCAAAGTACAACAGAAGCAGAGTATGTTATAGCAGAAAACAATTACAATCAAGTTATTTGGATGAAGTAGATGTTGAAGAAAATAAGGATTGAAATCAATGAACCTGATGATGGATCACGTAGTATGATTCAAAATGTCGATGGTAAAAATCTTAACACAATCGAATCCAAAAGCATATATACTATATAATGGATTGTGGAAATTTCTTCTCTTTAAATCAATGAACCTTTTTTTATACATTGTGACAACACAAGCATGGTAAATATGTCTAAGAATCTAATGTTGCATTTGAAGACTAAGCACATTTCTATTAAGTATCATATGTTGAGAGAAAAATTTATAGAAAAGGAAATCAAATTGGAGTATGTAAGCAAAAAAGAGAAGATTGTAGATATATTCACTAAGCCTCTTCCTAAAGAGAATTTTGAGTATTTGTGAGGTATGCTTGGGGTTATGCCCCTTCCTACATCAAAGTAGAAGATGAAAGAATGCACCAGTCTAGGGTAAAAAAGCACCATTATTTGTATGGACTGGATGTTGATGCTTCCATTATGGGGGAGTATCTATGATGGTTAGAGTCATCTAGGACTCTTGATTGATATTGTTGTGAACAGTGTCTTTTAACACTTGAGTTAAATAAGTATCAATTATTGTAGAGTTTGATGTAGAGATATTGGTTGCAGAAACCTTTGACATTGATGTCAATGGGGGAGAAGTTTGGAATGAAAAACATTATGCTAAATAAGGAAAAGTATTGCAAGAAAATATTATGCTAAGAAGAAAAGTTTGGCAGTATGTTGAGGAACATGTTTGGTATAAGCATAGTATGCAAAGTAACAGTTTGGTATTAAGCATATTGAGGTATATCAATGGGGGAGTATGATTGATGAAGAGAATTTGAAGATGGACAGTCCTTTTTTGGTATTCTTGGAACTAGATGTTTTTCATCTATGTTTCCATCAATGCCAAAGGGGGAGATTTTTGGAAGATTGGTTTGATGATGATATGTTACATTTATGAGTGAGTTTTTCATTGATGTCAACATAGCATGTTTGATGTCTTTTGTGGTATCTGACAGAAGAATAGTAGAAAGATCAAGTTGGTATAGACAGCTAGTTGAGCATGATAACCACTCGAGGCTATGGGAGGTACTTCTAAGTATCTGGCATATGGAGTTAATGTCAAAAGTAGAAAGGATAAGTCTAGAAGAAGTTATGAAATTTTTGGTGACATATGTTCTGAGATAGATTTTATAGAGGCATGTTCTAGTAAACTTGTTATATCTCTTAGTAGAGTTGATATCTAGAGGATCAAAATTGAGGACATGTAGAAGACATGTTGAGGATGATGTGGCTAAGCTCACTCATCATAATATTGTGTGTATAGAAAGTTATTCAAGTTGCAAGGCGGAAGATTTGTGTTACTACTAAGTGTAACATGTTTTTAATGTAGTATTATAATAATCAATTAAGAAGGACTAATAGCCTACTCAAGGAATTATTTTATAGACTTGATATAAAGGAAGGATATTTTCCTTTATCATGGTATGGACATATGGATTATGAATGATCAAAAAGCAATAGAGAGTGTGGAATGTGAAGTTGAGAAGAGCAGTGTGGAAGTGAAAGAAACTTCATTGCCAAGGTTTTGCTGAGTGATCTAAGGTTTGATATTTGGATCTGAGGTTTGTGACCTAGTCTCCAAGGTCTAACAGTGATTGGTCTAGTTGACAGGATAGAGGAAAGAACAAGGAAAGAATAAAATAATAGTAAACTATTCGTTTGAGCAATGAGCTCTTCTTGTAGTTGAAATTTCATGTTTGGGTGGTGGGCTCTTCTTGCATACATTGTACTACAACTCCTAACAAGATTGGAATCTCCTAATAGGGATTCAAATTCTCCTAACAAGGACTCATTCTACTAAATGTTGTAATAGACTCCTAAAAGGGTCCATCCTCTAACAAAGAATATTTATATTAGTACATCATCTTGTGGGCATCATTCCCATTGGGGTTTTCCCTCTAAGCAAGGGTTTCCCTAGTCAACATATCTGGTGTAATTGTTTATGTTCATCTTTGTATGGTTGTTGTTTACTTTGATTGAATGGTTAAGTTTGTTTAAATAAGACAAATGCTTTAATTTTTGGATAATTGATTCACACCCCCCCCACTCTTAGTTATCTTGGTGGACTATTGTTTCTAACAAGAAGCCCCTTTATATGCTACCCCACCCTACCCATGCTCATCCAACAATAAGTGCCCGTAGGCATGAAAGTTTCCAACCCAACCCCAATGATCATAGCTTCTAAAAATACCACGAAAGATTGGGCCTAGCAAGTCACCTAAAAAAAAATTGTGCACATACTTGTGCATGGTGCACCACCATCACAAAGATCATAACACAAGGATTGGATGAGAATACAATGTGGAAAGTCACTCAACTGAAAACAAACTTAGGAGGATAGATGTGGCATGCATCATAATGCAACATAAAAAATACAAAAAAGGTCCAACCAACATCCAAACAAATAATCCAGGTCCATTACCAAATTCATGCCAAGAAAACTTAAGAAAATAGGGTGACATGCAAAATGAGGTGAAAACCCCAAAAACTAGAAAACTTTAAAATTAAAACTCATTTGTTCCTTGGGTACAAAATCCTCAAAAATCCAATAATATTTGGGTTTGGACATTGTATGTAAAAATGACCAGCATAACGGTGTGAAACCCCAAACCCCCATCCCCAAAACAAGGAAAATGTTCATACTCAACCAACTGGATAAAACCAACAAAAAAAAACAAAGAAGAACACTGGTTCTCAACCTCCTAACAAATTGCTACCAAAAATAGAAGCTGAAATAAAGAAGAAACAAGAAAAGAGGAAGGCCCTACCTGACAGCAATAGGGGCAGAAACTAAAAATAGTTCAATAAAATAAATCACTCACTAAATCTACCAAAAATCATGGCAAATAAAGATCTACCTAAGCCAAATCCAATGAGACTAATCGCACAAAAATTCAACACTCATAGTTCTCAAAATGAGCAGAAAACCAATCCTTCAGGAAGGGGATTTCAGAAAAGTAAAATAGAAAAAGTTAGGAATTAAATTCCTCTTTCCAAACCTATTCACTTTTCAAGTGAATAGTTGATTAGGGTAAATAGCCAATTAACAACAATTATATTCGAGAAGATTTAAAGCCTAAAAACCCAAAATCATAGAAATCACTTAACAACTTTTGCGACAATGCAAACCTCTAAATGCACAAACACACTCATTGGTCTAATCACATAATGCAAATGAGTTTGAATTTAATTATCACATAAGGGTTTAATTTAAATATTTAAAATAAGGATATGTCGACCATACAGGGATGACATTGGTAAAATGAATAGTTGAATCACTAACTCCATAGGCCACTACTAGGGATATAATTCTTGCACACTAAAACACACGATCAAGTGCAATTGCATATAAAAACATAGTCGAAGCAATAAATGCATTAAATAACTAATTTAACCATTTATTCAATTATACTTAAAAATCCATTTACACCACTCACATTCACATAAATCATAAAGAGACAAGAATGAAGTAAATAACCATAGCATTAAATTCATCACATGATAGAATTAAAGATATGTCCAAATAATAGATAATCAAATATCATTATAGACCTACTATCATCTCAAAGTGGCATCAACATGCAAATATGATAAACTGAACAACATAGTAGTATAGCATCTATGATATTGAATCAAGGTATAACATTCAACCCTCAAGTCATCTCAAAGTACATATAATAAGAGTATCAAGTATCTCTCCAATCAAAATAGACAAGGTACAGACTGCAAACATGAGAGGCATTACAAATTATGTCCTTATTATGGTCTTCTCCCCAAAACCAACTCATTTCTCTATATTTCTAGCTTTTGAAGCTCTAGTTCAAGGACCAAATAGAACAATTTTGAGAAACCCAAATACAAGATGGCACTAATCAAAATAAATTTCTCAATGATTGTGATAATAAAATATATTGAGTTCATTATGAATTTATTTTTTTAGCTTTATCAACAATAGATTTGTGACCATTTAGGAACTTCTTTGTTCAATGCTTATGTAAAAATAGTAAAATAGGTAAACAAAAATATGAAAAATACTAAACAATAGGTATTTATGTTTTCTTTCTAATGAAAAAGAAAAAATGATTTTTGATATTAACAAATCAAATTTGGTGCCTCTAAATGAACATATATCTAAATTATACTTAATGCCATTTTAAAATTTAATAAACTATAAAATATCCAACCATATTGAATGAAATCAATTGGATACACTAGACATTGGTGTTACAATCTTAAATTCTAAACAACTACATTTTTATCCTTTTAAGAGAAAAAGTTATTCTAACCTAAATTGATGTCATTCTTTCAAAATATTACTTTTTATAGAAATGAATTTTCAAAGAAGATGAAAAATGGATACAAATAAATTCCTATATATATATATATAATCTACATAAAAAAATGCCAAAAATCACAAATTCACATCATCTTCAAATTCCTAATGATTTTGCAACCATAGGTGTCTAAATGCAAAGTTCTTTTTTAGAATGTTCATCAATTTCAAAGTTAGAAAAAAAAAAAAACAAAAAAGTGGGACACCCTATTGTGAGACCACAACTTGTCTTTATTTGAGTGCAATTACCTCATAGTTTTGGATGTTTATTTCAACTTCAACTAAAAACATTGATGCAATGACCTTTTGGATCCTTTGAAAAGTATAAATGGGCTCAATTGAAAGTCAATAAATAAAGTGATAGGAATACATATCCTCATATACAAGTTTGTCAAATTGTAGCATACATCTCACATAATGACTTTGTCAAGTTGTATCATATGTCCTCAATAGAGTTCCATGGATAGACATCTACCCTACAAGTTTTGCAACACGTATGGACTTGAGGCATACATCGCTTCCATGTTTATTTCTGAATTGGGTACGTTTAGGGGTGACACATCTCTCTTACAAATTTTTCCAAAATTGTATGAACTCTTCATATCTCAAATAAATAAGGTTGTGCATGTTATTTTTTATTAGTTTTATAATACCACCAACACCTCCTTAAGTATTGTCCTTTATATTTACAAAAAAGCTAGATCAGGTGTTGATTGTTAGGTTGTGTTGAATCTAACATTATTATGATTTAGTATTTTTTTCCACTTTAATGCTTTGCTAAATCTCTTCAAGTTCAAATCCAATTCACCAAAGTGATTTGAAAGTCATTTTTCACTAGTTAAGCTTGTTTTATAATGAGAATGTCATGTTATTGAGTCTTCTAGCTACTTCATTATTGTTGGCCCAATACATTAAATATTTAAGTGTACATTCATTAGAGGAGCTTAAATAACATGTAAGGTGTAGAATCATTACAAAGATCAAGTGGACTGTATGTAAATTTTCTCCTATAATAATATCTAAGAAAATTTGAGACACTTTATACAATTATGTTTGAACAACTAACAAGTCCATAATCATTTCTTATGAGCATCTCCTCATATACTAATAGCTTTGGAGGTAAGCTATAAATTTGATGCAGGAGCATCTTGCATGAAGAAAAAAAAAAAAAAAAGTTGTGGAGGAGAGAGAAAGTGACAAAAATTAGAGGAGAAATAATAAAAAAATAAAAAAATAAAGGAAAAGAGAATTTTTATTTTCGAGGTGCATAGGTGGCATAAATAGAAAAATAAGAAAAATAGTTGTCATTACATTAATCGAGGTGTGTAGGTGGCATCTTAGAAGCTTGTGGAAATTTTCTTAAATCTTGCAATTAATATTTGTTGTGATCCATAAAGGAAATGTAATTTTCTAACTGGGCCACATGGTGGTGCTTAGTTGTAATTCTAGAAGATTATGGAAGTTTTAGAAGATTGTGGATATTGTGTAGGTGGAATTCTAGAGGGTTGTGGATAAGTCATGCATGGGGTGGTAAGTGCCTATTTAAGCAAGGCATATGAGCATTTCTAAATCAAGCTCAAGGGGAAGTTTGAGAAGTAGAAGCTAGAAGGCATGAAGACTTCAAGGTGTGAAAACTCTAAAGGTGTAGCTCTTCAAGTAGAAGTTATTGGTGAAGCTCTTGGTGTGAAGACTCTTATTTAGGATTTCTCTTATGTTGAATAAGTCATATCATCTTGTGGGTGTTGTAAGGATTTTTCAAGTATAATAAAATTATTTGTGAAGCATTTTTTTTTCTTGGTCTCTATATTGTTGCATTCTTGGTTGTGAGTTGTTAGAGTGGTGTGGCCCTCTATCAAAATTTGAATTGTAGTATGTATAATGAGGAAGTACATATTGTAAGTCATTTAGTTTGTATATCTTTAAACCTTTTAGAAAGACTTTGATTTTATGAAAAGAATTAGTTATATCTATTCTTATCTATTTGAAGTGAAATGTAACATTTTGTAATCTTACGCAACTCGTTATGAAAAAATTATGCCAAGCCATTTAAATCTATTTAAATTACATAATAGCTATAATAATTACATTTAGATTATATCCTAAAAACAATGCTAGTCTAATTTCATATATTTCAAAACTAGCCATCGCTTTTTATCACATCATAGGAAGGATATATCTATAGATTTGTATATATCGTAGATTAGGTTTTTAACATTAAGGCTCAAGTGTATAGATCTATAAGTTTTATTTCTAAAGATAAATTAAACATAAATATTACCTAATCATAACCTAGTTAAAATTTAATATTTGAAATTATATGAACCTTTTGTTTACATGTTTGTGTGAATTTTAACTAGTTGTATAGATGGTATGAATATGCAATTTAGGTACCACATTTTTGTGTGTTCAACTTTATATAGTCTTATCACTAATGTTGGTGTGAGTGAGTTGATGGAGATTTTATGGCCTTGTAGGTGCTACTTGCAAGAAAACCATTCAATAGTAAAAGTTAGCCTTCTAAGAACCATTTTTTCCTTCGCAAAGTGTTGACCTTCTTATTATGTATTGGTTTTGTGACTTGATCAACTTGATAATAGAATTTCATAATACTAGAATATATTATTACAAAACTCTAAATCTATAACCAAATCTTAAAATTGTGATAATTGGATTTTAAATATTAATCACATGTTGAATTTTATATAGTATAACATTTATGTAGATGTGAGTATTTTTTGGAGATTGTATGGCTTATAGGTACTACTTCTAAGAAAACTATTAAATAATAAAATCTAACTTCTTGGAGCTAGTTTTCCTCCTCAAAAAAATGACCCTCTTATTAGTCCCTAGCTTTTAAAGGTAGGAGAGTAAAGTTCTTAAGTGACTCTTTTCAATTAATGGTGCTTTGAAAACCATGAATACATATAAGCATTCCCATAAAATTCATGGTACTTCAATACTTTCCATTTAACATAGATTTTGAGTGAGATATTTCATATTTTCCATTGGCAGATGGTTTTATTCTCGGCAATCTTTTCCATTTTTTACACCAGAAATTTCAAAAAAATATGAATCTACTTGTTATTGCCAACTGCTAGAAAAGAATGTTGCATGGTAGAAAAGTTTCCTATATAGGTTACTAAAGGTGGCTTCTACATATTTCCTTAATGGGCATGTGGCAGGCAATGTGTCATTTTTGAAACAAAAGTAGCCATTGCATTGTTCCATAAAAACCTAGAATTCATGGACCAAAAGGGTATCATTATGGTCAATGAAATTTTAAAGGACCCTACACTAGAGAACATCTTGAAAAGAAATCGGCCTGTGGACAATCAATAACAACTCAAAAACATTCTTCTAGGATGCCCACAAGAGTTTGCTTCAGTAAGATTCCTAAAAAAAAATTCAATTCCCTTAACATCAGGCAAGGTATTCTACACTCGTCTCTTTACTCGTCTCTTTGATATCTACATAGAGAATTTTGAGATATACTACAAGTTTACAAAGAGAGTGTGACTCATGATAGAGGAGGAAGAAGACCTAAAGAGAAGTTACAGTTTGTCATGGCTGAAAGATTGGCTAAAATACTTATGTTTTCTTATAAATAGAAATTATATATTTTGAAATTTTATGACCTAAGAAGTTACTTTGGGTTACTCAATGATTATGTTGCGAGTCTTGTATCCGAAGCTTTTTTAGGGTTATTGACTATAATGTCAAGAGAAACAACTTAGAAATCCAATTGGTTTCCTAGAACCCTAGCTTGGTTATTTCTATTTTAGAGAGGAGCAAAGAAGATGATGCACAAAATAGGTGAATTTTTTTCTAGGGCCAAGCTACTACATCAAAGGTGAGAATAACTAGGTCAAAGGTGAGTTTGTTTTTTTTTTTTTGGGGGGGGGGGGGGAGGGGGGTGTTTCAAGCTATTAGATGAATACAACAATTGTTGTTCTTTAATTATAGAATAGAATGCTTCTCTAAGATTTTAGAATAATAGTTGCATAGATTTGTTTGTTATTGTGTTGGTTGTTGTATTCAATGTTTGAATCCCACTATCTGGCAACAAATTTATGTTTAGTTCGTTCTCTAAAAAATGCTACTGAAATTACCCCAAGTCATGAACTAATAGATTAAAAATGCAATAATTTAGAAAATTATCTATAGATGAAAGATGAACATTGTATAATGCTTTCCTTTTGGTTTAAAATCCAAAGGTGATGAAAACAACATCCTTAAATAGAATAGAAAATTCTATAGTTTTTGTATAAACTCCACTACTCAAACTTTCTTTCTTTTCATCATAATGTTTTCAAACTAGTTAATTAAATCTTAGAATTAATTGAAATCTATCTTCCATAAAAAACACAAATTAGGTTTTGATACAATTTTCCATTGTTCATGTAATGAACCCATTTTAGGGGGTCATCATTCATTTTTACAACTTTTTCTTTTTATTTATATCCTTTGCCATATTTTCTCTGATGATCTCTCTCTTTTCTAGATAAGAAGAAACTTGTACTACTTCTATAGATTATTTTTCCTTCCATCTTACCCATTATTGTTGATAGATAAACTCGTATTGTTATGAATGTATTTAAAGATATTATTTATGTTCCTATTGTATGCATTTTGTCACAGATAGAGCGTATAATTTACTATCATTGATTTAAAATGACTATTGTATCTAAAACGACTTAAGGAGTTATGCATAGTTTAGATATTCCTATCTGAAGATATCCAGATATCTCTGCTCTTCCTGATGTACCAATGTAAACTATGTAATGAGCTCCTTCTAATTATAGCAATGAATCTATGATATGCTTAACATAGATCCTTCATACATGCAATCACTTTCCAATCATTGCTTATAGTAACCTTTGATGTGTCTGATATGTCAATATAATTGTACAATAAGAATATTTTGTATTGTCTGATGTATCCATATAAATGTGCAACAAGAGAGGCAAACACTTATAGAGATAAGTTGCTATTTCAAAATTGGATATATATTCTTGCAATAATAACGGTGCGGTCTCTGATTATTACCTTCGAACTATGCCACTAGAGTATGCCAAAAGGCTGATACTCAAATGAGCATATCCAATAATGGATACAAATAAGAGATAAAGCATTTCTGAATTGATTGATCGTTCCATCGTCTAAACTCACCTTCTTTACTTCTTGGCAATTGTAATTGTCATTATTTGATTTCATCAAACTTCTAGTGCACAATGTCCTGCAGAGATGCCCTTCCATAAGGAGATTTCATATATATGTAACTGAACGTAATAACAAAATTAGCCTCTGAGTGCGAATATTTTTGAGATTTCTTTGTAGCCATAACTACTCTCCTTCTTAACTATGTATTATCTTCATGCGTCTGCTCAAGTATTTCTCCCTTGTTGAGTCGATGTTTTCTTGAATTCTGTAAATCCCTATGATATATTCCTCAATGTTTGAAAATATATTTATATCCAGTATTTCAAAGGGATGTGTCTTTTATTATATATTATATATTAATAGTATATATTAATATTAATTATATATGATTATTATAATAATATATGATTATATATTATATATTATATTAACTATATATGATTGTATATCATTTTAATTATTTATAATTATTTAATATAGATATATTTGTCATATACTATAGTACATAAAATAGGTCATACATATATATTAACTATTTATAGCATGACAATTAAATATCAAATTATATACATAGATTAATAATATTCATATATAAAATTAATATTTATAGTTATATAATATATAACAAAAAAAAAATTTAACTTAGTATAATTATAATTTATTTAATACAAATTATCAATTATTATTATTATACCCTTTATGTATAATACTTATTATTAGTTAATAATTATATTGTATTGATTATGTAATTATATTAATAACAAAACTATAGCATATCATATATATTATATTAATAATAATGTTAGTAATATCATTGTTCTTAATATTATTACGTATAATTATTTTCAATTCTCAATTGTATTATAATATTATCCTTGAATATGTCCATTTCATAATATAATCCATGTAGGTACATTATAAAATTATTATTGGTATTTGATATCATTTATAATCAAAATATTTATTTGTTATTTAATTTATTTAACTCATTAATATTATATTTATAATATAATATTTACATTACAATTATGCTATAATCTTATATATTATTTTAGTTTTATATTGTCAAATATATCACTATTATATAATAGATTATAGTATTATTATTCTTAATTATTATCATTATATAATATGTTTTTGATTAAGTTAAGCAGCAAGAGGGTGCTGGCCGTGGTACAAACAACTCGCACTATACTGCTAAACGTGATTAATAGTCTCAAGTGCCAAATCCAAGATCACCAAGGATCTACAATATTAACTTACCTCCATCAATGACAGAGGTCAGAGAATAACACACCTTGGGACAAGCCCCCAAACAGCTGTGAAACAAAACCAAAAACAAGAACCAAGGACTTGGATGAGCCCTTTAAAACTTCCAGCATTCATCCAAACACAAAAACCAAAGGTTTGGAAGTGCCCTTTAAAACTTCCAGCGTACCTCCAAACAAAGGACAACCAGGACCAGGAAGTAGTAGGTCCTTTTAACATGAGCACAAGAACAACAAAACAAGGCAGCAAGTTGCCTGCCTTTTCTTCTCTGAATCAAAGGTTCGGACCCATCTTGGCCCAATTCTTAGGCCAGCACCTTCAAAGATCTTCCAACCCAGAGCAGTCTCCTTTCCCACCTCAATAGTGAAAGGGTCCCCCACAACAGAAGCACGGCAATGGAAGATCAGAACAACAAAGTTGGGAAGATGGAACCACCAACCCCCCACCTATCAGCAGCAACAACCAAGAAATTGTCCCCCTCACTAGGAGTCTCCCACACCTCACACCAGATCTCCACCTCAATAGGAGATAACTTCACCTCCATAGAAGGCATGCAAGAAGGAGCAAAGACACGAATCCAAGCCCACCACCACTATAACAACATTTTTCTCATAATGAGAGGACAAAGGGGAGTCCTCCCACCAACGGTCCAAATATCAAGGTTAGGAAGGTGGAACCACCAACCCTCCAACCTATCAAAAGTAGTAGCCTTGACAATGTCTCCCACACTAGAAGTCACCTCCACCCCTAGAAACTCACAAAATATCTCCACCTCAATAGGAGATAGCTTCACCTCCATAGAAGCCATGCAAGATAGAGTAGAGACAAAAAATCAAGCTCGCCACCTCTGTAACCACATTTTGTTCATAGTGAGACGACAAAGAATAGCCCTCCCAGCCAAGAACCAACCACCCACTAGTGGTGGAACCCAAGCATTGTTAACTAGCATTAGGACACAAGAGCCTAATGCATGAAACCGGTACTGTCCAAGAGAAGCCAGCCGCATAAGCCTCCACAACCTAAGATTGCCCCAACAGTAGCAACCTGTCTTGATATCCAGCAAATGGGGGGGGGGGGGGAGAGGAAACCTTCCAGCCCAGCCATTACCAGCATAATAGCAAGGAGAGTCATGCAAATAGTAAATCTCTACACCAACACTTGGGAAGATAGAGGATCGAAAAGCCTTGATCCAAAAAAGGTCATTCCAAGGTAAGATGAGCCAAAGAGAATCAGAGCCTTGGACCAAGCCTTGGAACCCCAAGCTCCCACCTTTGCCCATGTTGCCATCACAACCAGCTACGCATCTGGGGGAACACCTCTCACCCCAAAAACATAGAAGGCCAGAGCTAGCTATCTCAAAAACCAGAAAACAACCCTCAAAAGAAAGTTGTCCCCAGCCAGGACCAACACCCAGAAGGAACCCATCAACATTGTCACCAGCAGGAAAGGTACCGAATACCCAACCCTGATATAATATAATATGTTATTTGAATATTCATATATCCTTTTAATTTAGGCTCATAATAGTTCAAGTCAAATTAAACATAGCACCAACATGTAACTTGTCCTTACATTCCAAAATGCATTTGAAAAACTATTTCAATAATACATTTAAATTTGAATATAATTTATTTTAAAACAAACTTTAATAATATTCTATATTAAAATAGTAGTTTTAAAAAATAGTAATATTATTGTTTTAATTGTTTCAATATGATCTTACTTTTAAATTTTTTAAAAAAAATAATTTGAAGATTATAATATAGCTTTTTTCTCAATATCTGTTTTTTAGTTTTTATAAATAAAGAATAATTTGTTCTTTTAAATTATTTGTAACTTCAAATAAAAATGGTTCATCGGTAAGATAATTTATATAAAGTATAAATGTAGTTTTCTTAAAAAGAAAGACTTTTTTATGAACTTCATAGTTTCAACTCTTTAGGTGGATATCAAATTTCTTGCTCCAAAGAGAGACAACAATAGCCAATGATTATTTTGATCTTTTCACATCTTCTTGCTGGCGCATTGTTTATCACTTGCATTTATGTATCTAAGATTGTAAATACAACTTTCAATATTGAATTCAAGCCAAATCTATCACCAGCTACTTAGTTGATGAATTTTAGGTTGCTTGATCAGAAGTTGTAGCCAAAACTTGGAGCATCCTTATCATCAAGATAATATTTTGAAGCATCCTTATCATCAAGATAATATTTTTTTTTACTAGGCTTCTGACCAACCATACAAGGAAAACCTTCTATTATCATAGAATTGGTATCTCCTCTTAGAGACTGATGAGTTGTAGATTTTGATATTGTAGTTGTGATAGCCTCAAAAAAATTATCATTTTTTCTATCATCTCCTATGTACATCACAAAGTCAAGGCATTTATCTCTCTGTACCAATGTTGAAAGGAATTGTACTACCACAAGCCATTTACTTATCCACATGTGCTTTCATTCTTAAAATGTTCTAGTTTAGTTTATCATTCTTTGCAATGAAAAATTTTCAAATATCTAATTCAATTTTATGCCATATTTTTTCACTTTTACCTTATTCAAATGTCTTTGTTCCTCAATTTGAAGGACAAATTTCGTACATAATGTGAAATATTTCATTAGAGTATTTTGAATTTTTATTTTTCCTCCTTCCCTGTAAGGAAGCATAATTTGTTTCTCTGTCTTGTTTTGGATTTTTTGGAGTTTCTAAATCTCTATTACATTTGTGTCCATTTGAATATTATGGTTTGATCCATGTTTAAGTCGTACAAAAATCTTGATTCACTTGCATCTTTGCAAGAGGCACCGTTAATCATGGGGAAAAATTTCTCACAGAAACCATTATTTTCTACTTAGTTGATAGTTTTAGGGTTTTGGATGTGATTATGTAAATTTTCTTGATATCATATGAATATAATTACTTTAATTATTTTCATTCATCGTTATCTTTGAAGATTTGATTATTATTTTATGGATTTATGTATTTAATTATAATTTCATTCTAATTAAGTTCAATTTCCTTTTGTTTACAACAAAATTTTCAATCTTTGTTGGCTAATTCAATCTCAATATGCATTATTGTCCAATACATGTTCAATGTTGAGAATACTTTCTACGAATTTTCGTTAGGAATATTTGCATATAATGAAATGAGTTTATTCCTAATGCCCTCTTACATGTTTGTGATTCACCATTGTGACGGGCATTTGAAACAAAAAAATTGACTAAGGATGAAAGCAGTAATAGAATGACTTGAAGATGGCTACAAAGTTGAAGGGTATACTAATTTGTCTTCCATTTTACTTTCAAGTTTTAACACTAGATCTATTCTGGAATGCAATATGATGAATAATGGGTAGATTTTTATGGCTATAGACATGAGAAAAAAAACCACTTTGATTAGGAATCAAACCATAATTTCTCTTCAAAGCTAGTTGGAATGGGCCTTTTAACCAATGAAATAGAATAAATTTATGGGTTGGTTTTTAATTCAATTTATATTTAGAGTATTCCTCTTTGACCTTTGTTTTCAAGGAATCTTGATGCACTATTTCTTACTTTTCATAGGTCATAATGGCAATTGTAGTTGAAAATTATTGAAGATTATCTCATGGTGAAAATTGATGAAGTCTTATTTTTGGAAATTATTAATGCAATTTATTGTGATCCCACAAATGCCAAGAAATATCTATCACAAGTTCATGTCACTTTCATTGGAGTTATGCATGAGAGAGGAATTCCTATTTTTAATTTATATTAAAAAAACCTTTAATTTATATTGAAAAAATCCTTGGTTTGGTATATGCAATTATTTGATTATTTCTCGATATTCAAAGAATTCCAAAATTTTTTACATTTGGTTTTTCCAAATCTTAGGAACTCCTATCCAAATAGAGGCCAAGTCTTTTATAATCTAGATAAATTAAAGTTGATTAAAATTTATTGTAGTATTCAAACAAAATGGCAAAGGAAATGGAATTTTTTGTGTGGTGTTGAAGAAGTAATAAATTGACAAAGGAAATTGAATTATTTTTTGTGTGCTTAAGAAGTAGCAACATCAGTAGTAGGCATGGAATGTATGGTTTTGATTGTGACTATTATGATGATGCTTCTACACCGACATTGGAGTGTGTGGTCAAGGACTAAGCTATCATTGTTAATCCATTTATTTTCTGGGATGAGACTACAATTCAACTTTTCACAACCTACATAATTTATTATGCTTTTTTTAGTTTCTATGGATCATGGACATATATATGTTTCGTCTCTTACACACTTCCTTCCCACTCTCTCACTGTAGGCAGGGACTTGAGCTACTCACATTAAGATCTAGAGTTAAATCTCATATTAATTGAAATGCAATTTAAAAATTCTAATTTAGAAAATGAAAATGGATGCCCTAATTTATCATTGCTAACCCTAGAGGAAGAAATAATATATGAAATCTCTAACTTAAAATAAAGGCAAGACATTTAGAAAAGCTTAGTTCTAGATATAAAAATCATGGCTTAATTTAAAGAAGCTATAGAAATAAAAATGATTTTGCACAAAGAATGTAATGAAGTTATTAGTAAAGAAGGTCATCAAATAAAGAGCTTTCTATAATTTGTCAAGAAGGTAACTACAACATCTCATACTAAAATGTAATAGTCAAGAAAAGATAAAATTAATTCCTAAATTATCTAAGTCTTGTCATAGAAAATAAAATAGAGGAAATGTAACACTTTCCTTATTCATACTACAATAAGATTGCAATGGTTGTTAGATCTATAGTTTAGAGAGAACATACTATAAGAAGTCAATTATGATGCTAGTCCACCCACAGCCATTGTAGTCAGAATAACTAAAACTAAGATTTTCATTTCACCTGGGCAAGCATTGGCATTGCAAATGAGGGCTTGATTTTTGTTGACGATGCACTAGGCAATTACAGTCTATATGCCCTACACTACCTCTAGGGGATTCAATGTCCAATGCAAATTAAGGATAATAAAATTGTTAGTGGGCTACACTGGATGTTTGGTTAAGTGTTGTCAAGGAATAAAAATGTTCTCTAAGTTACAAAAAAGAAAAGAAAAACAACCCTCATGAACACAACGAATGAAAGCAACTAGAGTACAAGAAATACAAGCCACTGAAAGAAGAAGAAAAATACAGGAAAAAAATGTGAAAATACCTTATAATGTTGGTACAAATGCACAATCTAATCAACCTAATAATGAAATTTTGTAATACTAAATTATCTTGTTAAAAAAACTCAAAAATCTATAAGCATATTCATCAAGTTTTAGTCTTTAAAGTTAATAAAGATATATACATAATAGAAAGCTATAGTGATTTTTTTATAAAATTTATAAAATAGTGATTAAACTAGATTCTAAATTCTTGTTGACCTATGTATTATGATACCATTACTACATTTATGATTACATTTAACATAGTTTAATCAAATCATTCAAAAATACAAACACAAAAAGAATATGAAGTACCATTACAATTTGTAATAATAAGTGAAACACATGTCCTTTCATTATTATTATTAATTTATAGAAGTCCTTTTGTGAGGAAGATGAGATAAGGAAGAAAATTATTTTTATCATTAAAACAATCATTTTCTTACTCATGGAAGCTATAGTTGTTTGTCTTGTTCTTGGAATTATAATAGATTTACTTTATTTCCTCCTTTTCTATTGCAATTGATTAAGCATAGTAGTTAGCCAACATAAGAAAAGGGAAGAATAAGACAACAATAATATTAAATATTTTTCCATCTTATTTTATTGAATATTAGGATTCTAAAATTGTCACCTCATTAGAGATATTTTTATTTATGTTTTTCAATAATAATTAAAGACTTCTACACCTCAAAAAAAGGAGGACATTTGAAAGTATTTTCACATAAACAAATTTTCATTATTTTTTTGGAAAGCTCTAAGATGCATGTCTACTACAATATTCTATTACACTCAAAACACTATTAAGTAGAATGAGAAGAGAGAATAAAATGGGTGTGAATACATTATAAAAAAATGATCTTACGAGTGAATTTAAAGAAGAGAAAACTAATCCCAGATTCATTTCAGATGCCATATCAATGAATTACATCATATTTATTTCATTTGCTTGATCTTTGTCCTGCTTTTGCCTTGCCATTTTTTGAACTTTCTTTGGTAGACTTCCAATATTTCTCAATTTCCTCTGGAGTTCTTCCTGGGATTCTTCCAGCTATAAGAGCCCACCTACAATAATTTCATCTCAATAAATAAGTCATGATTTCTCTAAGCTTTTAAGGATCGTCTTAACTTAAAACTTTGCATACAACTCAAATCCTTCACCAACAAGCATAATTAATTGAATACCCACATATGCATACAGTCAAAACTTGAATACATAATTGAAGAATGTTTAAGATTACCTTTCACCAACAAGTCTATGCAATCTGATTATGAGGTCTTCCTCATCTTCGTTTATAGCCTTGTTGCCCCCTAGACAATCCACATCCAATACAATAAAAATTAAAAATTAAAAATTAATTGAATAACCACATGTACTTGCAATCATAAATTGCTTTATAAAATCTCAAATAAAGGTGGAATGCATCCGAAGACTGAATTTGTGACTAAAATACATAGAAATGGTTATTCAATTCTTTGGATGCACTAATACATAAGTTATCAAGTCATACACTATAGCATAAGCATTAGTGCATCATAAGGGCTAGATAGCCATTTTGAAAATAGTTGCTTGCAAGCTCTATTATCTAATAGTATCTCATATCAGCAGAAGTAGTTTGTGAGTAAGCCAATTGGAAATTGTTATATTTGTAAGCTCTAACATAGCACCTAGGATGTAAATCGTGAAATAGATGCAAAGTCGCATGGTAAGTTGCAATTCAAAATTAAATACACAAATTGTAAACTAAATTAATAATACATTATACTAATAACAATTTCAGCCATTTTATTAAAACATAGAGGTTAACAAACTAATGAGAGATTTCGACAAACTAATTAAATACATCATTACATCAACTAAGAAATACTAAGAAATGCACCAAATAAGTTATTTTAATTACATTTGACGTGAAGAATAGTAAGTGAGCCATCAAATCAACTAACATATGTTTGTGTGTACATTTTTTTAATAGGTCATTGGGTCAATGCATTGAATATGTATATTATGTAATACATGATGACCATCCCAACGGGGAACTTTGAAAACCTATATCATTGAAACACATGTGGGCAAGAATATTGTAGGAGTGCATTTGCACCCTAGCCTAAAATTTTTCCCCGAAATCTTTCCTAGCCTAAAAGATACCCAACCTAGCCAAAGGAAGTCTTACAATATAAATTTGACAAGAGTAATAGAATATGTGTAACAAGAAATATCCAGATACTAACATAACACTCTCATAAGCCTCCCAAGATATAGATAAAAACTTAGACTAAAACATCAATTCTTGCTCGACTCCCATTCATGTTTTATTTTATCTTAGTCACAGTAAGCAACATAAATTTATCTTTATTATTAAAACAGATAATTTCAAGATGACCATAAAAAAATTTAAACAAGATTTTATATACATGTGAAATAATATCATATCAGTGATTTTCATAAATATTTTCATCATCTATTGAATAATCTGTATAAGAGTTCAATAGATTAAACACTCAATGGTCTCACCTCATAACTACTTGTAAAGATTAGATAGTTCTAAATATTCTAAAATCATTTGAGAAACTTGAGCACTATTGATGCATATGCATTAGCCCAATTGACGCTTTCACTTGTCTAAACACATGTGAAATTCATTTTTGTTCAGTTCAGTCTGTGTTCAAGCAACAGGGTATGTACAAACCCATCAAGCAGCATACACTCACAGAAAACAAAATCAAGCATCAAATCAATTGGAAACTTCATGCTTTATCATACAAATCACAGGCCTTTTGAGCTAGAATAACAAAAACACCATGCAGCAAATGTCATCTACCAGGCTGGTAAATGTGTAACTGTCAATAGCAGGGCAGGGTTTGAAGCATTTTAACAATTAGTCGTAGAGTTCCATTTATTCTTTTCTTTTACAAAGACTAACAATCGAAGGTGTATGTACATTTAAAATCATAATAACTGTAAACATCACACACTAACAACTAATTCCTAAATTAAAAGTAACTATATCTTATTTCAGCTCCCAACATAAGAACCCAATTCCCCTCACTTAATTAGACTACTATATGCTCATTCTCCTCAGAATTTATAGTTTTTATCATCTCAGCAAATAAATAAAAAACTTCATTTTGTTTCTACTTATTTTACAGATTCCATCAATAAGGGTGCTGTCTGTAACAATGAGACTACAGAGGTTGCTAATTTTTTAAAAGAAAACTTGACAAAATGTTTATAATCGCCACAATAAGGAAACACAGCGGTGTGCTTTCAATAGATCAGCTAAGTTGGAATAGTGAATTGTAGAAGAGATCTTAGGTGTGTTATATATTTATTTACTATGACAATCTAGATTTGAATGGAATGAAAGTTCAGTTTAAAATACTCCACCAGAAAAGGAAAAAAACTAATGAAATCCTAAAGCCTTTGTTCAAGATTTAAATTTGCAACTTCAAAAACAAAATTTATAAAAACAATAATCAATGGAAAGCTCAATATACACAAAACCCTTCAAAGAACAAGGCTGTAAGAGGATTGCATAAAATAATCATCCAAATACAAAAGACCCCTAAGATAGGCGTTGATATTATGATAGGACCAAGTGAAATTCTAGTTAAATCTGAAAAGCTAAAGTTGCTGGGTGTTTTGATAAGGATAAACACATGAATTCATACAGGGCAGCAGCAATGCTAAATTAACACAATTATGATTTTACCTTTCAAAACTAACAAGTGATGCGAGCTTACATAAAACTTATATGCAAGAAAAGATCTACAATACAATAGTAATTTGTGAGTTTCTTCTCTTTTGAAAGTCTTCCATTTGAGTCTATTTGAACTTAATAATTAATCTCAACAAATGATAGTAAATAAACTAGACTTCGGCCGAAGAATTTTGCAGAAAAAACATATATATACACAGACTCTGTTCATCAGTATAAACTCTATTATATATATATCAATACAAGTAGCCATTGAATGAGAGCTGTATGAATTAAAGCATAAATACCTTGCTGGTTCTCTGAGGTAGCCATTTTCACAATGTCCCAATCCAGAAGCTCTCGGCCTTAACACAATTTCTTGCTCTTCAATGGCGCTCTGCCCTCCTCACATTCTTGATTTCAAGTGGGTCTTGAGAATTAAAAAAGAAAACACATAGACTTACTTAATCTGACAAGATATGGTTGAGAGACAGCACTAGCAATGAGAGTCTAAGGATTATGTCCAAAGAAGACTGGTAGATCTAATTTGAGTAGTAGTTTCAAATGAATAAATACAAGGGAGGGCTGTTCACATAGAGCCATTAGTGGGGTCCTTGACTCACCATCATTGCTGACACTGCAGTTCGCAAATCCATATCAGACTCCATGATTCCTTGTTCTATTTTTAGACTTTGAATGGAAGATCCTCGTCTTACCAATGCATTCAATTCAAATCAATTCACTCCTCTATTTGCTTTGTCAGCGCTGCCAGCTTTTCAATCAAATATGTTGTTATTTGACATCTTTTCAAGATATGTGTTAGCCGGAAGGGTTGGTTTCCCTATGTACTTACTACTGATGAAAGTGATGAAGACTAGGCTGCCTATTTTGCTATCCATCCATATGTTTTGGGTGGTTAAAAAGAGGAAAGGAAGGGACTCCTCAACAACATTTGTTAGGTAGCAGCTGTAACATTTTGAAAATGAATATTAAGAAGATAAAGTATATTATTTCAAAGTTTGATGGAATAGTATATCATATATTTGTAAGGGCCTTGAATAGAATAAAAAGAAAATAAGAGTGTCATAATATTGCCAATAGGGTTCAATTAGTTTTTTTTCCAGATTCAAATTCATTGATTCATAGTTTATGAGTACCGGATTACAAGAATTCATTTCTAATGAGAATGAATGGTGCATTTCGCACTTTTGCATTTAGATAATTCAATAATTTAGTTTTCAAGTCAAATTTATTGAGACGTGCTCAATTAACTAGTTTTCATGAGAGTGAATGGTACATTTCTCCCCCATTGGATCTAGGTGATTCAACGGTGTAGTTTTTGAGTCAAATTATTGCCCCAATTTTATGAGTTGCATTCTACAATAACCCATCTCTCGTGAGAATAAATGGTCCATTTTGCACCCAATGTATTTAAGCAATCCTTACATAGGTGAAACATTGGGCCTTTTTGAGAGATCAACCATCCCTATACAACTCAAACTCAAGTGTATTTAACCGAAGAGTTTTTTCTAAGATTAATCACATTTTGTTTGCCACTGAATATTGGGACCTAGGATAAAAAAGTAAGACAGGACTAAAAGAGTTTGGTGGCGACTTGAGAAACCTTAAAAAGTTCTCAATTCGAAGAGCTCTAACCATCAAGAATAAGTTCTCAATTCGAAAGATCATGGCCATCAAGAAGAGAGAGACACCTAATTACTAAGCTTCTATTTTTATTTATCAAATTAGAAAACAATGCTTTAAAAATGAATAATTAATCTCAATTAAAAGAAAACATTTTCCAACTATTAGATCAGAAACATCTTGTCATTAAGTCACAAAGATAGCATAGCACGACCACATGTCATTTCATTGCTCACATCAAAGGTACGAGAGAGTGGTCAACATTTAAAGTGAGTCGTTTTTATGCAATTGACAAGGAATCCAATTGTATTAATACCATTCAAAAGTGACAAGGGAGATTGGTAGAAATGGGCACAACTGCTCAAATAAGCAAGTAAAAGCCTTGTTTCTTCTCGTGTCTTTTTATTTCAAATTACATGTAATTAAAAGGTGTTATTTTGGAATTGAATGTTTGTGTTTGATGGTGTTGTTGACCGATCCATTTCCCCATAAGGATTGTTGATATCACACAAAAATGCCTTCTTTAGTGTTTATTTATTTATTTCTAATTTAATTTTTATACATTGTATGATATCTTTTTAAAATTATTTAGCGTGTAAATAGTTCTTGATTTATTTAATGTTATATTACTATAAGTAAATTTATTAATTTGTATTCATTCTATATTTTATTTAAATGTTTTTGCTTTTTTTATAACTATTTTCAATGTTATAATGTGTTCAAGAGATATGATTGTGTGTTTTAGTATTTGTAATTTTAATTTTTTATTAATTTTAATATATATATTTTCTAGTTCATATTTTTGTTAACTTTTTTTTTTTAAATAATTATAAATGATCGCAAAGTCAATTAGAAAAATAAATCAAATTATATTTGCATGGTATTTCAAGTTAGAGAAATATGTAAAAGAGTACATTGCAAGTATATGCATAATAAAGCATAATAGTAGTTGTTTGAACACTATTTCATCTGCATGTACATCCACTAGGACACTTACATTATTGTACAATATATAAGGTTTTATTCTTGTGATCTTTGCACTTCTTTTTAGGGTTTTGTCATCAGCAAGGAAGCTTGGATTTTCAAGCCCTTTGAGCTACATGTCTAAAGGTTTCCATGACATCATCAAGCATAGATATCCACTTTTTATTATAGTTAGCACATGAAGGTGTATAGGGCATTGTCAAATCCATAAAAGATGCCATCACACTAAAGAAGATAAAAATACATACACATTTGTCATCTTCATATATAGAAAAAGAAATGAGATTTGATATCCTTGATGCAACATAATAGATCCCAAACAACTTAACACTTTGAAAAAGTTGTGCACACTTTCTTAAACTCTATTCTCTTTTACAGTTTCATATTCATACTTGATTCTCTCCCTTTAGTTTATAGTTTGAAAGCATATTTTACTATTTTACTAAAATTTTAGATTAAATTATTGTGCAACAACAAGTGACTCTTTAAAGACATACTTTAAAATTGGAATTATACATAGAAGATTAGCATGTCCCGTATAATTGGATGACATTCATAAATCAAAAGATGGTCTAAAATTTTGATCACAAGGTCCAGTCATGTCTTGTCCATGTGGTACTAGAGGACATGTCACACTAGCAACACCAAGTACATTAAAAAATCCAATTCACTATAGGTTTTAATTGAGGTACATGATTCCTACAATATGTGAAACACCATTGAAGATAAACATTATGCATATAGTGTTCATCTGCGATATCTCCTAAGTCATCTTAATGGTGAGAAACCCTAAGTGTTTGTACTAGTTCAATTAAATTGTGTCGCTGATATGTTACTTTTTGGTAGTATTTTGTATTGAAATTAAGTACATATGGGTGTTATTCTTTGGACCCAAATATGAAAATGTGTATGTTAGATATTTAAAAAGCAATTCTTCAATATTTTACTAATATCTGTTACAAGATCACCTAAGTGCATGCCCAATCAACACCACCCAAACTATTTCCAATTTTTTCCATAGTTTTAATTCTGATTGACAATTCTTCTCCATTTTGTTGAGCCTCTCTTGAAACCATGAATATTGAACTAAAACTTACTCTATGAGTTTCACCAGTTTGACAAAATGCCTTAATGAAATGTAGTCTGATGGAAATCTATGATTGTACACAATAAACAAATTGATAAATCTTTAGAAACTCTCAAGAAAAATTTAGAGTGAAGATAGCTAACAAAACATATTGAATCAAGTAATCTTATCTCAAGTTGAATACTTGTAACGTGTGGAATGATAGACTGACTGACCTTACTACTAACAATGTGCTTTGAACAAATTGATTGAAGGATAGACAAAATAGAATTGTCAAGTGCAATGCCAATTTCCCAAACCAATACCAACATCTAGAAGCACAAAGAAACACATGGCAATGAGACCAAGAAAGAAAAATTCACTATATAGAAATTAGAAATATAAATAAATAAATGGTAGATAGAAAGCTAGGAAGGAGAAGGGAAAGTTGAAGAGATCAGGATATCATATGGGATGATGTTCAACCTTACACATGGATTCTTTGAGAGAGCCTCATTGAAATATGGTTCCATGAATGGCTTAGTTATATTATTGCAATATTAGCTGACCAAATTTTTAAAAGATTGGGTTGCCATTTTTAGAAAAAATCTTCAAAAAAGTGAAGTTAGAAGGTCATAGGAATAAATTGAAGATAGAGAAGCCTAAGTGATTGTATTTGAGGTTTCAAAGTGTTGATCTCTTAGCCATGTTGCCTATTAGTGTTAAAAACTTAGTCACTTCCTAAGTAGTGTCGATTGATCATCACTGTGATCGAGCCATCCAATATAGGCCAAGCCATGTATGACAGACTTGTTCGCATTTTAACTTGAGCCAAGCAGGTCCTTTTTTGTCGAGTACTCCAGTTTTGACTGAGTGGCAGTGTATGTTGAGTGTGTCAAATGTCAATTGGCGTCAATCGAAGAAGAGAGTTTATGTCGAGCGACATAGGTACTACCAAGCATTCAGAAACTTAGGGACAACATGAATATGAATATGGACTGAGCATTGAGATATTTAAGTGTTGAGTTAACTGGTTTTGACATATGTGTTTGTGATGGCACAAACATTTATGTAAACTATTTTTGGCTGACTTTTACACTTAATTTATGAATTATAAAGACAACTAAGAAGGCAATTACGCATTTTTTCAAAGATCATTGATCCCTATATGAGGTGATCAGCCAATCAAAAAATGAAAAGGTCAATAATCTAAAAACAAAGTGCTAACCAAAGGATCAAGAACTAAAACATTCTAACCAATGTGTTAAGGCAAATCTCTTAACTAAGTGGTCTTAACAGGGCCATTCAAATCTCCTAACAGAGTGCTTACTTAGTTGTAAGTTAAATTCATTTAATCAAGGTAGACTAAACAAGTCTTGTAAGCTCCTAATAGGGAAGACCCCTTGCTAGGTAGATCACTAGAAGTGATCAAACATTGTAGCCTTAATAGGCACACTTTATTGCAGTTGTAGTGAAGATTTGTGGGTGTCATCCTCACCCTAGTTTTACCTTCATCTTGGAGGGTTTTTTGGTAACCAAATATCTTGTGTTATTTGTGTACATTTACTTTCATGTTTATAGATATGATCCATACTTAGATCTATTATAGAAAAATACTTATGTGTATAGCAATCTAGATATGAGATGGGTAAATGGTGAATGTGTTTGATTTGTTTGAAGAAGTTAAAAAATTTATAGATCTTTGTCCCACCCTTCTCAGTATCTCACTTCCCAATAAGACTTCCAACAATTGGTATTAGATCTTTTGTTCTCTTAAAAGAAATCTAACAGCTTGAGAATTAAGATCTTGGAAATGGAGGCATACAAATAGGGAAAGAACATTGATAATCAACAACTTGAGATCCATATCATACTGGAGCAGCTTGAAGTAGCAAGGGAAGATTTAAAGATATTCTTAAAGAAGAGAAAAGAGTTGTCTATTCAACAAAATGATACATTGTATCAACAAGAGGACACTAAAGGGTTATTTGATGATGGGAACTCCAATGAAAATGATGCATCTATAATAGACCTATTGGAGAAGAACAACATTATAAATAAAGAAGTTAGAGGATTGAATAAAGAACATGAAATCCAATCAGTGAGGTTATGTGAAGTGACTGAACAAAAAAAGAAAGATGAGGAAGACAAAGTCAAAGCAAAAAAATACAAGAGACAAATGGCTACCAAACTTGGTGAAAGGACATATGATGTGTAGAAGCTCACAAACAGCCAACTGGACATGGTGAATCAACTATCACTTGAAAATTGGGAACTAGAGAGAAAAGATGTGGAGATCGCAAATCTGAGATCACAAAATGATCAAGTGAGGAATGTGTTAAGAAATAGGAAGGAACTAGTGGAAAGGGTGAACAAACCTAATGAAGCTATAAGATACTTTGAAGAACTGGCGATATTACCAAGAACACCTAGTGAAACCTTTACACTAGGATATTGCAAGAACCTTGCATCCACTGAAGAAACAGAGTCTATTGGAAACTACAATTCAAGAAATTGTTATGTTTTCATTGATGTCAAACTTGTTGATGACACGGTTTCCTATCTGATCTAAATGTCATATCTATGTGATTGATGAAGAGGATTTGAGAAGTTGTTCATAACAAAAGCATCTAGAGGTTAGGTTGAGTTATGAATAGGAAACTACAAATGGCCATTTGATTATTTGGACTTTGACAAGATAAAGTGATTGTTTGAATCATATTGCAAGAGGAGAAGATAGTAATGTTCAAGTCTTGAAAGTGTGAACAAATATAGATCCAATGTATAGAATTGACCAAGTAACAAAGTAGAAGAGTAAAGAATTTTGTTGAACATGTCAAGTGATGCTAGTGTCAACCAAGCCATAGTATGTGCCGAGAAAAGTTAGCCTTGACTGAGCATCAGTATCAATCAAGTAATAGTATTGATGTCAAGCAAGAAGTTCTATAACGACTGAGTACCCCAATGATGACCGAGTGTCAAAACTTAGTGTTGGCCAAGGAACAAAATTTTAACTAATTGTAAGGACTCATAATTTCCAGTAGACTAAGTTGAAATCTCGGGATACGGAAAGCGTGTTAAAGATAAGGATCAATGAGTTGGATCAATTAATTCCAAGAGAGGATTAGGTAATTGACCAAAGAAAATGAATTCAAGGAGAAGTTTATAGAAAAGAAGTGATAAACATATTGGCAATTAGATACATTGAATCTGATGGATTGAATCATGAGTCCTATGTTCTACGATGGTGTTTAAGTGGCAAAAAATCAAAACTACCTTTAAAGAGGTACAGAGGCAACCTTTCTGAGTGTAGATTGTAAGAGAAGAATAGAGAGTAGAAAGGTTATGCACATGTGAAGAAGTTCCAAAGAGTTGGAATCATTCCTAATGTTCTTGACTGGTGAATCTAAGCAGAAGGCTTAATTGAGTTGAGAAGAAGTGAAGGGTAATTGCTTGAACGATTTCCAAGTGTATCTGAGATTGAGATGACAATGGAGACTAGAGAGTGAATTAGTACATGGGAGCTAAATATATATTTGTACATGCAAATTATGTTGTATATAACACATCAAACTTGTTACTTTCTAACCATTGTAGACAATTTTGGAAATCCTTTAATCAAGGTTGACCTAACAGTCTATGTAAATGCTTTAACCAATTCACATTCTAATGGAATGTTCTAAAGTCCTCTAACAAGGCCACTCCTAAAAGGATGATTAAACCCTTTAACAAGGTCACATTTAACAATGTGCATTATAACCTTTAACAGGGTTGGCTCCTAATAGGGCTCACTTCAAAAGAGTGAAAGTTGGTGACATGTTCTAGTGGTTTTTTATAAATTGGGTTTCCATGTTAAATCCTAGTGTCAAATTTGTGTGGATGTTATTATGATTAAAGTTTACATTTTGCAAGTCTATTATTTTATAATAGTGGACAGCTAGCTAATGTTACTAATAGTTTACAGTAGAGACTGGGGAACGAAATGATAAGATCTGAAGTTAATTAAGTATTTTTTTTTTCAACTGGTACATCTAGACCTTGGATAACTGATTCACCCTCCACCCCCACCCTCCGCCCCTCAGTTATTCTAACAGTTGGTATTAGAGAATCGGTTCTTGTAGAGAGAAGTATGAAGGTACTCAAAGCTAAAGATCATGACATACAAAATAGAGGTACCAAAGTTTAACAAAGAAAATTTTCATGCATGGAAAAAGTTGATGGGGCTACATGTAGCTAGTATTGGTGATGTTACATTGGATTTTATGGACAATGCATATGTGAACATAACAATAGTCCCTTTGAATGCTCAACAACTGAAAGAGAAGAAAGAACACAATCAGTCAATGTTGGAGATTGCTTCAACCCTAAGCTATGGTGTGTTTGATGGCGTAAAATAGTGCAAGAATTCAAAATAAATGTGTGATAAAGTGAAGACCATTTATGGAGGAGATGATAATGTCTTAAGAGACAAGTCAAAAAGTCTGAGAGGTAAGTTTGATGAAATGAGAATGATAGAAGCTGAGAACATGGTACAATATTGCACAAGAGTCAAACAAGTTGTCAATGTTATTAGAGGAGCTAACGGAAAGATTAAAGATGAAACAATAACTAGTGAGGTATTGATAACTCTACTTCCTATCTATTCTATTAGGGTTTCTACAATACATGAATTGAGATGTACACCAAGTAATGGCTTAACTCTGGAAAGTGTAATTGGTAGGATTACTTCTTTTGAGATGTTTAATTTTGATAATTACATGACTACACCAAAGAATATGCTTTTAAATCACAACTAATACTTTGTTAGGAATAAGGTGTCTCAACCTTGTATAATTCCTATTCTTATTATTTGTTTTGTAAAATGTATTTCTTGCAAATAATCTTGATGTGTCGACATCTTGAATTGTGTGTAAGGAGATCATGACTAAAATGGTTATGACGGATTCCTATGACACGTAAGAGCTATGTTAGGAAGATTCAATGATAGGTGAAGACATGTGGAAACTAAGATATTTGAGTACTGCACACTCTAAAAAAATTTTGGGGTTCCTATTTTCTCGGAGAATGGTAAAACCCTAATACGGTTTACCTTTGGGAGTAGCCCTAAAATGAAGCGCATGTTATAAGCATTTTTAGGGTTGCGAAGAGATGCGATGCGAAAAAGGTGTATTGTTGGTACTGCGAGTAGCTACTGGAGTCTTCTGTTGTTGATGTTGAACTTGCATTGCAAGTGTATTGTAACCTCGTGTTGAAGATAATACATTGTGCAGGTTCTAAAAGGGTGGGGTTGTTTTACCGAAAGGTTTTTCCCCACCAAAAAATCTTTGTGTTATGTGTTCCTTTCTCTGTCTATTTTCTATATGCATGTTTGGCTGCAATATTGTTGTTTACATGATATTGAATCTGTAAGTGTAGAATATTTTTAATAGGATTTGCATCATACTTTCCTTATGACATTAGTGTAGGAAGTTGTTTCCACACCTGAGTTTCCTTACATACTTAACAAGAAAGGAAATAGAAAACATGTGAAAAGTGATAGTGATATTTTTGATGATGAACTTGATGAACTTGAAGCACTAATATCTAGGAGATTTGGAAGGGGCAAAGGAAAATACAAAGGTAAACTTCCCATAATATGTTTTTCATGCAACAAGGTTGATCATATTATTGCAAGTTCTCCTGATAGAGAAGATAAGGATGAAAGAAAGGAGAGAAAGTACAAAGGAAGAATAGATGGTCAAGACTTCAAGAAGAATAAGAACTACAAGGAAAAAGGTAAGAAATATTTTTATATTGCTAAAGAAGAAAATGATATTGAATCTGAAAGTAATGATGAAGAGGTAGTTTATGTTGCTAGGAAAGAAGATTTTGATAAAGATGAGAAAACTACTTTAATCTCTTCTGTGAACAAAAGTGATAGATGGATAATTAATAGCGGTTGCTCTAATTGCATGACTAGTGATAGAAGTAAATTTGAGGACATTAGACCATACAAGGGGGGTAATTGCAAGAATTTGGTCTCACTTTTGGGCAAAAAGTGGAAGTGTTTTTACTTTTTTTGAAATTTCTTATCAATTGATGTCAAAATTTAAGGCATTTAGAGATTGAATATAAAAAGACTTCAAAAATAAAGATTGTAGTGCTTAGAATCTACTTTTTGAATATGTAATTTATTTGTGTACCCATATAATAGAATTGTTTTTTGGTATGGCTCTTTAAAAACCACTTTTTCAAAATGTTTGTTCCATGACCATACCACACTTGTGTATGGACACCATAATTTGACACAAATAAACAAATTATTGTAAATCCTTTTTAAAAAACTTACCTAACACACCAAAGATTGATGAAATTTTATTTCTTTAATTTTAAATTGAATAATTATTTTATTATTAATTTTTTATTGGCTATAAAGGTAAAATTTAAATCCTCTCATGTACGGGCACCATAATTTGATCAAAATTTCACTTTTTTCAAAAATATTATTTTTGAATGTCAAAAGAATTGTATGTAGATTGATGACATATAATTAATTTTAGAAAAAATCATAAAATAAAAAAGTTAATAAAGTTTTAGTGAACCTTGTTATTTTACATTTAGATACCACCTTTGATTATAAAATAATGCAAAAATATTAAATAAAATCATAGCACTATAAAATTTATATTTCTGAAACCAAGACAGTGAGAAATCTAATGGGTTTTTGTTTCATAAAACAAATTGATCGAGAAGACCCTCTTAAAATTATGGCAAGACCTGAATTTGTCAATTCAATGCCTTGGCAAAATTTTGAGAGGTCAAGTCACCAAGCCTATCCCAAACCGATATCCAAGGAAAAAGAAAAAATATTGCCCCATGTTGTAGGAAACGAGCATCCATTTTTTTAAATTCTAAAAATGGGTCCATTTTGAAAAAAGTATTTTCAATGTTTAAAATGCATTTTAAATCCCCAAGAATAAAAAATAAAATTGATCTTTTTAAAATAGGCACCTGTTTTTAAAAAAATCATTTTTTTTTCAAAAATTTGCACATGTTTTTTGAAAATAAAAAATGGGCACCCAATTTTTTTTAAAATGGGTGCCCATTTTTTGAAATTCAAATCTAGCATCCGAACCTAATAGGGGTGCCCATTTCTAGAAGAGCATGACCTCAATCCGCAGACTTCCGCAAATTGAGACCCATCTTTGTGCACTTACCTAGGGTGGTTATGTTAATTTTGGTAATGATGTTCCATATCTTGTGAAAGGTAAAGGGACAATTCAACTAATTGAAAAGATCAAATGTGATAATATTTATTGGGTTGAAGGACTTAACTATAATTTGTTGAGTGTTTCATAGTTAAACAAATCAGGTTACAAAGTTGAATTCTATTACAAGAAGGCCAAAATATTTGATTTTGATGGTAAACTGATTGGAAGTGGTGATCAAACAAGAGCTAATTTGTTCTAAATAGATTTATTTGATGGGGCGTGTTTGTTTGCACAACATGAAGATACTTGGTTATGACACAAAAGGTTATGTCATGTAAATTTTGACAATTTGGTTAGCATTATTAAAATTAAAAGAGTGACAGGTTTTCCAAAATTGAAGAAACCTAACAATGCCATGTGTAAACGATGTCAATTGGGAAAAATGGCAATGTCTAGTTTCAAGAAAAAAACATATTCATCTAATGATATTTTGGAATTGGTTCATACTAACCTATGTGGACCTATTAAAGTTCAAAGCTATTGTGCAGACAAATATTTCATTTTATTTTTTGATGACTATTGTAGGATGATGATTATGATGTTTCTTAAAGAAAAATTGAATTATTTTAAGTTGTTTAAGTGGTATTTAGCTAGAGTTGAAAAAGAGACAAGGAAGAGTCTGAAGTGCTTGAGATCTGATAGAGGTGGTGAATTCATTTCCAATGAGCTCAATATATTATGCAATGATAGAGGAATTAAAAGAAAAATGCCTGCACCTAGGACCCCTCCTCAGAATGGAATTGTTGAATGAAGGAATAGATCAATTATGGATTGTGATAGAACACTAATGATGGAGAAGAATGTGTCATGGAAATACTCAAGAGAAGTTGTAAGTATAGTTGTTTATACTCTAAACAAAGTGCAAGTCAAAAAAGGAAAAAATGCTGCAACTTTTGAATTGTGGTAAGGATATGCACCTAATGTGAAATATTTCAAAGTTTTTGGAAGAAAATATTGCATACTTAAAGACAATAGGAATGGAAAACTTGATGGTAAAAGTGATGAAGGTATATTCCTAGGATATTCCACTAAGAGAAAAGCTTACAAGTCTTTGAACTCTAACACTAACAAATTTGTTCAAAGTTCAAATGTGAAAGTTGATGAATATATAGAATAAAATGAAGTTGAATGTAAGCCAAAAATTGAAGACTATAGTTCATTCATATATGTGCATGATAGTGTTCTAAGCGTTCCACTTGAATAAGAAATCAAAGTTGTGGATCCTTAGCATACTAGGAATGTTGAGTTGCAATAGCCAGTTGTTAGACAATAGACTATGGGTGCCAAGCAACAAATAAATGATGTCAAGTCACAAACAGAGGAAGCCAAACAACAAGAACGCAATGTCAAGCATCCAAAACCTGAACCTAAACCTAAATAAGTGAGAGCTAATGAGCCTGAAATCATTTTTCAAGATGAACCTACTTAAGAAAAAAGAAGAAGAGAGCTTGTGTTAGAAATGTGAGAAGACATCATGCACCTTAAAAAATCTTTGGAGATAAAGAGTTTAGTGTTATGACAAGAAAAAGACTTAGGAAGTGACACATGCTTACTTTATGAGTTTGAGCCCAAATCCGTGAAAGATGCTTTGGAGAATGAAGGTTGGATACAAGCTACGAATGAAGAAATTGAATAAATTGAGAATAAAAAAATATGGTCTTTAGTACCTAGACCTAAAGACAAAAATGTTATTGGAACCAAGTAGGTATTAAAGAAAGAGTTGAATGAGAAAGGTGAAGTCACAAGGAACAAGGAAATATTGGTATGCAAAGGATATGGACAAGAGGAAGGTGTTGACTATGGGGAAATATTTTCCCTTGTAGCTAGATTAGAAGAAGTTAGAACAATGCTTGCATATTCTACTTATAAAGGATTTAAGGTATATCAAATAGATGTCAAATTAGCATTTTTGAATGGGATACTTGAAGAAGTATACATAGAAAAACCTAAAGGATTTTTAGATCCCAATGAAAACAATATGGTGTGTAAGCTACACAAAGCTTTATATGGATTAAAACAAGCCCCAAGAGCATGTTATGAAATACTACATAACTATTTGATGAAGATTGGATTTACAAGAACAAATGATAACAACAATCTATATTTGAAGAGTGGTAAGAACAATGAGGTATTGTCATCTAAAATTTTAGTTGATGATATCATATTTGGAGGAAAGTAAGCATTATACAATTTTTTTGCTGAAGAAATGGAGAAGGAATTTGAAATGTCAATGTTTGGTGAGATCAAATTCTTTGTTGGTTTACAAGTGCATAAAATGAAGCAAGGCATCTTCATTACTCACTCCAAATATATCAAGGAGATACTGAAATTTTTTGGGATGGAAGATTCTAAACTAGTGTGTACACCTATGGTTACTAGACACAAGTTATCTAAGAATGATGATTTTACTAATGTGAGCCAAACACAATACAAATTAATGATTGGTAAACTGCAATATATTTTTCATAGAAGACTAGATATTGCATTAGTTGTTGGGATAGTTTTTATATTTTAAGCAAGTCTTAAGGACAATCATATGATGGCGGTGAAGAGAATACTAAGATATCTGAAAGGAATAGAAGACTATGTATTGTATTAAAGAAGAATGACAAGTTTGAAATGAAGGTATTCATTGACTCTGATTGGGCAGGAAATTTTGATGACAGGAAGAGAACAAGTGGTGGTGTATTCTTTCTAAGAAAGAGACTAATTTCATGGACAAGCAAGAAACAAAATTGCATTTCCCAATCAACAGCTAAAGCCGAGTATGTGGCAGCAATAGTGAATTTTTTAACTATTATATGGATAAAGAAATTATTGAAAGGTATGAAGGAAGAGATTATTGATCCAATGGTTATCTATTGTAATAATACAAGTGTTATTAACATAATAAAGAACCTTGTTATGAACACAAAGACAAACCATATTGATATTAAGTATCATTGCTTGAGAGAGCTAGTTCAAGAAAAAGAAGTAAAATTTGAATATGTGAATACTAAAGAACAAATAAATGACATATTCACTAAAGCTTTACCTAAGGATACTTATGAATATCTTAGAGATAAACTAGGGGCGATTCCCCTAAACAAAACTACTTAAGCTACAATGAAGCATTGCATCAAATGTATTGAATAAACTATTTCACATGTTGATGTAGATAGTTCTAGATTTAGGAGATTGCCTAAGGTAGTAGTGAGGAAGAAGGATAAAATAATGGAACATTTGTATGAAGATGATAGAAGAATATTTTATAACTAACATGAAAGTATCTATATGATAAAGATGTATGAGAAAGAGATAATGTTTTTGGCATTGTTGTCAAAGAGGGAGAGATTGTCTAAAATATAAAGAGGGCGAGAATATTCTAGAGGGAGGAAGTGAAAGATGGGAAGAGACATGTTAAGTAAGAGAGAGTGATTACTTAGAGGGAGTTCATAAGATTTATTTGACATGTTGCCAGCTCAAAGATATGAATCAGAATGAAACTATGGATATTAATGAAGATATGATACATTGAGAGTGTTACTTGAGATTGTACAAATTTTGGTTTACATGGTCACCTAAAGAATTTCTAACATATATTTTTTTGGAGGTATTGCCAAAAAAGGAGATTTTTGGAAACTACAATCAGAACAATTGTTATGTTGTCATTGATGTCAAATATTTTAATGATACAGTTTCCTATCTAATCTAAGTATCATATCTATTTGATTGATGAAGAGGATTTGAGAAGTTGTTCATAACAAAAGCATCTAGAGGATAGGTTGTGTTATAAAAAGGAAACTACAAATGGACATTTGATTAGTTGGACTCTGAGAAGATAAAGTGATTGTTTAAATCATGTTGCAAGAGGAGAAGACAGTAATGTTCAAGTCTTAAAAGTGTGAAAAAAGATAGATAAAATGTATATACTTAACCGAGTAATAGAGTAGAAGACTAAATAATTTTCTTGACCATGCCAAGTGATTCTAGTGTCAACCAAGCCACAATAAGTGCCAAGAAAAGTTATTGTTGACTAAGCATTAGTATCGACCGAGTGATGGTATTGATGTCGAGCAAGAAGTTCTATAGAGACCAAGTAACCCAATGATGACTGAGTCTTTAAACTTAGTGTTGGCCGAGGAAAAAAATTTTAACTAATTGTGAGGAATTTTAATTTCCAACCAACTAAGTTGATTTCTTGGGATATGGAAAGTGTGTTGAAGATAAGGATAGATGAGTTGGATCATTTAATTCTAGGAGAGGATTAGGTAATTCACCTAAGAGATTAATTTAAGGAGAAGTTTCTAGAAAAGAAGTGATAAATAGAATGTTGATTAGATACATTGTATCTAATGGATTGAATCATGAACCCTAAGATCTACATTGGTATTTAAGTGGTAAAAAGATCAAAACTACCTATTTAAATAGGTATACGGGTTAACTTTTTGATAGTGTAGAGTGTAAGAGAAGAACAAAGAGAAGAAAGGTTGTGTGCATGTGAAGAAGTTCTAGAGAGTTGGAGTTGTTATTGATGTTTTTGACTAGAAAATCTAAGTAGAAGACTTAATTTAGTTGAGAAGAAGTGAAGGGATTTTACTCGAAGGGTTTCCAATTATATCTGAGATTGAGATGAAAATGGAGGCTAAACAGTGAATCAGTACATGGGAGTTGAAAAAAGATTTGTACATGCAAAGTGAGTTATACATAATAGATAAAACATTTTGTTACTTTCTAACCATTGTAGACTATTTTTAAAATCTTTTAATAAAGGTTGACCTAACATTCATAAGGACTTAACAGTCTATGTAAATCCTTTAACTAGGTGACATTCTAATGGAATGTTCTAAAGTCCTCTAACAACGCCACTCCTAATAGGGTGATTAAATCCTTTAACAAGGTCACATTTAACAGTCTATATTGTGAACTTTAATAGGGTTGGCTCATAACAGGGCTCACTTCAGAAGAGTAAAAATTAGTGGTAAGTTGCTGGTAATTTTTCCCAAATTGGGTTTCCACACTAAATCCTAGTGTCAAACTTGTGTGGATCCTATCATGATGTTTTACTGATTGAAGTTTTGTTACATCCCAATTTTTGACCTAGCTTGAAATATAGTTGTTGAAGTTCACATGAGGTCAATTGGCAGTTTAATTTGATATAATCTAGCAAAATGGTAAGATAGTTAGTCATTATGATTTCAAGTGAAGATGACATGTTAGTTGATCGTTAATCGTGAATTCATGGAATTGAGATTAAGGTTAACCATTATTTATGATTAAATAATTTATAATTTAATTACAAAGAAATTCCTTGCAGGAAACATGTCAAAGGGGTGGAAGCATTGTCAGAAAATAATTAGGTAGGGCATCACCATTACTGGGCAAATAGGTAGAGGACCTAGTGATTTGAAACAAGACACATCTCTGAAATCGCATGAGTTGTTAATAAATAATTTAAGTAAAATAATTGAGTTAAAATATAAATCATATCTTAAGGGATTTTAATTTATCTTAAGGATTTTAATTTATCTTCTGTTATATTGTTTTAAATGATTATATATTACATATATTTAAATATAAAATCATTTAGCACCATTATAATTTAATAATCAATTAACTGATGTTGCTTGAACATATTAGATTTTAATAATTACACCTTTCATCAATCTTCTTGCTTTCTTTCTTTTCCTCCTCATTTCTTTTTATTCTTTAAATTGATTTGAGAGTCTTTCGAATGGCTTCTTGTAACTGATGGTAGCCGAAGAGCCAAGCATCTCTTTTTAACAGTCTCTTTGATTGTATTTTGATATAACTCTTACCACTATGTAGCCCATAACTTCTCCGTTTTCATATGTCTATATGTTATTGTTTATGGATTTAATGTGGGGGAGTAATTTTGAGTTTTAGGGATCGGCTCTCTTAATTCCTTAGCCATTGTGATTCCTATTTTTGGCTTTTGCAACTGAACCAGTTCGGTAGCTTATCTTGCATTGCTCCAAAATAATACCATCATCCACGGGTGATTGATTTAGATATTGGCTTACATAAGTGCAAATTTTTTTTCTCAGAATCGGGTGATAGGGAAGGAGTCATGTAAGACTTCTAATCTGAGTCATCAACCTGTTTATGCTTTCCTTCTTATTTTATTATTGCAGAACCAGCAAATTGGAATATGATCATTTTCATTATAAGTATGTGAAACCTATACTATAATTAGGTTCATCAATTTCTCAATTGCAAACTGCATCTAATTTTCTTGAGATTTAAGATAGTGAATTGAGCTTGAAGTCTACTATTTTCCATTAGAATCTGTCGTCTTTCTTATTATGATATAAGACAATGATAAAAGTCAAAAATAATCTTTTCAAGTTCTTTGTAATCTTTTAAAGAGTTCAGCCGACTGTCATAAGCTATACCATAGCAATAATTCTTAACTAAGTCTGTCATTCTTTTAGTATCCGAATATGTAACTTTTTGAATTCTTCTTGAAAAGCATTTTCTCAAATTAAATTGTTTTCCAAATCTGATATAATGTTTAATAACCATGAATTAAATCTATCTGATTATATTATTTGTGGTTGTGATCCCCAGTTTATTCTTTCTTATTTACTATCAACTACATATAGAGCTGTGAGTTAATTAAAATATGTTTTTTCCAAAATCTTTTCTCTCTGATTGAGTATCTAACCATATTCGGCTAGGCATGTTAATAGAGATCAAATTATAAAACTAGTTGTATGCATTCTAAAATGTATAGGTGATTATTCACCGAGTATTCCTGAGAATATATCTTTTATGAACTCATTTGACAGTTGTATTATACTTGATTGATTTTATAAAATCTTTATCAATGCACATGTTATCATAATTTTTTCGAACAAATTCAGAGTAACACCAAGGAATTCATCGATAGAGAAGCCATGAAAAGGTGAAGAGGTGGAGTTAACCAGTTAGAAAGTGGAAGGGAATCTAAATGAAATTTATTTAGTTAATTGAACATTCTAAATTGAAATCTTTAAAGAACATAACTATGTAATCATCCTGAATAATTGACAGAGCTATTTGCTCTAAGAATTCTGAATGCCTGGGACTCACCCAACTGTGTAGCTAAGAAGATGGGTGATGAGGTGTGAGAAAGGAATCACCAATAATATGAATCAATACCAAATTGATAGAACATCGATTATATGAATTAATTAATAACTCATGCATATTCCTATTATTGTGATCTCCTACTGCCAAGTTGTATGGTGAGTTAATTACCAGGAAGCCTAGTAGATGGCAAGATGATCCCTACCTATTTCAGGTAGGGAGGGCCTATCTCATTAGAGATTGTGTGGAGATAAAGTTGTGGTCTGAGGTTGGGTGGTTAAGCCCCTGACAATGTTTCACCTCTTCCCAAGAATGTCAGTCGTGCATCAGACAGAGATAAGCTATGGAAATAATTGTTATCGAAAACAGGTAATATCACTTTTATTTATGAGGAGGTAAGGTTAAATTGAGTTATTTTATTGCTACTATTATTTACTTCTAGATCTAAGAAATAGAGTCATGGATTTCTTTTCATTTATATGATTATCAAATATGAGTATAAATCTAATCTTGAGATTCTGTCACAGTTAAGTAATCAGAAGGAAAGGAATCTGAAGCCCTAATTGATTGAGAAATGACTGGAACCCTAAATGATACAATGGTATCAGAAGCCCTAATTGAATCTGTGATATTGGAAGCCCTAATTGAATCCATGGTATTGGAAGCCCTAATTGAATCATTGGTTGCGGAAGCCCTAAGTGAGATAGCGGTATCATAAGCCCTAAATGAACCAAAGGTAAATAATGCCCTAATTAATATTGTGGTATGTGATGCCCTAATTTTATATAATGGTATTTAATGATAATTTTCATTTGATTTTGGTTTTAAAATCTTGGATAGAAGTCTCTTTTTTGTGGTATTGTTATAGAGGTATTTGTGGACTAAATCAGGTGGTTGCAGAAGCATCCCTAGTTGATTTCAATCTCATTTTTTGAGGTATGTAGTTTTCAAATTTCTATAATAATTTCATTTGATGGCACTTCAAGTTATTAAGTTAAGAAATTTTGTCTAACTATTTTTAACGGTAAATCTTATTCACATGAACATGAATGATATAACTGTCTTCCTTTGAAACAAATTAATAACTGATATTCTTTGAGCTGACAGTTGTTAATTAAGACTTGGGAAAATAGATGTTTTAAGTTTACATTCTACAATTTTGTTATTTTAGAATAGTGGATAGCTAGCTAATGTAACTAATAATTTATAACAGAGACTTAGCAATGGAATGATAAGATCTGAAGTTGATTAAGTGTTTGTTTGTTCAATTGTTACATCTAGATATTGGATAATTGATTACATCCCCCCCCCCCCCCTTCTCTTAATCATTCTAAATATTCTAATAGAGTCATCAAAGAGTGGAGAAAAAAATAATGCAAATACAAAGCATAGAAAACCTACATGGCAGCATTGTGGGAAACCTGGACACATAGCCAATATTTGCAGAAGCAAGAATGGTAAGAAAAATCCTAAGCCTAAATTAAATGGACATTGTCTTAACTACAAGAAACAAGGACACAAAGAACATGAATATAGGTCAAATGCTAGCAATACACAAGATAGACTTAGTTTTGAAGGTCATTGCTACAATTATTAGAAATATGAACATAGAGCTCAGGAATGTAGATACAAAGAAAAATCCAATTTGACAAACAAGAAGCAAGGGAATACTTATAAGAAGGCTAATTTCTACAATTAGAATCATAACACATGGTATAGTTTTCAGTATTGTGGTGAATATGGTTATATTCTAGAAAATTGTATCAAAATGCACTTTAGAGGCAAATACAAGAGTTGGTTGAATGGAAGTTTAGCTTTTTGTAGTTGTTAGAAGATTGGACATGTAAGTAAGAAATGTACAACCCAAGCACCAATACCAAACAATGAACACATCAAAGGAAAAGACAAAGTTGATACAAAACAAATAAGCAAGGAGATGAACAAAACCTAGAGAAAGAAGGAAGTAAGAGGTAGTAGTGAAACTAGTGAAGTTGAGGTCACCCAATCCAATGGATTAGGTTATCACACCACCTCAAACTAAGAAAAGAAGGTATGCAAGGAACTATATATTTGAATTTTATATTTTATATCAGTTCCTAACATAAGATATGTTAAAATCCATATCTACATAAATTAAGATGTACTAGGATAGACTTTAGGGAAGAATTGAGCGAAAGAAATCATATGCATAATTGATATCGAGTATTAGTGTTAATGTCTATAGTGACCGAGTATCATTATATGTATCAAGCTCTTATATAGACCGAGTTGGAATGCTAAGCATTGAAATGACAATGGTGACAAAGTGATGGTCTTAACCGATCAATGAAAGAAAGATATTGTGTTGAGATCAAAGGACAGTTTTAATGTACCTACCCATGTACAAAGCATTTATTGCAAACCTATTTTGACTGATTGAAGGTATATATCAAATTTTGAAGTTCATTTTCATTCACCAGGTGATTTCAAACTCATGGAGTGATTCAAAAGTTATCAAAGGACAATTTATGTGAAAGATTATGTGATTCTACAAAATGGCATCAGCTAATTGCAGAGTGAAGGCTTATGAACCGAGTTGAGGTTTTTTTGGTGAAAATGTTGGAGTTTTTGAAAATCCTAGTTTGAAAATGGCATCATATGCATCTAGTACTACCAAGTAAATGTTCAAAGATAGTAATATAAAGATTATAAGGAATGATCAATGGCCCCATCAAAATTTAGGACATATACCCTAATGTTGCATTGACTAGGGATGCATCAGGCATGTTATCATCAATTCCTCCCAGAATTATTATGGTGCATGAGGTTCACTCATGCTACATGTGCATGATAGGAGATATTGGAGACTTTTGACTTAGAAATTCATATGATAGATTAAGTGAAAATGGAGTGTTAAAGAATGAAAATAAGGTTGTTGAAAAAGAGCTTACTCATGCCCTAGCTTTTCCCAAAAAATTTAAAGTTGAGTGGATAAAAAAAAAATTATGCAGGGTTCATGATATGAAATTGCGGATGGAAAGTGGACTAGTGAAAATATATAAGGAGATAATTCATCATGTGATAGGGTATCCTACCCTAGATCGAGTGAAGATGTTGCATTGCTTAGCAACAAAAGTTATTGAAGAACAAACAAAGGCCAAGTAGAATGGTTGAGGCATGTTTATAGATGGCATTAAAGACCCCATTACTAAATTCATGGTACTTAAGGTTGCACACAAAGTCTACCAGTCAAGCTGGCTGAATAGTGTGTCTTGCATTGCAATTGACTTAGGGCACAAAATAGTTAAGAAAGATCATAGCTATGATCTTGTCGAGGTGCAAGTGCAATAGTTATCCAAGAATCTTGGAGCTATCAGGAAAGCAAAAAATACATCGTGTAATTTTGGGTCGCTTCTCATTGGGTATAGATACAAGTATAAAAGAGAGGAGGACTTCTAAAGAACAAAAAGATATTGTTGAAAGTGTTAAGGAAGGATTGCATTCAATTGGAAAAAAAAACTAGATCTGTAGATAAATTTGTTGTAGGAAGAGTGATACTGGCATCTATTTTAAATAAGAAAATGTCCCAAAAAGATAGATTTCTTCACTTTCATCTTTATGAGCATATTTTTCTATGTGCAAAATTCATTTCCAAAACTAGGTACTTTAGTGTGGGACAAGTCAAGACCAATAACCGAGAAAATCAATTATAGTATTGAACAACCGGGAGAAATTTTTGAGACAATTATGGATGAGTACTTTGAGGAGTTTATAGGAAAAATGATGAGAAAATTGAGAATTCCCAAGTTAGTTGTTGATCACTATTCTAATAATATTTGTTTCATGATGTTCACTGACTATACATATGTGCAACTTGTACTAGCAAGGGTTGCATGGATAAGCCCTATGCAGTATGAGGTATATATAGATGTTATAATTGCAACTATTATAGCCCTTTTATCTAAAGAGATTGACATGAATGTTGATCCATTTGGCACATTTCAGACAACAAAGATAAAAATGATGATGTAAATCAAAGTGCCAAAGATGGACAAAAAGTAGAAGAAGATGATTGCTAATCTTGAGAGAAAAGTTGGTGAAGAACCCTTCCAGATTACTTAAGATAAAGAGGAAGATGAAGAAATTGAAGAAGAAAAAGAATCAAAAGGAAAAGAATTAGTGTTTGTTGATCCTAAGCAAATAATACTAAAGAAAATTGTGGTAGTAGATCCTAAGGTCAAGAGGGATTTGAAGAAAAATATTATACCTCCTACCTCTGCACCTCAAAGAAGGATAACAAGACAAGGTTCTAAAGTAGCATCCCCTAAAGTTGCACCAAAGAAAGGCATAGCAAACATAACCAATCTATTGAAATGATTTCTGGGGAAGATTGTGTGAGAGTTTTTGATGAAAAAACTCTCACACAATCTTCCCCAGAAATCATTTCAATATTCATGGATTGTGGAAATCTGTTTGCTTTGATAACCAATCTAATTAAGGGAAAAGGCAAACCAAGAGAAAATAAGAGACCAAGTCAGGTCAACAAAAGAAATCAAGGAGGAAGTTAGTTGTCATGCCTAATAATGAATAAGATGAAGGACAGAAAATTGATTCTGATGATTTGAGAAAATTGCATATTATTTCCAGACTACATCCTAAGAGATTTGATTAGGTATGTGAAAGCATACAAAATTCAATAGGGATTTTAGGTTTTAAAGATATTGACTAGGATTCTTTATATAAAGAAAATAAAGAAAAAATTGAACAAGCAGTGATAGAAATGGTGGCAAAGTTCAAATACATGCCTATAGAGCTAGGCAAAGGAATGCCAGAAGAATTGTATTAAAAATTAAGATTTAAAATGGCAATTGGCATTGTCTATAGAAATATAAATAAGGGAGACAAATCTAGCCCAATCCATGCCATATTAAGGGAAGACATCTCTATTGGCCCAAAATATTTTGCAAAGGAATTTGTGCCCAAAACAAGAGCCTATAAGATTTTGAAAAATTAGATAGAAGAGGTTATGGAAGAAAGCACATTAGTGTGGAAAAATGCATTTGGCATGTTGACTCTACCAGTAACAGAAGAAGAGGGAAAATAAATATAACTAGTGGAGTTAGTCAATTTGAAAGAAAAGATGGGAAGAAAGGAAGAGGAGATTGGACAACAAGATGTCACCATTGACAACATTCATGATGAAATGCAAAAATATTCAAATGCCTTCACTAAGGAAGAAATTAAAAATGCAACATTAATAAGTGCAATCTCAAATAATCCTATGTCATTCACCAATCTTGTGTTGATACAAATCAAGGATTACCCAATGATTAAGAGTGCACCAATTGTGACCTCTACAACTGATGATTTTCAAATTACATCAATCACAATTGAGGAGAAAGGTCAACAAGATGTAAGTGTCAAGGAACAAGGAAAAGCTCTCATTATGATTCAATATCCAACCCCTGCATCCCTTTTGTTATTAATAAGGATGAAGAAGAGAAAGAGAAAATAGATAAATCTATAAATAATGCTTGAGGAATTCATATTGAGGGAATAAAGGAGGATGAGCAGTAGTAGATTGAAGAGTCTTAGAAGAAGAAAGAGGCAATACAAGCTCTAGAACAATTGCCAAGTGTTATGCCTATATCTACTGAAACATTAATTGCTACACGTATACAAAAAGTCATACCTACTTTGAATGAGAGTGCTACTAAAGGATAAAAATACAAGGATTGAGTGCTAAAGCTATAATTAGAGTAATAAGATATTGCCTTATTAATTAAATCATTTTAATTTAATTATTAAGCCACTTATTATCTCTAGTTTACTTAGCTAAACTTTAGGCATATAATAATCAATTATTTTATGAATTATTATCATGCAACCTAGGTTTTACCCTGTTGGGGTTTTGATCTCCTTTTATAAGGATTGATCTCTTTGAAATTTTATTTGTTCACTTTTAATAATAGAAATCTTTCTTTTTGCTCATCAAGAATGTCTCATCTATGGATCTAGGAATTCTAGCCTCCATATATTTTTTATTCTCTCTTTCTATGACAGGTGTTTGCATGCAAGTGAATCTTGGGAGTTGTTGGGTTGATCTTTCATCAACTTCAACATGGTATCAGAGCTCTAGACCTTCATGCCCATGTTCTCTTAATGAGAAGTTTGGCTTGGCTTTCAAATCTGTTTTTTTTCATTCAGAGAGGGTTTCATTTTTCAGATATTTTTTGTATTGAATCTAGGGGTCACCATTTTTCAATGCACTCTGAGCCCAAATGAACATCACTGTTGAACTCAAAGCACCCAAAAACCTCTATTTTCATATAAAATTTGTTTAATTTGGACACAGTTGGAATTTGAGGCTAAATAATATTGCTTAAGATTGGGAATGTTTCTTGAGGCAGTGATTTTCTAATTTTTTGGCATGTTTCCCGAGGTGGTGACTTTTTGATTTTTGGCATGCAAATCAAGATTTTTCTTTCGAAAATCAAGATTTTGCAAGTTTCCCGAGGCAATCATTTTCTAAATTTTGGCAATCAACTTGAGATTTTTTGAAAATTGAGATTTTTGAAAAATTTTCCAAGGTGGTGATTTTGTGATTTTTAGCACAAAAGTCAAGATGTTTTGGCATGAAAATCAAGATTTTTCAATGCATAAATTAAGATTTTTGGGCACATAAATCAAAAAGATTTTGGTATGAAACTAGCACACTTTTTGAGGTAATTTATGGTACTGGTGGACATGCTTTTTGAGACATTTTGGCATGGATACCAAGGTGGTAAAAAAATATTTTTTCCCTTCCAGTGCTTTTTGACTTGCGTATGGTTTTTTGACCATAACTTGCTCATCTGGACTCCATTTTTCGATCCAAAAGAAGCGTCGAAAAGCTAATTCTAGGCCTTTTGTGATGGTTTAGTTTATTTGAATTTTTTATAGTATTTGGTGGCCAATTTATTCTATCAAATTAATAAGTTCTATTTTGCACTTTGAGAGACATATTTTGAGACATTCTATTTTTTTGATTCTACTCTAGGCACATCTTATTTAGTTTTTTGCTTTTAAGCATTATAATGGATATCTTGGTTGTTTTAGGTCTAGGGATCAATTTTATTATTTTGGATGATTTTTAATGTGTTATACTATCTATTTTATTAGCCTTATGTCTCTTTTGATCTTTGTTGACATCCTTTAGTTGTATATTTGCAAACGCACTAAGATAAAGTGTCACTCTATTGCATTTCAAGGTCTTGCACATTTTGTGTTTTGTTGTACTCACACTACATTATAAAGTTCCTTGGGGGGTTTCATGTCAGCCATATTTTCCATCTTCCTTTGTGAAGTGAGTATTTCTTCCATGACATTAGCCTCATGATGTGTCAATGACACATGTCATATTAGGTGTTTGTACTCCTTTTGCACTCTTGATGTTCCTAGTTCTTCTTTCTACAAGAGATATTGCATTCAGTTCCAGTGTTCATGCCTTAGCTCTTAGTATTATAGGGGGGTTATGTGTTTGAATTTACAAGTGGGAAGATTTACTTCTAAGAGGGGGGTGAATCAAAAGTAACTTAACATTAACCTTTTCAAAACTTTTTAATGGAAAACATTCACATGCATCTAATTCATCTAATAAACATAAAAATTAAGGACATGAATGAAAATAGATAACACACAAATTTGGTAACCTAGAAACCCTCCAAAATGAGAAGGTAAAATTGGGGTAGGAATGACACCCACAAAGTATCACTCCAGCAATATGTAATTGTTCAAGGTTACAAAGTTTGACCACTTCCAATGGTCTGCCATGTGAAAGGTATGTCTTGTTAAAGACTTTACACCCTATTAAAAGTGACATGGTTAAAGGATTTAACTATCCTATTAAAAGTAGGCCTAGTTAAAGGACTTTAGTACATTCACTTGGAATGCCACCCTATTAAAGGATTTACAAATGGCTGCTAGGCCAACCTAAGTCCATAGGATTGTTCATATCTAATACAATTGCTAGAGAGTATTAGAAAGTCTTGACTTGACAACTTGCAGTCCTCAATTGTTGATTCCAGATCCTTGTTTTGCTCTAATTGCTTTGATCCTTGCTTGATCTGATATGTCACTCTTCGAAATTCTGATATTCTATTCTTGATCAACTAGATTCTATAATGCTGCTCTATTCTTCACTAAGTCTTTTCACCCTTCTACACTTTGCTATAATTCACCCATACACTTCTCTCTTGTGCATCCTCTCTCTTTCATAATGGGGTATCATCCTCCTTTTAAAGATTTTGAAGACTTAGGGTTAGGTATGAATCTACAATCAATATTAAATCTTCATTTCTTGCTCAATTCTTGTACTTTTCCTATTGGTTGCATGCCTTCTCCATTTTTCTTATTGGTTGCGTGTTGATTACATAGGTAATGCAAAAGAATCGATCTTATCTTCAAGATCCTTTGAGATTCATCCTATGTCAACTCCAAAAATGGTTTACATCTGAGTTTGTGAAAGAAAAAAATCATATGTTGATTCTGTGTTACTCAATACTTACTTGTTGTTGATGCTCAACACATATAGAAATTTTGTCTCACTTGGCTCCGATAGCAATTATGTCTCACTTGGCATCTATAGCATCTATGTCTTACTCTGCATCTATACTTTTCTCAACACCTATAGTGACTCGACACTTGAACTTTGCTCGACACTTAAAGATCACTCAGCACCTTAAGTTCACTTAGCACCTAAAGATCACTCGGCACCTATTGAATTCTCTGGCTCGGCACACACTGTAGCTAAGCTTCTATATTATACTCGGCATTAACTTGAGAATTGGTTAAGTGTGTTGACACTCAAATGTCAAAACCAATTTGAGACTAATAATCTCCCCCTTTGACATGAGTGGCAAAAACACTTTACTAAACATTATGAATCTGATCTCTATGAGTATACTACATATTATGTTTGGCATATGTACAAGACTTCAAAAACTTGTTCACAATATTGCATACCTCAAAATCTTGTAACTCCCTTTGAGCTGATGTGCCAATTTTGTAACCAAAACTCTTGTTTTAAATTTGCCTCATGCTGATGTATCTGATACTCTTTGCCTTGTTTGTACTCTGTATCTATTTGTACTCTCTTTATGCTCCATGTACTCTGTATCTATTCCCTTTTCACATATTCTTGAAGTTTTGCATCCTTTTGGTTGTATCTCCTTATTTTGCATCCTTTCTTATTATATGCACAATGTTTATTTCTCCCCCTATTTATTTACATAATGCATATCTCCCCCTTTATTATCTCTCCCCCTTTTTTGACACTTTTGTCAAAGGGTCCTAAGAATTAATAGAATATTTCACCAAAAAAAAATTATTTACCTCCATGATCATCTTTAGAGAAGCATCCCAATTGTCTAAAGCAATTTCCAATAATTTGTACTGGATGGTTGTCTATGCTTCCAGATGTACTAAGCCTTCTAGAGTAGAAAGATTAGGATCTTTCTTTAATACATTTTCTGCATAGGCCATTTCTTTATGGAGTACTTCTAAATTTGGGGTAATGGAGGATTGAATTTGTATCAATTTGGCCTTAATATTGGCCTCTTCTGCTATCCATACAGCTAACTCTTTCTATGTGTAAAGCATAGTTGCAAAATGCTTCTCACTCTGAGCTGGATCTTTGGGTAGCTATGTGCTAGAAATCTTGAGATTTTTCTCCAAGCTCAGTATCATTTGGCTAGTTTCTTGTGTGAATGATGAATCGCACAACTTAGAGTATAATGAGAATACATTCCCATGTACTATTTTTGCCTTTTCAATCTTCTTAGCCAATTCAACTTGTGAAAGTGACATCTCACTAGATATTTTCTCATTTACTTTCATCTAAAACTTATTTTCTAACCATTCTAATAATTCAACATTAGTTTCAAGGTTTTCATTCTGTACCTGGTCCACTATGTTGGACAATTTCTCCATGATGGGCTGGGTTTCATAAGTTCTTACAAGCTGAATGCATCAAGAAATATCTCTTTTATCTCCACAAGTGCTTGCTTTTGTCTATACTCATTTTTGAGTATCTCTTGTCTCTTCCTTCTCTCTAGTGCCTCTTGCACTTCATTTATCTGTGTTAAATTCATTGTTCTTGAGTCATAACTAGGTATGATTGTTTCTTCATCAAGTGTAGGGTCTCCATAATCAAGTACCCTTGCAACCTTGGTGGAGCTTGAGCCTAGTGCTGAAATCTACAATGCTATTGCATCAGTGATTAGCTTCTTAGTAGGAGTCCTTGAGGTAGGCAAGTTTTCCAATGTTTGTATTGCCCCTTGCTCCTTAGGGGTTTTCTCCTCTTCTTTCTCCTCTTCTCTACTGCCTTGATCAATAATGATGATCTAAAGAGGTGCACCTTGGGTTTGTGCAGTAGGAACATCTTGCCCTATTTGTTCCTGTACTGGCTCCTTAGTGGTTTTTGTCATTCTGACTATAGAATCAACCTTAGTAATTTTATCTTGTGTTTCTTGCTCTTTAGGTTGATGTGTTGTAGCTTTGGGAGGTTGTGAAGTGGCTCTTGTGTGTTTTCCTTCTCCCTCGTGATTTCTGCTACAGCCTTCTACAACTCATCCACACTCACCAAAACTAGATGTTTACATAGTTGTGCTTGTAATGTAGTTTGGTGAAGGATCTTTTTGAGATCCTCTATAGTCAATGGGTTGATGTTTTGAGATGAAGTGTCAAAAACATCCTTGACAATTATAGTCTCTACAAGCATTGTATGTAGAGGACTTGGTGGTGGCAATTGGGTGTCTTGGACACTTTGTTCTGGTTGCTGCTCTTCAGTTGTTGCCTCTTCACCATGTGTCTTCTCCATTATTTCTTCTTCTTTCTCTTTCTCTACCTCTTCATCTTTCTCATTCTCTTCTTCTTCTTCATTTCTCCCCTCAAATGGGTCTTCCTACCCTTCTTTGACTTTTGTCAATCCATAAATTAGTTTCCACATTTGTGTGAACTTTTGCACAACATCTTCTATTTGTTCTACAAAATTATGAAGGCTCTATATTTGGGGGTAAATTTGCTCCAATGCTTTTTGCTAGCCTTTTTTATTTGACCTTTAATAAGGTCTGGCATTACTCAAGCCAATGTTGACTCCCTTATTTCCTTTTCCATCTTAAGGTAGTAATGCCATTTATTCTCAACTAATGAGTTTAGCTCCTTCAGAATTGAATTATCTAGTTCAAGTGGGGTGGTCTTGAACTTAGTGATCATAGTGTAGATGGACTCTTCCACTATGTTCTATTATTCTTTTGATAGCTTATTGAAATCAATGGTCTTTAGACCACTTAGATCTGCATTATCTCTAATGTTATTGCAAATACTTTCCAATTTAGATGTGGTAGAACGTCTTACCAATCTGAATTGCTCTTCATCAGACTCTATCCTTTCTTCATCTGATTCAGGGGGTGCAACATACTTTCTTCTTTTCTTCTATTATGTAGGCCCTCCTTGCTCTATAGCCTTTTGTTTTTCCTACTATTTTGCCACTTGGGTAGTTACCCTAGTATCTGCCCTTGTAGTTGGCTTGGCTGGGCTTGGCTTTGTAGCCTTTTTTTTCTTTCCCTTGGGTTGTGTAGCTGGCTATTTTTGGGCTTTTCTTTTCTTGGGCTCTGGCTTTGGTGCATCTTGCTCAGCATCTTCCTTCTCATCTACATCCTCCCCCATACCTTGGGTTATAGCAAGTGGCCCCTAACCTTATTCCTCCTCATCATCCTCGGCTTCTTCACCTTCTTCTTCTGCTTCTTTTGTAGTGCCTTCCCCAATTTTGGCTTTCAATTTCTTGACAAGTTTATCCTTCTTTTTTAGTGTGGAGGTAGTCTTTAACTCCATATCCACCGTTGATCTCAGCATGTCATAGGTTCCAAAATGTGGTGCATTCTTTTGTACTTCTTCTGCTAATAATGTAGTTATTGTTGTTGATGCTTCATCTATGTTAATTTCATATCCAAGAGGTCTTAACCATCTCACTCTTGGTATGGCAGCTTGTATGTATGTATAATCAATATCTACAAGAAAACATACATCATTTACATGTTTCTCTACTAAGGAAACTAGAATTCTTAGCCTTTGCTTCATTGAGTTCTTGAAGTCTTCAAAATAGCTAGTCATTAAGGTCTCAAAATTAGCTCCCATCTACTCAATAAACTCACTTACTTGAGCTATAATTGACCTATCAGTTCTCCATGCAACTTAGCTAAAAGAAAGAAAGAAATTCTGAACATAAAAGAAAATAAAAGTCAAAATAGCACCAAATTTGCATTGGGCTCCCTTGGTTCTCTTGATTGCTGCTAGATTCTCATTAATCTATTGTAGTTCCAATTCTGCAAGATCATAGGTATGATCCTTTTTCACCAATTTATAGCCTACATCCACTACAATGTAGTGCACACTATTGAGTCTATTGTATTGGTAGAATTTGTGTGCAATAATTCTAACAGCAAAGTCAATTAAAGAGTCTTGAATGGTGTCTATTGTTATCCCTCTCTTGTTCCACTTCAGACAGGTGCTTTTCTCAATTGCTTCCTTTGCATCACTCCTAAGTATCTTTGGCTGATCCAAGGTTGGGTACCCTATCACTCTATGTACAATTCTCTTTGTGATTTTTATTTGGCTATCCTCCAACCATAAGCTTCCATCATGTATTCGGCTTAGCACTAGTCTAATCCATTTAGTTTTGAAAATGGTGAGGAATTCTAGGGCATGCGTTAAACCTTTCTTCTCAACAATCTAATATTCTTCCTTCAGTACACTATTTTCACATAGTCTCTCATAGGCTTCCCTCATTTTGATGGAGACACAACCAAAGACTAGAATGAACACATAGGAAAATTATTATCAATGAAAAATGCCTTTTGGGCTTACAATAGTATGACTTTGGAGAAATAAATCCTCTACATAGTACCTTCTCTCTAACTCCATTGAGAACTGCCTTTACAATGCCAGAAGTGTTCTTAAATAAGCCCCAAATGGTTTATGATTAGGAATACATTCTACAATATGCCAGTTAGCATCCTCCACCAAAATAGAAGGCTCCAAAAGTCACGTTAGAAGTCGGTGTAAAATTAGAAGAATCCAGAAATGGTAGTCCAACTTCTAGGAGGCATAACTTTTGAACCGGGACTCCAATTGACAAATTGTTTAGATTTCCATAAAGTTCTCGAAGCACTCTATGGCCCTATGGACCAGCTTCACTTGTCTCCCATTTTTCGGCCTCGTACAAGGCCGTTTAGTGCCCCAAATCTGACTTTAAAGCACTCTTAGGATGTCTCTAGGAAAAACAAAACTGCGATAACTTTCTAACTGTAAAGACTTTTGACTTGATTTTTTTTTGGAGTGCTTTAAATTACAACTATAATCATCCCTCCAACTTACACCCTCTAACTCATCATAATTTTCACTTAGTTACAAAATAACCATTTTTCTGCATCTACATGTATCCCAAGGTGCTTAAAAACTCTAGCCTAGAAAACTAATAGTGGAACTGTGAGAGTTGGAACCTTTATTTGACCCAAATGGGTATCCAGAAATAAAAACACATTAAATAGAAACTATCTCTATGCATATTTTTGGGTGATACAAGATTGCCCTTACACCACTAGATGCTCTTGCATCAGACACGTAAGGTAGATTGAAAAGTGACCCTGTCACTTTATGGTAGAGGAAAACCCAAATGGGCAACCTCTACTACTAATATCCAAGTTGAGTCCTCTATTGGTCATCCTTTCCACTACACCAGGTACTCTTCATACTACCTATTTCTGGTACTCCTACCCATACGACTATCTAGAATATCTTTTATCTCCTCCTTAGAAGTAGGAATTAGACATGGCTCTAGCATCAACCCCTCATCTGCACCATCATCATGATATTATGTTAAGTCTGCAATGTCAAAGATAGGAGAAATGTGAATCCCATTTGGCAACTCCACCTCATATGCATTTCTCGAGTCATGTTTCTTCAAAATTTTGCACGGGCCATTTTTCTTCATCTTCAGCTTGTTGTAAGTACCCACTGGAAACCATTTCTTTTGTAAGCCCACCATAACCAAATCCCCTACTTGGAACACCTTTTGTCTCCTCCTTTGATCTGCCCTAGCTTTATACTGTTGATTCATCTTGGTAATGTGTGCATGGACCTCCTCATGTAGGCTCTTGACATGTTCAACAAATTGTTTTGCCTCGGTACTTGTCCTCTCCCCTTGCTCCATCTTCCTTAATTTCAGTGTAGTCCTTAGGCTAATTCCATACATAATTTGGAATGGTGATCTACAAGTACTCCTATTTACAGAATTATTGTAAGCAAATTCTACTTGTGGTAGAATCAAATCCCATCCCTTGGGCTTATCTCCCACTAAACACCTCAACAAATTTCCCAGACTTCTATTTACCACTTTACTATGTTCGTCAATCTACGGATGATATGTAGAACTAAACTTCAATTCTATCCTTGACTTCTTCCATAAAGTCCTCTAGAAATACCCCACAAATTTAGTATCTCTGTTAGAAACAATACTCTTTAGGAGACCATGTAGTCTCACCACCTCTCTAAAAAACAAATCTACAATATGTACAACATCATGAGTCTTGTGGCATGGGATGAAATGTGCCATCTTGGAGAACCTATCAACCACCACAAACACTGAGTCATTACCCCTTTGTGTCTTCAACAATCCAAAAACAACATTCATACTTATGTCCTCCCATGGCTTTGACAAAATAGGCAATGGCTAATAGAGTCCAGTATTGTAGCTAAATCCTTTGGCTGCTTGACATACTTGACAACTCTGTAAAAATTTCTTCACATCTTGTGACATTTGAGGCCAAAAATAATGTTCTCTAAGAATAGAAATGGTCTTATCTCGACCAAAGTGTCCTGCCATCCCCCCACTATGTTTCTCCTTGATCAAATTTTCCCTCATGGAACTCCTTGGAATGCACAATTGACTGCCCTTGAACAACATACCATCCTAAATCAAATGATCTAACCACCTGGTTTTGTCTATAGTAACAAGTTTTTTACAAGCCTTCCATGTTTTAGCAAAAGCAGGATCCTTAGGGTACAGATTCTTGAGTTTATCAAACCCAACCACTTCAACTTGCATCTATAAGCAACAATTGTCTCCTACTCAATGCATCTACAACCCTATTAGACCTTCTACTTCTATGTTTCAACACAAATGTATAGCTCTATATGAACTCTACCCACTTCAAATGTCTCTGGTTCAATTTACCTTGGCTATTTAGGTATTGCAATGCCTGGTGATTAGTATACAAGACAAATTATTTTGACAATAAATAATGCCTCCATTTCTTTAAGGCTTGAAGGATTGCATAGAACTCTTGATCATAAACAGAAAACTTCTTCTTTGCATCATTCAATTTTTTGCTAAACTATGCAATAGGCTTACCTTCTTGGCTCAATATAGCCCTAATAGCACTGCCACTAGCATCACAATCTACCTGAAACACTTTACTGAAATTAGGAAGTGCCAACACAGGTTATTCTATCACCTTATTCTTCAATAGTTCAAAACTCATTGTAGCTACTGTAGTCCACTTGAACTCTTTCCTATCCCCCCTTATTGTTTTAGTCAGGGGTGCACATATGCCACTGAAATTCTTAATGAACTTCCTATAGAAACTAACCAGACCATGAAATGATCTCACCTTAGTAGCAGACCTTGGAGTAGGCCATTCCAATACAACCTTTACCTTCTCTGGATCTATTTTGAGACCTTAAGATGATACAACAAACCCCAAGTAGACTAACTCTTTTTTTACAAAGCTACATTTCTTCAAATTAATCAACATTTTCTCTTCCCTCAACCTTTCAAGGACACTATTAATGAGCAATAAATGTTCATCAAAATTCTTGCTGAAAATTAAAATATCATCCAAATAGACAATAACAAATTTTCCCAAGAATTTCTTTAGTACCTCATTCATAAGCCCCATGAAGGTGCTCGATGCGTTGGTCAGTCCAAAGGGCATGACTAACCACTCATATAGACCCTCCTTGGTCTTGAATGTAGTATTCCACTCATCTCCCTCTTGTATCCATATCTAATGATAGCCATTCTTGAGATCTATCTTTGTGAAGTATTGAGCTCCGCTCAAGTAGTCCATAAGATCATCCATTCTTGGCAAAGGAAAATGATACTTGATGGTTATTATGTTTATAGCTCGAGAGTTTGTGCACATTCTCCACTCTCCATCCTTCTTTGGTGCTAGTACTGCAGGTACTACACATGGACTCAGGCTCTCTCAAATCAAACCCTTCCTCAATAGCTCTTGAACTTGTCTATTTAGCTCCTCAGTTTTAGTAGGAGTCATCCTATGAGCAGCCTTATTAGGCAAACTAGCTCCATGGATTAAATCTATCTAATGACTGATTTTCCTTATGAGTAGCAACCCTTCTGGAACATTATCAGAGATGACATCTCCATACTCACTTAATAGGCTTGAAACTTTAAGTAGAATTTCACTCCTATCTTCCTTATCTTTTCTAGGAATCAAAGCATAACACATACGTTGATGTTTCATACCATCCAAAAAAATTCTTCCATCAACAAGACATATCCTAGGACTATTGTATACCTTTTCACCTTCCTTTATCAAGGGCTTCAGTTTGTGGTGAATCCCATCCTTTGTCAAAGAGTATGTATTTGCATGAGCATCGTGTACAACATGCCTATCAAATTTCCACGGTCTTCCCAACAATAAATGGCCAACATCCATTGGAATAATGTCATAGAGAACTTCATCGTGGTAACTCCCAATCTTGAACTTCAACAAAAATTGTTCATTGACTAGGACCTTATGATCATCCTTCACCCAAGCAATATGATAGGATTGAGGATGTTTCTCCCTCTTGAGCTTTAGCTTAGAGACCATCTCCTCAAACACCAAGTTGTTAGTGCTTCCACTATCAACAATCACATCACAACACTTATCCTCGCACTTGCACCTGGTACAAAACAAACTCCTCCTTTATCTACGTTCAGTCTCACCATTTAATAAGACCCTTTCATCCTCTAAATGCGATGACTGTGCATCCTCATCCACATGAGCAACCCTTGCTTGACCATCAGCTCTCCTATCTATCCTTCCTTGTCATTGAGGGCATTCAAAGGCATGATGACCTTCTTCATTGCAATGAAAATACGTGCCACAGAAGCCTCCTCTTCTTGATCCTTGTCCACATCCTCTACCCCTTCCTCTCTGATCTCCAAAGTTTTGATCACGAGAGCAGTTGAAACCCTCATTTCTCTAGTTTCTGCTAGTACCCACATCTTCATTTTTATTTTGGGTCTCATTTCAGCCTCCAAATGACCTACTACTACCCCTTCCTCCTTGACCATGCCCTCTTTGCCTTCCTTCAAACCTTTTATTCATCTTATCTTCAACTCATAGGGAAATTGGTATGTCTCTTCAATGCTAGTCATTCTAACCAGACTTAACTTCTCCTGAATGCTAGGTCATAACCTACTGAGGTAATGGGAAACCTTCTCCTTATTTTCTTCTGCATGCCATGCCCTAATAAGAAGTGGATAAAATTCCTTTGTATATTCCTAGATAGATTTTTCTGCTTGATTTAATCCTTTCATTTTCTTGAACAAATCAAGCTCGTAACCAACAAGAATGAACTACTTCTTTAGTTTGTCCACCATGCGATCCCATCTTGTGATTTTCTCCTTTCCTCTTCTATTCCTTTCTAGTTGAATCTCTTGCCACCAGATTTTGGCATGGCCTTTCATTTTGGTGTTGGAAAACTTAACCCTATATGGGCCCCTAATATCCTTGTACTCAAAATACTCCTCTAGTTCATTGATCCAGTTGATCAACTCATTTGGGTTTAGATTTCCTGAAAACATAGCCACATCAATTTTAAGTCTTTTTCCAAGCTTAGAAATGGACCTAAGAAGCCTTTCCTCTACCTGATTTAGGACTTCTCTATCACCTTCCCCTTCCTATCCAATATTTTCCTCTTCTTCATTTTCTTCCTCACTTTTGTCACCTGCAACAACATTCATTCCTCTGCAGATCTCCTCCTACAATGCTTGAACTTGTCTCTGGAGTGCTCTAACCTTAGGAGTAAAAACTCTAGCCCTTCCACCATGTTCCCTTCGTGGAGGCATCTTCTTGTCTCAAACCCACAACCACATAGTACTAGTGCAAACTGCTTCACAGTTGGCGCTCTATCTACACACTCAGGAAAACCTACTCTAATACCACCTGATGGAGACACAACCAAAGATCAAAATGAACACACAAGAAAAGGAAAATATTGTTATCAATGAAAAATGCCCTTTGGGCTTACAATAGTATGATTTTGGAGAAAGAAATCCTCCACACTGTACCTTCTCTCTAACTCCATTGAGAACTGTCTTTACAATGCCAGAAGTGTTCTTAAATAAGCCCCAAATGGTTTAGGGTTAGGAATACATTCTAGAATATGCTAGTTGGCATCCATCACCAAAACAAAAGGTTCCAGAAGTCATGTTAGAAGTTGATGTAAAATTAGAAAAATCTAGAAACGGTAATCTGACTTCCAAGAGGCATAATTTTTGAACTGAGATTCTGATTGAGGAACCGTTTACATTTTCAAAAAGCTCTTGAAGTGCTCTACAGCCCTATGGACTAGCTTCACTTGTCCCCCATTTTTTGGCACTATACAAGGTTGTTTAGTGCCCCCAAATTTGACTTTGAAGCGCTCTTAGGAGGTCTCCAGGAAAATTAAAACTGTAATAACTTTCTAACAATAAAGCCTTTTGACCTAATTCTTTTTCTGGAATGCTTTAAATTACAAGTATAATCATTCCTCCAGCTTACACCCTCTAATTATTTTTCTGGAATGCTTTAAATTACAAGTATAACATTTTTTTGCATTTACATGTATCCCAAGGTGCTTAAAAACTCTAGCCCAGAAAACTAATAGTGGAACTATGAGAGTTGGAACCTTTAATTGACCCAAATGGTACACAAAAATAAAAACATATTAAACAAAAACTATCTCTAAGCATATTTTTGGGTGATACAGGATTGCCCTTACACCATTGGATGCTCCTACATCATATTTCCATGTCACCTATGGCTCCAATCTTGCAATTATAGCATCTTCTTACATCCTGAACCATAACTATCTTAGGGGGTATGATGGATAGGGCTCCAACTAGGTCATTCTTATACGCTACCTCTAGGACTGGACAGAAGTTAGGTTGTTTGACCTCAATAGACACTAGTTGGACCTCAAATGGTTCCTTCTCCTAAGTTTTCCTAGAGCTAGAAGCCATTTTTGCAATCTAGGGTTTGTATGCAAAGAAAATATAAAACTACATAACTAGGCACAAATGTAAATACCTCAAGATCGATGAACTCGTGCTAAAATGCTATTGAAATCTGTTTAATCACTGGATTCTCTACTTTGAACTTGCTCTTCGCTCTTTCTCATCTTTTCTCTTTGTTTGCGATGAGGGAGAAAGATTGAAAATGCAATAATATACCCTATTTTCATCACATTTAATGCTTAGTGCAGTTACAGCTGTCCACTCAACTTCTAAAGGATTCTACATTACTCGGCTTCCATTGCCTTTTCACCACTCGTCTTCCACAAGAGTATTACTTACTTGGCTTCAACTAAAATTCCTCTTTACTCAGCTACCACTACCAACTTGGCTCCAACTATTAATTTAGCTTCTATTGATTTTGACAGTTAACTTAGCATGCACTAGAATTTTACTCAGCTTCTAAGGGCAGCTTGGCAACACTTGCAAAATCTTGAAATTTTAACTTTGCATCTCTAATCATGTTGATCTTTTCTTTTTAGTACTTACTTGTTTACGAATTGATGTATGATAAAACTTTGTAAATCATTCCCTAATGCCTTCTTGTACTTAGTTTGATGAAGTGTGATCACTTGACCTATTAGGTGAAGTGATCCCTTCATTTGATGTGCTACACCCATCTTTATTTTTCCATGTCTTATTCATTTCTCCTTTGATGTGTTCAACATCTACCTTCTCTTTACCTTTTTCATTCTTTGAGTTGGGTGCCTTTGACCTTGTTGGGAAATTCCTGCTAATATGACTAGTCTTCAAGCAACTGAAACATGTGGTTTGTCTCAACCATCTGCTATAGTGATATCCTTGGTTACCTTCCCTTTCTGCCTAATTTGGTGACCACATAGGCTTTGATTTACACTCAAAAGCTCTATGTCCATACTTCTTGCAATTGTAGCAATGACCTTCAAATCTTGGTGTTCTAATAGTCCTAGTCCTGCAGTCATGTGCTTGATGTCCTTGCTTTTTGCACTTATGACAATAACTCACATTCTTAGGTTTTTCATGCTGATGGGAATTCTTGCTCCTGCATACATTAGAGGTATGTCCCTTTCTACCACAAAAATGACAAGTAGTTTTAGTGTTCTTACCTTTGTTACTCATTTCTTCTACAATCTTGGGTGACTCTCCTTGTTTAGTGCTGATGTAACCTAGTCCTGAAGTATCATTACTAGCCCTCAGTGATTTCAGTAGTTTCTCAAAGTACTTGATGGCCTCATTAGGTTTTTTGAAGCTCTTTGCAATCTCCTTCTCTCTTTTCAAGTCATTTTGCAGTTGTTCATTCTGCATCTTTAATGTAGAGATCTCAATATCCTTAACATTTAGTTCATGATGTGCATTCATCATTTGACTCATGGTGTCTAACTGCATGTTTGATATTCTTGCAAGTTCAATTGACTTTTCTTCCAATCTATTGGCAAGATTTCTCTTTTCTTCTTCTAGCATAGCATTGTCTTCAATGGCTCTTTTCTTCTATTTAGTTACCTCACAAAGCATCATGGCTTGTGACTCTTGTTCAAGCTTGAGTGTTTTGATTTCTTCTGCTTGAGCTCTATTCTTCTCCATCAAGTCTGCTATTACTGCATTAAACTCTTTGAAATCTCAGTCGAGAATAGATTTGATGTGTCAATCTCCTTGTATTGTGTATCATTCTCAACTATGGCAATATCTCTTATTCTCTTTAAGGATTTTCTCATTTCTCCTCTAGCTTCTTCCAAAGCATGTAAAGCAAGTTGTATATCAATTGCCTAATTCTCTATGGTCTTCCCAAGTTTGTTGACTTCCATTTCCAAATCTTTTCTCGAAGCTATAAGGCTTCTCCTCGTGAAAACTTGGCTCTAATACCAATTGTTGGAATTTACAAGTTGGAAGATTTACTTCTGAGAGGGGGAGTGAATCAGAAGTAACTTAACATTAACCTTTTCAAAATCTTTTAACTAAAAACATTCACATGCATCTAACTCATCTAATAAACATAAAAGTAAGGACATGCATGAAAACGTATAACACACAAATTTGGTAACCTAGAAACTCTCCAAAATGAGAAGGTAAAACTGGGGTGGGAATGACACCCACAAAGTATCACTGCAACAATATGTAACTATACAAGGTTACAAAGTTTGACCACTTCCAATGGTCTACCCTATGAAAGGTCTATCCTGTTAAAGACTTTACACCCTATTAAAAGTGACTTGGTTAAAGGATTTAACTACCCTATTAAAAGTAGGCCTGGTTACAGGACTTTAGTACATTCACTTGGAATGCCACCCTATTAAAGGATTTACAAATGGTTGCTAGGCCAACCTAAGTCCATAGGATTTTTCATATCTAATACAATTTCTAGAGAGTATTAGAAAGTCTTGACCTGATTACTTGCAATCCTCAATTGCTAATTCCAAATCCTTGTTCTACTTTGACTGCTTTGATCCTTGCTTGATCTAATATGTCACTCTTCGAAATTTTGATATTCTATTCTTCATCAACTAGATTCTACAATGTTGCTTTGTTCTTCACTAAGTCTTTTCACCCTTTTGCGCTTCATTATAATTCACCCATACACTTCTCTCTCATGCATATTCTCTTTTGCATAATGGGGTATCATCCTCCTCTTAAATATTTTGAAGACTTAGGATTAGGTATGAATCTACGATCAATATTAAATCTTCATTTTCCTCTCAATTCTTGCACTTTTCCTATTGGTTGCGTGCCTTCTCCATTTTTCTTATTGGCTACATGCTGATTAAATAGGTAATGCAAAAGATTTGATCTTATCTTCAAGATCCTTCAAGATTCATCCTATGTTAGCTCCAAAAATAGTTTACATCTGAGTTTGTGAAAGCTAAAACTTATAAGTTGATTCTGTGTTACTCGGCACTTACTAGTTGTTGATGCTCTGCACATATAGAAATTTTGTCTCACTCAACTCCTATAGCAATTATGTCTTGCTCAACATCTCTATCTCACTCAGCACCTATAGTGACTCGGCACTTGAACTTTTCTCGGCACCTAAAGATCACTTGGCACTTGAAGTTCATTTGGCACCTATTGAATTCTCTTGCTCAGCACACACTATAGCTCGGCTTCTATATTATACTCAGCATTAACTTGAGAATTGGTTAAGTGTGTTAACACTCAAATGTCAAAACCAATCTGAGACTAACATTATCTTGGTTTTATTTCCTTCTTGGTTTGATTAAGTGAGCTATGTATTCAGTATTTGATCCAATGTGCTAGGCACTTACAGTTGTTGGATACCTATGCATTTTGGTGAGATGGATCATTTACCATATAGATGATCTTTCATTCATATATTTGGAGGCCATGAAGATACCTTCCATCTTCGATTGATTAGCTCTTTAGATTTAGTTTTCTATACCTCATCATATTCTATACAATGGAGGTCCTTTAAATTAGTAGTTTGGAAGTGTTTGTAGCTTCATGCTTCAGTGGTGTTCTTCATGATCATCTGTTGTTCCTATCTTCAAGAACATTCTTTCCATCTCTTTTTGGAGTAGGATTTTTCCTATGTGGTTTTCTCTATTTATTTTCTTTACAAAGATTTGGTTGTGCCTGAGTACCTCATCAAGCCTTGTTGTCAAGACCCAAATTCTCTTTCAATGGTAGTTTCTAGGTTTTTAGCTACTCCCTAAGTCTATCTTAAGGGGGGTGCTAGAGTAATAAGATATTTCATTATTAATTAAATCATTTTGATTTAATTATTAAGTCACTTATTATTTCTATTTTACTTAAGCTATACTTTAGGCATATAATAATTAATTATTTTATTAGTTATTATCATGCAACCTAAGTTTTACCCTATTAGGGTTTTGATCTTCTTTTATAAAGATTGATCTCTTTGTAATTTTATTCATTCACTTTTGATAATAGAAATCTTCCTTTTTTCTCATCAAGAATGTCTCATCTATGGATTTGGGAATTTCAGCCTCCATAGCTTTTTACTTCTCTCTTTCTATGATAGGTGTTTGCATGCAGGTGAATCCTGGGAGCTATGGGGTTGATCTTTCATCAACTTCAAAAGCTACACCATTGCAGATTACATTGTCGAGTATCAACTCATTAAGGTCTAAATAGATGAAGAAAAAGTTTAAGTTGCCTAGGAAACCAGTGACATTGGACGAGGTCATTTTTATTCCAAAGTATGACCTAGACACAATTACTTTTGAAGAAATGCAAATTTTTCAATAACTCTTGAACAAAAAGACAAAACAAGAAGAGTTGAGAATAGAACATCAGCAACAACAGGTATTGAACTAAATAAAAGACATTTTTGTAGATAAATTTGACATTCATGTTGTGAATGAGAGAAAACCAATAATTGATCAATTAATTCATATTATTGAGAATGTAAATAACGAGAACATTGGAACCAATGAGAAACTGATGAGATTGTTTGAAAAGAAATTTGAGCAAAAAGTTATGGAGAAAGTTTCAATAGAAATAATAATAAAATAGATTGAACTTTTAAATCTTGTACATACTATAGAAGGAGTTTTGCAAAGTATTTATTCTTTGTATAAAAACCGTAGTGATGTTGAGTTCTTAACATTGGAGAAACAATATTCTATTGATCAAATTCAAGCAAACTTGAATTCATCGGCAAATTCTTTGAGCATGGACACAAGTTCAAGTTCTATTCCTTTCAATAGACTAACATTTTCATGAGGAATGTTCGTCGAGTTATAGGATAAAGATTACAAATTCAAAGGCAATTTGTTCTCCTTTCAGTCCATGTTACTACCTCATGTAAAGGTGATGCAAAATGAGCTTTTAGCTACACAAGTATTGGTTAAGAGAGATCATCATCTCTCTACAACAGACAATTTGGTTGATCTAGTTACTTAGCTAGAAGTAAAGATTCAAGTTTTGGAATCAATTAGATCCAGTTGGGATCATGAATTTGCAATGATTTTACAAGTTCCTAAAATGTTTTTGGACAAATATAATTTGACCCTAGAACCCCAATAGCCATAAGTGTAGAAAACAAGGGGGATATTAAAAGATTAAAATTAAAAAGGGGGAAATTAAAAAGGAAACACAAGTACAGATCGCAGATCAAGAACAAAGTGAAAGTACTTATTTAGAAAAATGTATATATGATGTATATAAATTGAGTCATAGGGGGAGCACTTATTTTTTAATTTTGGATGAAATGATAATTCATGACAAATTGACTTTTCCACTAATGTCAAAGAGGGAAATTGTTGATCTCTAGGCCATGTTGTTTACTAGCGCTAAACATTTAGTCATTTCCTAGGTATTTTTTGTTGTTCATCACTACAACCGAGCCATCCAATACAAGCCAAGTAATGTATGATAGACTTATCCATATTTCAATTTGGGTTGAGTAGATCTCAGATTGATAAGTACTCCATTTTATATTGAGTAACAGTTTGTGTCAAGCATGTTAGAAGTTAATTTAACATCGAGCTAAGAAGAGACAACTTATGTCAAATGATACAGTTACTTCTGAACATTCAAAAGTTGAGGGATAGCATTAATATCAGTATGGACCTAGCATCAGGAGATTTAAGTGTCGAGTTAACCAGTTTTGACATATGTATTTGTGATGGCACAAACACTTATGTAAACCATTTTTGGTTGACTTTTATAATTAAGTTACAAATTATAGAGATAGTTAAGAAGGTAATTACATGTTTTTTTAGAGATCATTGATCCCTATGTGAGGTGATCAACCAATCATAAAAATAGAAGGACTAAATGGAAAATGGATGAACCTAGATCATTGATCTTGATCTAGAAGTTTCATCATTTCTTTATTTAAAGAGGGATACAAACTCTAAATCTTAAGGATGAGATAAAGATGCAAGCTAGGAGGATGTGATAGAAAAGGAGGCCATGCTTATGAGAAGCAAAGATATCAGATAAAGCATCCAAACAAAGAAGTTTAGAGTAGAAAATAATATATCTAATAAGGAGATCAAATCAATATTAGAAAGAGAAGGTCCATAATCTAGCAACAGAGTGCTAACTAAAGGATCGGGTACTGAAACATTCTAACCAATGTATTAAGGAAAATCTCTTAATTGAGTGGTCCTAACAAGCCTATTTAAATCTGCTAACAGAGAGCTTAGTTGTAACTTAAAATCTTTCGATCAAGGTAGACTAAATAAGTCTTGTAAGCTCCTAATAGGGAAGACCCCTCTTAGGATAGATCACCAGAAGTGATCAAATATTGTAGCCTTAACAGGCACACTTTATTGCAGTTATAGTGAAGATTTTTGGGTGTCATTCCCACCCCAATTTTACCTTCACCTTGGAGGGTTTCTAGGTAACCAAATATCTTTTTTTATGAGTGTACATTTACTTTCATCTTTATGGATGTAATACATATTTATATCTATTATAGCATAATAGTTATATGTTTAGAGATCTAGATATGAGATGGGTAAATGGTGAATGTGTTTGATTTGTTTGAAGAAGTTAAAAAAATGTATACACCCTAATTCACTCCCACCCCCCCCTTTCTCTATGTATCTCACTTCCCAATAATACTTACAACACAAAGCACAAATAATGGAACAAATTGGGGAATTCATGAGCAAATAGTGTGGTTATAAATAAAAGCATCAACATTTTAGTTGGGAAAAAAAATCACAGGAAGGAATAGCTACGTAGAAGAGAGGAACTACTAAAATTTTCTTCCAAAGATAGAAAAATGTCAATTGAAAGTGTATGTGTGTGTGTGTGTGAATATTGGTAATGAAATTGAAACACAATACTTCAATAAGTCATTGCATTCATGCTTGAACAAATTAAATAATCAGATAAATAAGCACGTAATAACCATGATAAATTGACCTATTGCTTATTCTTCAATATTTGTGTGATTGACCTTAGATTGTTAAGCTATCAGTGACTATAAATACTATTAACATGAATGATTTTAAATGTATACAATCTAAGCTATTTTTTTCTATGCAATAGTATGAAATTTAATCTAGATTAGAAAACAATGATGTATGATGAAAGCAAGATGAATAATCTATATGAGATGCAAAACTAATCAAACTGACGATAAGCAATACTCTCCAACTACTAATGCACAATATCTCCAAAGCCAATCTAGAAAATCTCCTTCCTCTTCAATTGCACATGAGAAATATGGGAAATATGTCAATTTTTATAGAAACCCCAAGAAAACCAATGGTCAAGATCGATTGGGATGAAGGGTTGAGATTTATCCAAAGGTGAATTGAGGTTGAGTTATCAATTAGGCGGTGCTTTCTTTAAGAGGTCGAAGCGTAGTTATACAACCTGATTTTAAGTTATTTTATAAGATAGGGGAGTTAATAAATCAATCAGATTTTTAAAGCTCAGTCAACACTTTATCACCTTTTCATTGTTGAGCATTTCTTTAGCTAACTTTCTTTTCTAATTTTGAGTTTACTTGTTTTTTTCCCTTTTTTATTATTTATTTATTTAAACTTAACTGGGATTTATCCTTGATTTTCTCATTTTTGGAGAAGAATTAAATATTTATCTAAATTCATCAAATTTTCCCAATTTTTGAACATTTAACTCAATAATTGATATTTGTAGATATTTAAATCAATTTAATTTCTCTTTCATGTGTAAATGGAAAATTGGTTTAATTTAATTAGTGTGCTAGGATATTTAAATTAATTAATTGATTTAGGATTATTTTATTGTCAATTAATGTTGATATCTAAGAATTCTCTATGTTTTCATTAGTATTGCAAATGTTGATGATTTATGCAATTTGATATTTAGATCAAATTAATTGATAGAAATTGAAATATCTTTTGGATTAGGACAATATGATTTTTTGATCAATAATTCAGATTAGGGACACCTAGTTTAGAGTACCAATTTTAGGTGATTACAGAAAGGAAATTGATGGGATCGTAATAGATGTATTATGTAAATGATGTTTTTGAAATTTATTAGGAAATAATATTGCATTATTTTCTAGTTGTCTATGTTATTTTTTTTGCTTTGAAGATAGAAAGTTACAACTAGATGATAAAGGATGTGAGAGCGACCCACACACATGAGGAGAAAAAAGAACCTTAAATGATTGCAAAAGGACATTTTTTGGTGAATGAATGTCCTTTGGAGGGCATGGAGGTATAATAGGACCATGAGATTAAAAAAGTAAAACACAAGAATTGTGGAGACCATTATCTACAATAGAACATGAGTGGATGAAAAATATCAAAGATATGAAGGTAAATGAAATAACCAAGGAGATAAAGACAAAGGTTTTAGATGATAATATGAGAACAAAGAGGATGGTGGGATAGCAAAAGACAATGAGGTCAATTATGAACATGGCGAGTTCAGTTTTCCTTTATTTGTAAGATTGGAAGTAAAAGAGAATGCAATTGCAAATTTGCAAATGGTTGTTAAGTGTTTGTGTGTTGATAATGTTAAATATTTTATAATATATTGGTGGATGAGGGTCATTTTAATGTGGATTGAAATCAAAACATAAAGAAACTTTAGAAGTTTTTTGTATGATATGGTCTATACTAGATAAGAACTTGTCCAAGCAATGGGAGTTCTTATGTCTAGTACTAGTAGAATTCAATCAAATACAGTTAATATTATATTCAGATATTTGAAGGGTGCCTCAAAATATATAGTGGTATAATGATAGTATCTATGATAGGAGATCAAATTTCTCTTGATACTAATGAATAATGTGGATACAGGTTGGATAGGTAATATTAATCACAGAATATCCACTAGAGCTTATGTTTTTACATTATCTAGTGGTACAATTAGTTGGAAAGGTTGTGTTTCTTCTTGCATCATTATTTATTATGTATCTTTTTTCTAAATCATGTGAATGTAGAAAAAAATTGAAGTGGTTTTTGAAGTTATCTTTTCAGTGGCTAAATAACCTATGTTTTGACTATTTTGTATTGTGTAAGTATTGATAGTAGGATATGAGTATGTTTGTATGTGTGTGTATATGAGTATGTTTGCGTATTTCTCAATGCACGTAGGTGAGTAGATGGGTAGGTGGGCATGCATGTGTGCATGTAAGATAGTGTGTGCAAGTGGTATCATAATTTGGTTGGGCTCTTGTGTGCTATATTTAGGTATATAAATGATTATTAATAATGTTAATTAATAAAAATTACAGATTATGCCCTATCATAAACACGTGTAGCCCACAAAAATGACTTTGTCACTCTTCTTATCTCTTACTTTATAATATAAATACATCTAAACTACCTAGGAATGAATTTTTTTATTTTCTTCCCTTACTTTCCAACATCTTGATTTCATTATAAGGACCCTAGTAAGAGGGATATAGGAAAAGAAACATATAGATAACCATAGATCAAGTCAAATAAGGAATAATTGTATAAAGAAGGATTACACAACCAATAAAAGATAAATTCTCATTATATTTGACAAATTTTCAAAGGTTTTCTAGCCTCATGATATGGGATCAAACAACTAGGAGATAATCAAAGGAAACTAGTAGGGTAGTAAAGGGACCTCAAAAAGAGATGTGGGCCTATAGGGAAAAAAAATGATTCTAAACCATTTAGAATGCATAAAAGGATTAGTATAATTTTATGTTAAGCATACCCATTAAAAAAGAAATAATAAGAAGAATATTTAAGGGAAGTGTCAATTGAATTACAAATAAAGATACCCATGGAGGAAATAAAGTTGAAACAAGTTCAAGAAATTAAAAAAATGGGCTACAAGAGAACAGAGAAGGAAAAATAAAGAGAATTTGAGAGTTATAGGAGGATGGCTAATGGTAAAGAAATAAAGCATATTAGGAGGTATACTTATAATAAAGAGATATAAAGGAAAATGAAGATTGTTGCTAAAAAATTGAGGAAGGAAATGAAGGATTTGAGCAATACAAATCCACAAAACCCAAAGAACGCCTACATGTAAGACCTTGTCACAAAGAAGAAAAGACAAAGAAGAGGCAAGGCTTTTTCTCTAAGACTATGGAAAATTATACTATCATACTAAAAAGAATGAATGAAATTTACAATTGATCAATCCTTATAGAAGGAGATTGTAAAACCTAAAAGGGAAATCTTAAGAGGTAAATGATATTAAATAATTGCTATTTAATTATTAAATGGAAATGCAAGTGCATAAAGGAAAATCTTAAGAAGGGAGTAAAGGTAATTTAATAAATTAAATTAAATTAACGCTTTACTCTATCAATCCCCTTAAGATGAGCAACAATGCAGCTACAACTAATTCATGAAAAAGAAAGAAAACTTGGGTCCCTGAAATAAGGCCAAATGAGGTACCCAATCACAACCAAATCCCTATGAAATAGAGAAATAGAGAAAACCATGTGGGAAAAACCCTACTCCAAAAAGAGATAGCAAGAGAGGAAGGAAGGACTTGTCACTAAGACCCCCCAAGGAAAACTTTCTTCACCCCAAGAATAGAATGAAACTAAAGATACTGTGGGGATGCAAAAGGTTTAGTAAAGATGCCAACAACCTGCTCAGCAGTTAGAATGTACTCCAAGCTTAAAGAGCCATCTTGATGAAGTGCATGTGAAGCTCAATGTTCTTGGTCCTCTGATTCTCAACTAGGTTGTAGGAAATGTGTATAGCACTATTAGGAGGAAATCCAAACTCTTTTGTTAACTCTCAAAGCCATAAAACCTCATTACTAGCTAGCACACTTTCCTTGTACTCTGCCTCTGTATATGATAATGTGTGATCATCTATTTCATGCAAGACCATGTGATAGGACCCGAACCAAGATAGAAAATGAATCCATAAGTAGACTTGTGCTCATCAATATCACCAGCCCAATCTCGAGTCTATGTAACCAACAATGTGAGGATCCTCTAATGTGTAGTGAATGTCATAACATGTAGTACCTTGAATGTACCTCAAGATACATTTGGAAGCTTGTCAATACTTTCATGTGGATCATGTGAGAACCTAGAGAAAAGTCCAACCATAAAGGAAACATCATGATGTATGTGTTTCAGGTACAAAAAACTACCCATAAGTTGTATGTATAAAGTGGAATCCACTATAGGAATAGTGCAAGTGGTAGATAAAAATACACCTGGTTGAAAAGGTGTAGGAGTAGGCTTGCAATCAAGCATGTTGAATCTCTGAAGAATATCAAGAGAATACTTTTTTTGGAGTATGGCTATCCCATCTGAAGACTAAACAATCTATAGGCCCAAAAATAGTGTAGAAGTCCAAGATCTGTCATCTCAAACTACTCTCTCAAATCTCGTTGAACACTCTAGATCATGGAGGATGAGCTATCTATAATGATGAGACAATCTACATAAAGAACAACTATCAATAAGTCATCCCCATACCATTGAATGTAAACTATAGGATTAGAATAACACTAAGTGAACTATGAAGAAAGAAAGAAGGAATGCATCTTCTTATACCAAGCCTGAGGGGCTTGTTTGAGACCATATAAAGACCTCTAAAGCCTGCACACCAAAGAAAAGTCATGTACAAAACCATAAGGCTGCTCTATATAGATTTCCTCATGTAGGTCTCCATACAAAAAGGCACTCTGCATGTCCATCTGAGAAACTATCCATCCCTATGAAGCTACAAGAGAGAGTACAAGGTGAACAGAATTCATCTTGGCAATAGGAGAAAAGGTCTCAAAGTAATCAATACGCTCAATGTGTGAGAAAAATTTTGCAACAAGATATTCCTTGTACCTGTTAATAGAACCATATGCATCATGCTTGGTACGATACACCCACTGGCACTGAACCAACTTTCTTCCTTTCAAAAGAGGATAAAGATCCCATGTGTGGTTCTTCATCAAAAAAGAGTACTCCTCATCCATAGCCTTATCCCACTCTAAGTGTCCTGTCACCTATAAAAAAATTTGTAGATCATCTAAAATGGCATGACTCAATAGTCTAGTACTAGAATTTTGAGCATGAGTGGGACAAGAATCTGAAGGATCACCTGCCATAGGTCCTGCTACATCAACAGTATCACGAGCCCACTTGGGCACTCATTGAACAATTGGTGGAGGTGATGAAAGGGAATCAATATCAAGATCTTCCTAAGAGGATGCATAATCCTATGGAGGAGTAGAGGAAGTACTGGGTAGTGAGGGAGAAGCTGGTGATGGAGGCTCCATCTAAGGATAATGCTCATCAAACTGGACATCTCGCCAAAATAAGACATCTCTGGAATTAGGATCAAACAATCTGTACACCTTCACATCCTCACAATAGCCAAAAAAATGAGTGGTTGGCTCCTCCACTCCATGGCTTTCCATTGAGCATCTAGAATAAATGTTCAAGCCTCACTACCAAAAAATGTGGTATGTAGAAACATCAGGCTTGACATGAGTCCAAGCCTCCTCAGGAGTCAAATGTCGTAGTCAAATGTCGCAATGCCTTGTGAGGCATCTAAATTTGAAAATAGTTGGTATAATTGATAGCCTTACCCAAAATGAAGAACTCGTATCTCAAGATGGTATCATACAATTGGCCATCTTCCTTTATGTCATATTATTGTACTCTGCAACCCCATTCTGTTGAGGGGTATGGGGAATTGTGAACTAATGTTATAAAGCATGCTTAGTGCAAAAATCTTTGAAAGACTAATTCACATATTCCTTACCATTTTCAATGTGAATACACCTGATAGAAAGGCCAAACTACTTCTCCACAAATTTTTTAAAGATTAATCAAAGACATTATACTTGTACTTCAAAAAGTACACCCATGTGTGTCTAGAGTTGTCACCTATGAAGGTAAGTGCATATTGAGCACCTAAAAAAGATGGAGTAGGGAATGACATAAGAGAATTATGTATCAACTTCATTGGTGCCTTAGTACGTGTGGATCTACTTGCAAAAAATGGATCTTTGTGATGTTTTCCAAGTGCACAACCTTGATAAACACTGTCAATATAAGAGATTTGAGGTAGCCCAATCACTAGCTCTTGTGTACTCATCTACTATAGATATCTATAGCTGACATGGCAAAAATTCTCATGCCAAAGGTTTCTCATTGTGACTGCATGAGAAATAAGAGAAACACTTTTATAATCAGAGCTCTCAAAGTTATTAGACTGATATAAGTGAGCCTAAAGATCAACACTCCTAGTAGCAAAAACCAAGTCAAGATCATGGAGTTCTCAAATAACCACATCATGTCATTAGAACTCAACTATCTTACCAAAGCCAGAATGAAAAATCTAAAATATAGATAGGACATTCATAGAAATGGTTGAAACCAAGAGAACATCCTATAGTGAACCACCCTATAAAGAGATTGTTCCTAAACCTAAAACTAAAAGTTGTGTGGAGTCACCAACTACAATTTGTATAGTAACACTCTAAGCAAGTGAGGTAACCAAATCGGGTGAGTGTGTCACATGGTGGAAAGCACTTGAATCAAGAATCCAAGTAGTTGTAGAAGAAAATGTTCATGCAGAAAAAGCATGTCATTTACCTAAAGGAGGAGGTAGTGACTTTAGATAAGAAATACTATGGTGTTGCATGGCCTCCTATAAATCATCAAGATGTTTCCAACACCTAGAAACTGGATGTCCTTCCTTACCACAAAAACTGCAAGGATCACCTATACACTTTTTAGTCTTGGAGGAAGAGTTACCAGACTCAGAAGATTTACCCTTCAAAGTGGGTTTCTGAGCATCTGATTTAGGAGTAGACTTGGAGGAACTCTCACTGCCTTCTAAATCTATCTTGAGCTTTAGCTTCCCTATGGATGTATAGGAAACCAATGCATGTATCTTTGAACTTGTGGTAGTATCCAAATGTGTAATCTCAAACTTCTCTCTAGTCAATTGATCGCAAAAAACTTCAAAAGTGGGCATGGTAAATCTAGGACCCAATGCATCCATAATGGAATGGAAGGTAGAAGAGAAAATATTAAAGTTTCCTCGAAGCTTTGATAGAATCAAATAGGTGCACTCCCTATCTGTCTTCTCTTTTCTACATCCTACTAACAAAGTTCTCTACTATTTTAACCTCATAAGAAAGTCCTCAATAGAGGGAGATGCATATGGTACAAGTGAAATAAGCTCTACCTCAATCTAAAGTGCTCTGATCTCATTGATGGTACCAAACAAGTCATTGAACTTGTCCCACATTTCTTGAGGAGGGGAACACTCAGCAAGATGAAACTATAAGCTATCTGAAAAACTCAAAGAAATCAGACCCATGGCTTCATCCATCTTATTCCTATACTGCAAAGTTTGATATTGACTCAAAAATATTGGTTGCATTGTATCTAAACAAGACCACAAACCCTTTCAACAGAGAAGTCTTTAAATATCATATTTCTATGTGTGATAGTTATGTTGGTTTAGAAGTACTAGAAAAGAAGAGGTCATAGCCATTTTTTTTAGAAAGTGTTCTAAATTTTTCTGATATACTAATATTGTAATAGAAAATAGTGAAAAAACACCCCCCACAATGCAAAATGTTGAACCCCAGCTTGCATAAGGAATGTGTATACAATAATAGAGAAAAAAGATCTTTAATTAAGTATCAAAATACCTAGTGAAAAATATAGGTAAAATGAACAAGAATCTAGAAAGTTCTCAAGAAGAGCTTTCTAGTGCTTCTTTCAAATCAAAAAATGGAGCTAAAATGAGCAAGTTACGTTCCTAGGAAGATAGAAAGCATTATTTGACTTTGAGCAAAAACACAAATACCAAACTAGAAAAAAAAATCCACTACATACCTTGTTTGTCTTAGAGTATCTTTCTAGTAGTTTTTTCAGATCCAAAAAATGCCTTTGTATGCTCAAGTTTGAGCCAAAAAACCAACAGGGCCTCCATATAGAAAAAAAAATTTTAAACCCCAAAAAAAATTGAATAAGGGCTAAACTATTAGCCCTTGGCCTCCCATGTGACCGCAAGCTAGGTGGTGGTGGCCAGAGGGTAGTGGCACAATGGCTCAACCGATGGGGCTTTGGCACAGTGGCAGAGTGAGAAGAGGTAGATCACTCAGGCACAAGTGACGAGAGCAGTGGCACCACCACTAGAGGAATGACGTGGCTCTGACTCTAAGAACATACTACAAGCGGTTCCACTACAGTTAGGAAAACCAAAGTCACATGGTTAATAAACTATCATAATGAATTTGACCACCACACAGTTTTAAAATGACTTTTTATTTTATTTTAATTGTACACCTCAAATTGCATGCCAAAGGTCGTACATCCATGGTCGGTAAAAAAAATTTCCTTCCAAGTCAACGTTGTCCAAAATTGACAAATTTTATATGAAAATAAGGATATTGACATCTTTTGAATCCAACCATGAGATCTATTTGGCCTCAAAGTGCTCTAAATTTTAGAAACCCCCTTATTTTCATGAAAAATACGCAAAAAAACATGATCTATTCTGTCAAACCCTCACTCCTCTTTTTCTCTGAATAAGACTAAGCTATAGTAGGTTAGGCTCTGCTATAATGAAGGATTTGAGAAATACAAGCTCACAAAACCCAAAGAACACCTGCATGCAAGATCCTATCATAGAGATGAAAAGACAAAGAGGAGGCTAGGGTTTTGCTCTAAGAATATGTAAAATTATATTATTAGACTGAAAAGAATGAATTAAGTTTATAATTGATCAATCCTTATAGAAGGAGATCGTAAAACTTAAAAGGGAAACTCTAAGAGGTAAATGATATTTAATAATTACTTTTTAATTATTAAATGAAATGCAAGTGCATAAATAGAAATCTTATGAAGGGAGTAAAGGTAATTTAGTAAATTAAATTAAATTAATGCTATACTCTAACAAATCCAATATAGGAGTAACCAAGGGCAAATGCTTTCATACTAGAGGGGTTCTATCCAAGCATCAAAATTATATTAATTAATGAGACTCTGCAAATAAAGGAAGTAGGGTTAGCTATAATACTCTATTATAAAGATACACCCAAGAAACTCAATATCCATCTTGGGCCAATAACCAAAAAAACTTAGTTTAGCATGAAGAGTTGAAAAATATGTAGTACCTAATACCTAATGATTTGATCCAAAACTCTTGTTTAGACCCATGAAACCCTCTTATCAAAATAAAGTCCTTCAATATGAATTGATTAGATAAAGTGATAAGCAAGAGTGTGGATTTAGAGAGGAAGAAAATAATGAATAAATAGAACTTGTAAGAGAATAAGATTAATGTGATAGAAAAAGAACTTGAAAATGTATTTAAAAGCCTAATAATGGACTCAATTCTAATCAATAACAAAGGAAAAGAAAACCATTTATCAACAAATGGAAATTCATTAACTAACAAAATATTGTCTATGAAAATAAAATGGTCACATTAAAATGTGAAACACCCAAATCAAGAGTCTATTAGAATTTAGGTAGACTAGAACAATAAACAATATTAAATTTAATGCAAAATAAAAGAGGTAAAAATAACAATTCATAATAATTGATGTAAGAGCATCTTGGTGTAAGGACAATCTTGCGTCACCCAATGATATTTTTGTTTCTATCTTTTTCAATGAGGGTTGTTTCACTGCAAAGTTACTATTTGTCGAAACTTACTATTTTTAGTAAGTTGTTCATACTAGCTTAGAATGTTTTGATTTCATAGGTGAAGATTGATCTTAGATATATCAATCTATTAGTAAAGTTTCATTTCCATACCATCTGTATTAGCAAAGTTATTGAGGATTTTTGGCATAAAATATTTCAACTCAATTTTGAAGACCTTAGAGGCTCTGAAACGAGGTCAAACACCAACTAACAACACTTACACTATGAGGGATTTTTAAATCAAGAGTGACCATTTATTAAAATGTGGCTATAATAGCTAATCAAAGATACATTTTAAAAGTTATGGCCTACGGAAGTTGGGCTACCTCAAATTATAATTTGAAATTGTTTTGAGCTAACTCTAATGTAATAAATATGAAAAATAAAATAGTTTTAAGGATGGTTGGCCTCAAGGGCTAGGGCTAAATTCTAGAACCTTCTCAGGTGGTGGAAATTTGTTAAGGCTTTTAGGGTTTTCTATTGTATTCTTGGGTGGTGCTTCATACCTTTAGCTTATAAAATATTGTAAGGAAATACTTGTGTAGCTTTTCATGTTGCATGTCTAAAATTTGTAATTCCACACTTTTGGAGATAATAAGAAGCCAATTTTTGTTCTTGCAAATTGCAGTTGTTTCTCCTTTTTTGTTGTGAGACTATGGTATTAAAAGGAACACCCTTCATCGGTAATACATAATATCTATTATGGCTCACCCAATACGAACTACATGCACAAAGAAAAAATTATCCAGTTTTATTCATAACCCAAAGAAGAGAAAATTATAAATTTGTAATCTTTCACATATACAACCACTTATTTAACAAACCTTTTTGGTATTTTTCAAAAGTAGGCTTACATGCCAAAATTATAGTTGAATTATTTTTTGATGATATAGTGCAAGGTAGAAGAATCCTAGAGGAGATGTCCTAGGCCCCAAAAAATAACTACATAGTGGAAACAATACAAAAATGAAAGATTTGATACCAATTCACAACTCTTTATTCATAAAATAACTAGTATATGCAATGTGTCAAGTTGTAAGGCCTTCCCAGTTGTGGCTGAATACAACAAAATTATAATAGTTTTGAAAGAACCCTCAAAATCCAACTCAAATCCTAGCTAGCCAAAATTCATAACATAACAACAATCTGGTAAAAACCTCCAAAATCTCAACTTGTGCTCACAAGCCACCAAGCAACCTCCTTATTTCTAAACTGCAACCACTAGCTCTTCTCCAAACTAGCTATGTAAACTACTCCAATACTAAGGATGTGGAATCATCCAATAATCTTCCTTCATCCTTCAATAATATCTTCTAATGAACTCAAGCTCCTTATTTAGCTAGCTAAGCCACAAGTCGGCTAGTCAAGCATTTAATTACATTATAGGTCCACCTTGGAAGAGTAAACCAAAGCTACAGAATATATGAAAAAAAACTCAATACCAAGTTATATTTAGGTCCACACATGACCTAATAACATGTCCCTATTCATCATATGAAACTGTGCAAGATGAAAAACTCCACTTGTTTTGCAAAAACTGGCCAAAAATTGATACCCAAAAAAATGGCGATATCTCCCAACTCTGGATGAATTAGGACTTGTGCTTTAAAATGAAGGTATTTTTTTAGGTCCTCTTTAACCCCTTAAATTAGAAAAGGATGATTTTGTATTCATCAAAAGATACATAGCCCGCAACTAGCATATGAAAAATAGAAAATATAGCTCCATTTGCAAGGTAAAATGGCTCTAACTTCAACACAATAACTCCAATCTCTATGTGCACATAGGAGAAGGTTCCCTAATATGCCTTGAACAAAGACCAAACCATGAAAATCATAACTCTACCAAAATCCAAGCTTGATGCTCCCAAGGTAGATAGAAAAGTATGTCTCATACTTTAATGCCCAAAGAAAGATCTGCAACTAACTTCATCTTTGCCAAAGGATTCCACTCCATCAAAGGAAATAGAACAAATATGAAATTCAACCATCTATGCTTCATTCACTAAAACATCAGAATAAAATGAATCTTAGCAACCCAATTAGCATGTTCCCTCCTAGGAACAAACTAAACATAATGCTTCACCAAGAATCTTTGCAACTGATCACAACTAGCAACAATAATATCCTCAAACATGTACTCCATGTCAGCAACATCATGTAACTCCAAAATCAACTCATAAACATGTAAGGTTAAATCCTTCATAGGAACATGTAAATCCTCAACCATGTCAACCACAAGAAAATCAAGAACATAGAGTTCTAGAGGATCATGTAGATCCAAAACCAAATCAGCAACTAGTAAATCCACGCCAACAACATCAAACTCTACATCAGTAGAAATATCTATACCCTCAATAATCTGAGAAACAACATATGAATTCAAATCCATATCAATAACCATATGAAAATCCTCATAATCAAAAATCTTAGCAATATCATTGCTCATAGCAAGATTCTCTACCACATGTAACTCATCACCAACAACAACTTGATTATCCATTACCAAGTGCTCTACAATTTCCATGTCAATCTCAACCAACTAATCATGAAAATAAATCTCCATCCCAGCATCAACAAGTTAAGGAATATCCTTAGCAACAAACTCAAATTTCTCTATAGGTTTTGCATCAAACTCCACAAACTGATCAACAAAACTGACCTCTTCCTCAACCTTGCCATGCCCTCTTCTCTCTCAAACAAGTCTTCTAACCAAGTAGAAAACTCTCTTCTGAATCAGTAGACTCCAACTCCAATAGCATAAAACTTCCTTATTCTATTTCTCAACTCTTTTAAAAAAGAAGCATCTACAATAGCATCCATCTAACTTATTGTCTCATTAATCCTTCTCTCCACCACATCACGGAGATTTAGAATAATCTTAGGTTCCAATCCTCTTGGAGCCATATTCCAAGATTTTCGCAAACATTCTACTACAAATCCTTCCCACACTCCTTGTGACAAACATAATTTTTTTGCAAGTTAGATCGCAACCTACCACCTTGCAGAAACAACCAAGAACAAATTACAAGTCCAGGAATTTAGATTTACAATACATATCACGCAAACTCTCTATGATCATTCTCCAACAAGATCAAACTTCCATCTTTACTTCCATCGATCTATCTGCAAGTCCTTTATAAGTGTAGGTTAGATCACAATCTACCACCCCACACCAAGAATCACAAACAAGGACTCTAAAGCAATAGATCCTTGTAATGCCCCACCAGGAGATCCTTGGAACAAGGATAAATAAAAGCCAATGTAATTGTTTTTGAAAAAGCATGGCTTTAAACAAAATCAACATGCAATCAATCATAAGCTTGCAACAGAAAATTTAACCAGCCAATCCAAGAAACCAATGAATTTCCAAGTGTCACTACTTGCTAACATGACCAAAACTGACTATGAGAGTTTTGCCACAAACAAGAAACCAAAGATCTCTGACTTGTTGGGACCTAGGAAGGGGCGCATCCCAACAAGGTACCCAAAACACCCTTCAACTCATACCAACAAGTCAAGAGATTCTTGTTGTTTTCTTGAGCATGTTTTTGCAAAGATATTAGGTGATACTTTTCTAGTATCATACAACATTTCACATTATTACTAAGTGATACTCTTCTAGTATTGTATGACATTTCACAGTACTACCAACCAATACTTTTCCAATATCGTACGACATTTCTCATAATTATTGGGTGATACTTTTAGGGAATGCATGATAGAATTTACTACTATCGTGTGATACATTACTAGCTTCACATAATAGAACTCACCACTATTATGTGATACTTTCCAGTTTCACATGATATTTCTCCTAAAGGTGTGTGATACTTTTCCAGTATTGCTCGATGTTGAACCAATGTCACCTAGACTCAAAACAAAAGATGAAATGCTAAGTCTAGAAGATAAAAAGGGTAATAACCTCCACACCAGGGAGTACCAGATCCACCAAAATGAGTCTTGGACACTCAAACACATGAAATACAAGACACTATGCAATAGGAAGGAGAAAACATCTATCCATCTAATCCAAATAGCATATGAAAGAACATGTGAAAAGCAACATCACAATGTACATACGTGATTCATAAACCTAGCATCATATGAAGGAAAGCATAAAACAACTAAAACTCATGCTCGGTTCCTCCCAACTATAATGGCATCATGAGACTACATGCATCCTAGTCATCCCTCGAGTGTACCATCCCAAACTACCAACTAGATAGTTGGAGTTGTCTTATGAAGGTAATACTACTACAACATAAGTAACATCATAAGAACAAAAAGATCTAACATGCTAATCCATCAAAGCATAGATACTCCAACTAGTAGTGAATCACATCATCTTACCATATGCTATAACATCGTAATAAAGGAATGCATCAAATGAAACAAAATCGTCTAAAAATGATATCCAAGCATACCAATTAAAGCATAAATCACAAGAAAACATACTCTGGCAACCCAAAATACCAAGCGAACATCAAGAACTGATCTTAGCTAGAAATAGACTATCTTTGTACACTGGTCCCCATGATGTAGGTACACTCTGATACCACTGATGAAGGTACGATTTGATACCACTGATGAAGGTACGCTCTGATACCACTTGATGACAGGCCACACTACCCTTACCAACTCACAACCAAGAATGCAACAATACGAAGACCAGTAGAAAATAAAATGCTTCCCAAAGAACACTTTTATTATACTTGAAAATCTTTAGTAATTACAATAACCTTTCTGCAAGATCTCTCAAGATCCAATCCAAGCCCAAGCTAGTCCAGATCCACACTCTGGTAGAAACCTCCAAGATCTCAACTTGTGCTCGCAAGCCACCAAGCAACCTCCTTGTTTCTAAACTGCAGTCACTAGCTCTTCTCACAAACTCTATCCAAGATCCAAGTGTAAACTACCTCACATTCGGTGCTCTGTCTACACACTCACAAGTCCATCACAATCCTGCTGTAAACTACCTCACATTCGGTGCTCTGCTCACAGACTCAGGAAAAACTCACTCTTCACTTTCTCCTTCTCTTTCACACTTTCTAGCTTCACACCTTGAAGCCTTCACACCCTCCAACTTTCCTTCCAATGCTTCTCCTTATCGAGCTTCTACTCCTCGAGCTTCCCCTTGAGCTTCTCCAAGCTTCTCCTTCTCAAGCTACTCCTTGAGCTTTCACTTCTCCTCCACAATTTTTTTTTTTTCAAAATTTTTTTTTATTTTTTTTTTTTTTCCCAATAATTTTCCCATGCAAGATGCTCCTGCATCACCCCAATAGTGGTATAGGTACCCAACCACGTGGAACCTGCAGGTCCACTCACATCGTGCTGATGGAGATAATGATCCAACTAAAAACACACATAAAACAAATGTCCATGGCTAACACTCACGCCACATAGTAAGGAGGATTGAAACCAAGATCATGAGACAATGCAATATAATAGGTCCTGGTCAAACTCTCTATGGATAACTATGTAGGGACTCTAGTGGAGTGTCCTTACTTGCCATCAAGTAGTGCAAGTACTTTAAGACTTTGATCAACTCCCTCGGGAGGCTAGACTAAGAATGTATCTTCGATCAACTCCCCCAATAGGCCAAATATTATGCCTTTGATCAACTCCCTCAAGAGGCCAAACACACACACACACCTTCAACCAACTCCCTTGGAAGACCAAGTTTTCCATAATCTTATCTTTCATTAAGTTTTAGTACCCATTTATTAATTTAGTTATCACTTGTTAGAACTTCTCCATGCTACCTTTTTGGAATACAACTGGGGTATATGAGAGAAGCCATGCCACACGTCTACCCTACATACCCATGCTCATCTCAAAATGAGTTTCCAAAGGCAATGCAAGCTCCCAACCAAACCCCAAATGAATAATCTTTCAACCGATCTATATCTGGGAATTAGAATCTCACAAGATCTCGTCAAATGCACGTGCACGTGCTCATGTGTGGACACCGCCAACTTCACAAAATAATCACATAATACCAATGCAAGGGTTGGATATGAGAAATGCAACTATCAAATAAGTACAACAATCTCACTCAACTATCCTATATCCAAGAGTATGGATTCTACACAAATCCCAATGAGGCAACAACATCAAATATCGTGAACTCACTCAATCGGCCTAAATCTAAGAGTATGGATGTGGCATGCATCCCAATGCAAACATAAAAATGTAATAGTAGTCAAATTGACATCCTATGGATAATCCAAATCTACGACCAACACCATGCCAAGAAAACCTAAGAAAATTGGGTAGCGCGCAAATTGAGGCAAAAACTTCAAAAAACCCAACACTGATGAAAATCCATGAAAAAATACAATCCATTCTACCCTTATGTAAATGAGGCACAAAAATCCAATAAAAATTGGGTTTGAACCACATATGCAAAAATAGCCAGCATAACAATGCAAAACCCCAAACCCATATCCCAAAAAATAGGGAAATTCTCATACCTGCCCAACCAGGTAGAGCTGGAAATCAAAAACAAAGGGGAACACTAGTTTTCAACCTCCAACCAAATAGATACCAAAAATAAAAGCAAAAACAGAGTGTAAATAGTAAAACATGAGAGCCCTACCTAACAGCCAAAAGGGAAAATATAAGAACCTAAGCAGTAAAATAAAAATCCTGCAGAAACTATTGAAAATCATGAAAATCCAAGATCTCTCCAAGTTGGATCCAATAAGACCAACCTCATGATGATCTCACACCTATAGATCCTATAGCGAACAGAATAGTTTTCCACTTGAAGAGGATTTGAAATTTTCTGTCAAATTTCTATTTCAAAAAGCGAGAAGTGAGGAATGAAAATCCTTCTTGGACATATATTCACTTTTCAATTGAATAAAGGATTAGGGTAATTAACCAGATCATCTAATTAAATCCTAAATAAACCCAAACAAAAATAGGCTATTCCAAGTAATTGGAATTCAACTATGAAAAAGTTATCAGGAATTAAATTAAATAATTAAAGCCCAAAATTCCCTTAAACCAATAAATCACAGAATTCCTTGATAACTATCATGATAAATGTGAACCTCTAAATGCACAGACACACTTAGGAGTCTAATCACATAATGAAAATGATTTTTGATTTATTAAATCATCGAAGGGTTTAATTTAATCAATTAAATAGGATGCGTTGACCATATAGGGATGACATTGGCTAGATATGAACAGCTAAATCACTAACTCTATGTGCCACTGCCAAAGACATAAATCATGCACACTAAACAACATGATCAAGTGCAGTTGCATATAATAATATAGTCAAAGCAATAAATGCATTAAATCACCTAATTTTACAAATTTTTTATTTACACTAAAATAACCTATTTAAATCATTCACTGCATCATAAAACATCTCAAAGTGAGAATGAAGTAAATATGTGTAACATCAAAAGATAGTATCCAAGATACCAATAAGTCCATCATATAATCATACATAGAGTATATGTCTGAATACAAAATAACTAGATAACATCATTAAGCGTTATGTCACATCAATAATCATTCTCATGCAGATATGATCAAATTGGATAACATAGCATCTAACATCTATGATACTAGTAAACAAGATATAGTATCTAACCATCAAGTCATCTAGAATTTCCTCAACATGAATATCAAAGTATCTCTCAAAACCAAAATATAAAAAGGTACAGAATGCAACCATAGTAGGCACTACATCCTCCCTTACTAGGCATAGGCTTACTCCTGGAAGGCTCATTTTGATAGGGTACGTCTCTCTCAATTGTATGTCATCCTCCCAAATATCCAAGATCACATCACTCGAGGCCCATAGGTCCCTTCCCAACTCTATGTCCCAACCCTTGAGGGTCTACCTGACAGTCACCAAATGTCGCATAAGCTTTATGGGATCTACTTGCATTCTCTCACATGTAGGAATGAAAAGTCTCATGCAAGACTGTAAGATATATTTTAATATATGTGATGATTCATTTGAGATAGGTTCCAAACCCCTCTGAGTTAAGATAAAGATTTTAGAAAATTTTAGGGCTTCAAAATTTTAGAATTAGCCAAATTTCAAGGCTTCGGCATTTCAGACTCAGCCAAATTTTAGGATTCAGCATTTATCATTCAACATGGTGTCTAGTAGATGAGTGGTTATAAATTTGAGACCTCATCTTGTGTGTGGTCATTGTTGGTCTCTACGTGGAATTCTTGATTATGCCATGGTTAGTTGGAAATGGACTTGTATGTTTAACCATGCTAGGAACTTGTTCTTTAGGGCTTAAAAAGAACATCTCTCCTTGTGTATTCTCACAATTCATGTGATCTTTGGTTCATTAGTTATGGTTTTGTGCTTGGAGATCTTTGGAAGTGTTTTTAAGACTTTCGCTAGTGTAAGTGAACATGTGAGCTTAGCCATGTCCCCTATTTTATTATCTTGTTTAGTTGTTTCACTCTTTCACTTGCTTACTTGATGTTGTTCTTAGTAACTTATCTTAAGAAAAAATATTTAGTGCATGTTTTATCCTTGTGTTCGAAGGATCTCTAGGTGGGGAATTACAATCCTCAACACAATCACCACCAGATCAAGATCTTCTCATATCAACTTCTCTCAACCCAAAGTCCTAGTGCAAAATGCCTCAACTTTAGTGATCTATCAACATGATCAGGAACAACCTTTTGTTTGATAAGTTCAACCAACCAGGTCAATCCTCACTCTGATACCACCTGATACAGTGCAAGGTAGGAGAATCCCCAAAGGAGATGACCTAGCCCCCAAGGAATAACCACATAGTAGAAATAATACAACAATGTAAGATCTGACACCAACTCACAACTCCTTATTCATAAAATAATTGTTACATGCAATGTGTTAGTGTAAGACCTTCCAAGTTATAGAAAAATACAAATAAATTACAATAGTTCTACAAGACCCTCCAGATCTAACTCAAATCCTTGCTAGCCCAGATCTGTAACATAACAACAATCTGGTAGAAACCTCCAAGATCTCAACCTGTGCTTGCAAGCCACCAAGCAACCGCCTTGTTTCTAAATCGTAACCACTAGCTCTTCTTTAAATTCACTAACTCAGCTACTCCTCTACTAAGGATTTGGAATCATCCAATAATCCACCTTCATCCTCCAACCATAATTTCTAAATGAACACAAGCTCCTTATATATCTATTTAAGCCACAAGTTGACTAGTCAAGCATTTAATTACATTATAGGTCCACCTTGGAAGAGTAAACCAAAACTATATAAAAAAATATGGAAAAAAAATTGATACCAAGTTATATTTAGGTCCACACATGACATAATAAAATTTACCTAACTTAACAAGATCCCATTTCATCATATGAAACCATGCAAGATGAAAAACTCGACATGTTTCACGAAAACTAGCCGAAAATTGATACTTGAGGAAAATGAAGATATCTCCCAACTCTGGATGAATTAGGACTTACACTTTAAATTGAAGCTATTGTTTTAGATTCTCTTTAACCCCTTAAATGTTCAAATTATGATTCATTAGGAATAAAATGATACACATCCTGGATCTAGCACGTGGAAAATAGAAAATATAGCTTTGACCGCAAGGTAAAACTACTCTAACATCAACATGATAACTCCAATCTCTATGAGCACATAGGAGAATTTTCCTCAATATTGCTTGAAAAAATACACAAAAATAGAAATCATAAATCCAAGCTCAATGCTCCTGTATCATACTCCCCAGGTAGATAGAAATGTATGTTCTATACTTTGATGCCCAAAGAAAGATCTGCAAATAACTTCATCTTTACTAGAGGCTTACACTCCATCAAAGAAAATTAAAAAAATCTAAAAATAAATCATCTATGATTCATCCACTAAAACATCAAAATCAAATGAATCTCAACAACCTAATCAGCATGGTCACTCTTAGGAACAAATTGAACATAATGCTTCACCAAGAATCTCTGCAACTGATCACAACTAACAACAACACTATCATCAAACATGTACTCCATGTTAGAAACATCATGTAACTCTAAAACCAAGTTAGAAACATGTAATCTCTAATCTCTAATAAGAAAAACATGTAAATCCTCAACCATTTCAACCATAGGCAAATTAAGAACATAAAAATCCACAAGATCGTGTAGATCCAAAACCAAATCAGCAACTAGTGAATCCACACCAAAATCAAACTATACATCAATAGAAACATCTATACCCTCAATAATCTCAGCAACAACATATGAATTCTGATCCATATCAATAACCATATGCAAATCCTCATAATCAACAATCTCAGCAATCTCATTGCTCACAATAAGATTCTTTGCCACATGTAACTCATCACCAACAGCAACCTAATTATCCATGACCAAGTTCTTGGAAATTTCCATGTCAAACTCAACTAACTAATAATGAAAGAAAATGTCCATCACAACATCAACAAGGTAAGGAAAATCCTCATCAACAACCTCAAGTTGCTCTACAGGTTTTGCATTAGACTCCACAAACTGGTCAACAAAACCAACCTCTTCCTCGACCCATCCATGCCCTCTTCTCTCTCGAACAAGTCTTCTAACCATCCAAACAACTATCTTCCAGATTAGTAGACTCCAACTCCAATATCATACAACTTCCTTCTTTTTCTCACCTCTTTTAGAAAAAGTAGCATCCACTATACCTTCCACTCGAGCTATTGTCTCACTAATCTTTGTCTCCACTACATCACAAAAATTTGCAATCATTTTAGTTTCCAATCCTCTTGGTGCCATCTTCCAAGATTTTTGAAAACCCTCTACTACAAATCCTTCTCATGCTCCTTGTGACAAACCTAAATTTTTCACAAGTCAAATTACAATCTTTCACCTTGCCCAAACAACCAAGAACAAATTACAAGTGTAAGAACAAAGATCTACAATACATATCACACAAAATCTCTATGATCATGCTCCAACAAGATCAACCTTCCATTTTTGCATCCATCAATCCATCTATAAGTCCTCCATAAGTGTAGGTCAAATCACAATATACCATCCCACACCAAGCATCACAAACCAAGACTTTGAAGCAATCGATCCTCAACACAATCACCACCAGATTTCTCAGACCAACTTCTCTCAACCCAAGGTCTAGGTGCAAACTACCTCAACTTCAACAATCTATCTATATGCTTGGGAATAACTTTCACTCTGATAAGTTCAACCAACTAAATAAATCATTTCTCTGATACTACTTGATGTAGTGCAAGGTAGGAGAATCCCAAAAGGAGATTTCCTAGCCCCCAGTGAATAACCACACAGTGGAAATAATACAAAAATGCAAGATTTGATAGCAATTCACAACTCTTTATTCTTAAAATAACTATTACATACAACGCGTCAAGTTGTAAGTCCTTCCTAGTTATGGCCAAATACAAAGCAATTACAATAGTTTAATAAGATCCCTCAAGATCCAACTCAAATCCTAGCTAGTCCAAATCTGTAACATAACAACAATCTGATAGAAACCTCCAAGATCTCAACTTATGCTCGCAAGCCACCAAGCAACCTTCTTGTTTCTAAACCACAGCCACTAGCTCCTCTCGAAACTCACTATCTCAAATACTCCTCTACTAAGGATGTGGAATCATCCAATAGTCAACCTTCATCCTCAAATCATAATTTCTACATGAGCTCAAGCTCCTTATGTATCTAGTTAAGCCACAAGTTGGCTAGTCAAGTATTTAATTACATTATAGGTCCACCTTGGAAGAGTAAACCAAAACTATAGAGAATAAAAATAAAATTTGATACCAAGTTATATTTAGGTCCACACATGACCTAATAACATTTCACTAACTTTAAAAAATTGCCATTTTATCATACGAAACCATGCAAGATGAAAAATTCCACACATTTCATGAAAACTGGCCAAAAATTGATTCTCGAGGAAAAAGGCAATATCTCCCAAATCCAAATAAATTAGGACTTGTGATTTAAAAAGAAGGTATTACTTTAGATCCCCTTTAACCCCTTAAATGCTAAAATTTTATTCATTACACATCAACAGATACATGGCTCACAACTAGCATGTGAAAAATAGAAAATACAACTCTAGTCGCAATGTAAAATGGCTCTAACTTCAACATGATAACTTCAATCTCTATGTACACATAGGAAAAGGTTCCCCAATATGCCTTCAATAAATCCCAACCACATAAATCATAACTCCACCAAAATCCAAGCTCGATGCTCCTACATCAGTTGAATAATGAGCATTTTTTTCTTTTGGAGAAGTCACATGCAATCCCCCATCTAGGGGTGTTCCCCTCGGCATCCACTAAAGGGATAGTTCCCTCAAAAACTTAAAAAGGATTTTAACCCCTACAGTCCCTTATTAATTGATTGGGTCAGGGAGGGGGGAGGGGTGAACATGACTAACAAAGTTACCAAAATTTAATCATAGTTGCATGATTAGTCATCACATACCAACTCTCAATATCTTCTTTATTAACTCTAAACTATGTAAATAGTAGATGGAAAAAACATAGAAAGATAACCATGCACAATAACACCATATTTTTTAACTAGGGAAACCCTTGATCAGAGGGAAAACCCCAACAGGGATGGTACCCACAAACTATGTACTAATATAAAAGTTCCTTGTAAGAGGATATACCCTATTAGGAATTCATGAAATACAATCAATACACATGAGTCCCTATTAAGATATTTTGAATTCATTTTAGAAGGTTCTAACCCTATTAAGAGTTGTGCCAACCATGTTAAGAGTTGAAAGGAAGACCATTGAACTCATTATCCAAATAGCCTATGCACTATTCCTTTTGAATAATACAAAGAAACAACAATTGTCCAACTAGAAACTTGTCTTTCCAAATATAATTCCTTTTCATCTCATCGTGCCTTAACCACACCAAACTCTGCTCTGATTTGTACAAATTTGCATACCAAGCTTACCCAATAGATATTGCAAAGATATGCCCACATATGTACAAAAATGATATCACTAATGATTACAACCAAGGAAAACATATTTCCTTTATACCAAGTCCTAAATAAATTATTGAGGTGACATTTAGGATTTCCCAATTTAAAATAATGATATAGGATATCCTTAAGATATTACAATACATGCTACATTACAATATTACATCTTTTCAAGATTACAATCAATCTGTCAACTCCCAGTCTTCATAACTTTCCATGTGATGAACATTTGATCATGCCAACTATAACCAAGTCATCTTAAATATGTCTTTAACCTCTATATCAAAATACTCAACTAGATTCTATCATTGTTAGGAGATAAAATCCAAACAACAATACTCACTTTCTAGAAACATTGTCTCAAACCTACTTCATTAAAATATGCATAGCTCTATCCAATATTCATATTTATGTGCACACTCTTAACTGTAAAATCTAGACATAATCTTGACCATAATCCCAACATGCATAAGTTTTTCTACAGTCCTCAAACCACATGAATCCAATCTCTCATGTTTTTCTAGTCTTCATAGAATAACCGATGTATTGACATCAATGACAAACTCTGTCATCAATGCAACACATAAGTTTTGAATCATGTCTCCAACAATGATAATATACCTCCCATAGGAATTCCATTAACATTCATCCTAAAAATCTACCCCTTTGGTATTGATGGCAACATAGATGAAAAGCATCTAAGTTCCAAGTATACCAAATATACTTCTTCACCATCTAACTTTGCTCCCTCATTCATGTTGCTAATGGATTTCATATGTCATAAAGTAATCAATATGCATAAGGAAGGTGTTAATCTCCCCCATACATCAGTATCATTCTATAAACCTTTTTCATCAATCAAATCCTCTTCACCAATCAACAAATATTCTTACAAATACATATCTCTTCTCTCTATCAAAGAATGTATAATGTTTCGCAGATGTATAATGTTTTTCATTTACTCATGTCTTCCCCATTGACATCAATGACAAATGTATCATTATATTAATTTTAAAAGTTTAATTATTTCCAAAATTATTTATTCAAGCTCTAGTGTCCAAAGACACTACAGAATACCAATACAAAGAGTCCTTAATGACTTGTCTCAAGCACAGGTACTCCCTCATAGAGGAAGCATTAAGCATCTAGTCCAAATAAAGAAATGGTGCTCTACTACCATCTAGATTGATGCAATCTATTCATCATCTACTTTGAAGTAGGTTCCACTACAACATTTGGACCCATTTTCTTATGGTAGACCATCATAATTGTGATGTCCACCCGTCATTCTAGCAACAGAACCTCCTATCAACTCCCATCAAACTTATGTTTTCATAAATTACAACAACAAAGACATCCATCATAATGGAGATGGGAGACATAGTTGTAACTTGGAGGGAGGGAAGTAGCAAGAGTTACTGTTGTGGACGTCACAATTGAAATGGCAATGCTAAACAACCACATATATATGTCAGACTATTTCGATAAAAACTTGTCATAATTGGGACAATTAACCATCTGAAGATCTATTAAGGCATTGTTGCAATTACGATGCCTCTGCGATAGCAGTGCCATACAACCAGCAGATATCTATTAGAATTTTTTGATAGTAATCCATCGGTAGCCGTCAGAAATAATTGTCGCTTACATTGGATTGTCATCGTTATTGGATTGTTTTTTACATCAATCCCCTGATAGAGGAGGATATGTAGAATATATTGATTGATTCCACCACCAAGGCACAACTATGTAGTCATCCTATGTTGGTGAGTGTGGATGAGATTGAGAACGCAGAATTGGCATCTGTGGGGGAGAAAACACAAGCATAATCAATTTCCCCCTCTCACCTACAATGTCTATTGTAGTATATCAAAGGAAGGACACAATGTCCTCACATGTCAGCACCAAGGTACAAAATGTTTCAATACTTAAGAAAGAAGGGACACCAGTCCAAACAAGTTAGGAAGCCAGTCCTGCACCTACACCACAAACACAAGGTGGAGCAGAAATCAAAGAAAAAGAGAAGGATAGGACTAAAGATTCAGTCTTGGCTACAAAGATAGAGGAAGTGATAGCTACTCAAACACTTGTTACCTTACTAGACACTGCTACTCCTTACCAAACCTTACCTAGTCAAGCACTTCATAGGCTAAGCACTGAAGCTACACCATTGCAAGCATCAAGGCTATTAGGATTAAACCATGGATAGAAATAACAATTACATGCAAATATAACCATACAAAAAATAATAGATCACACAGAAAAGAATACAAGGCACCAAGATTTAACGTGGTTCACCCAATCCCTAGGCCACATCCACCAAATAGCAAGTCTGATATTTTTTATAATCCAGTGATTACAACTTGAATACAATTTGTAATTGCTTACAGCTCAATACCACCACAAGAACCAATTTTGCATCACAACTATAAAACAACCCTAACCCTAAGCCCTTTTATACAAGTATTAAACCGCTATACAGTTACACTACATGTCAGCCATAAATTGGCAAATATTAGCCATTACTTTAGTGGAAAATCTACGAACTCCAAAGAATTTATGAAGTATGTACAGTACTTTCCTGATCAATCACCACAAACTAACAAAGGCCAAGTCCTAGCACAACTAACATTGATGAGGTGACATTCTATGGTGACATCAACTAGATGAGGTGATTGAGTTACCAAAGTATGATCTTACAATAATCACAATAGAGCATATGAGTGTATTACAAGATGTCATGGCAAGCAAGAAACACCAAGAACTACTCAAAAGGGAGCATAGGCAAAAACAAGCACTTCATGACATCAAGGACACATTTCTTGATGCATTTAGCCTCCCTGCACCTGATGAAGCATAGCCAATCATTGAGAAGTTGGAAAATATTGTGGAAAAGATTAATGATGAAGACCTATATTCCAATGTCAAATTACTAGAATGGTTTAAGAAGAAATTCCAAACAAAGGTGGATGAACAAATATTTAGTGCCATTGCAGTACACCAGGTTGAGTTACCAACCAAGATTGAGGGTGTAAAGAAGATGTTGGAGAACATTTTCTCTCTTTACACCAAGTTGTGTCATGTTCCCCTATTCACACAAGATACATAGACATATTGACCATCTAGAGGAAGATTTAAAGAAAATAGGTAACATTCTACACCAATCTCCTAGTCAAAGTCAATCTCATTTTAGGAATTTATTATCAGCACAAGTCCGTTAGCAGCTTTACATGCTCAAGATGCAAATATTATGGCTACACTGATCAGCATCCAATCCATGTTAACCCCTCACATAAAGGTGTTACACTAGAAACTAGCCTACATAGAGACATTGTTGAAGAAAGATCCCCATCTTTCTACACATGAAGGTTCAATCTCCCTTGCTACCGAGTTAGACATACAAATAAAATCTCTGGAGGTAGCATGTGACAACTAAGATACTTCACTGAAGATAATAATGGAGGTCCATAAATCTTTTTTGGATAAATACACAATTCATGTACAACCCATGACATAAGTGTCAAAAGGGGGATAATGAATGAAGGGGGAGAGAATGAAGAAAGGAGGAGAATTCATGAAAGGAGAACATAAGTTTTGGGGGAGAACAAACATACATGGAGACTACAGTATAGAACCATAAAGAAAGTGATCTACTTAGCAGGAGTATTTAATTTCAAAATCATAAGAAAACAATCAACTCAGGGGGAGTTATAGAATTTTTGAGGTTTGATAGTTAAGCCATAAGTGTTTTGCAAAATTTTGAACTTTTGAAATTGTGTATTTAAGTCAAGTATTAAAATGGATATTATCTAAGTTATGCTCAAAGGCTAAGGTTATTCATGCATGACCAAGTGTTTTTTCCACTCATGTCAAAGGGGTAGATTATTAATCTCAGATTGGTTTTAACATATGAGTGACAACGCACTTAATTCACTTGCTTAGTTCATGCTGAAAAAGTAGTGTATGACAAGCATAAGTTGTCAAATATACAATAAATGTCGAGTAACTAGTATGTGTCAAGTCACTCAAGTACCAAGCAAATAGTATATATTGAGTCATTCAAATGCCAAGTGATCAATGGATGGTGATTCATTCAGAGGCTGAGTTTTAGCATTGAAGATACAGTGGATGTCGAGTATCAGAAACTTCAAGTGTCAAGTAAATAGTTTTGGACATAGTTGTTTATAATGGTACAAACTTCTATGTAAACCATTTTTGAGCTGACTTAAGGATTATTTTTGGATTCTAAGATGATAAGGATGAATCTATATTGTAGGTCCCTATGTGGTACATGCAACCAATCAATTGAAGGGGTGTATTAAGTGGAAAAATGGGTGAATCACAATCATTGATTCATACCTAACCCTAAGTCACCTAAGTCTTCTTAAAGAGGATAAACCTTAAATGATGTAAGAGTGAAATGTGAGAAGAGAGAAGTTTGCATGCACAAACAGAGCATTCATGGTGGCTAAAGAGTTGTGAAAAGACATACATTGCATAATTAGTTAGAGAAGAATAGAGGAAAGGAGTTAGAGGACAGAATGGATACATCTAATTAGAGAGGATCAAGTACACATCAGGAAAGAGGTGATCTTTTATCTAGCAGTAGAGTGCTAACTGAAGGATCATTGTTTAGACAATCTAGTAGGCAAATTAGTTAAATCTCTTAATAGAGTAGTCCCAATAGGCTATTGTAAATCCTTTAACAAGGTGATTACTTCATTGTAAGTTAAAGTCCTTTAATCAGCCACACTTGTAACAGGATGTTGAAATCCTTTAACATGGTAAGATCTAACAATCTTGTAAGCCTTTAATAGGGTAGACCTTTCACAAGGTAGATCATAGTTTATGATCAAACATTGTAGCCTTCATTGGATACACTTTATTACTGCAATAGTGGAGATTTGTGGTTGTCATTACCACCCCAGTTTTACCTTCTCATTGGAGGGTTTATAGGTAACCAATTATCTTGTGTCATATATGTGTTGAATGTTATTTTCTTTCATACTATGGATGAATATGTTTAGCTAGCTATTTCAATTTACATGCAAATTGTGAGATGGGTCTGTGGTGAATGAATTTGTGGTTAAAGTTTTGAAGGATTGATTCACCCCCCACCTCCCGCCCTCCCCTCCCCCCTAGAATTTACTTTCCCTATTTTACTTACATGTACATTAACATTATAAAGTTGAGAAGTTTCCAATAGTGGCATCCTTCTTCAATGTAAACATTTTTTCTTCTTGAAAAAAGTTGACAAGCAACTTGCATTTTTTAATGATCAATTAGGAATGCATGAAAATGAGGAATATGAAGTATGTTAGCATGAAGTATATAAAATGCAATAAAAATGGTGAAGAGACATTGTTAAATCAGGAATTATTTTGAAATAACTGGTTGTGAGTGCTAGCATTTTCAAGTTGTTCAAGTCACAATTTTCTAGGTTTTGTAGGTACAACTTTGATGAAGATTTTTTAAGTATTACATGTGGTGGTTTTGTGAAGATTTTTTTACATTTTTGCAAATAATGCTATTAGATCTCAATCAATTTTGGAGAATGATTTTGTTAACTTAGCAGACAATCAATAATATTTGGATTTCATATATTTTTTCATTTTGAAAACCATGTTATTGGGGAAGTGAAACTCTATCTTTTGGGTTTTAGATCTATTTCATTTTGAGAAGCATGTTGATGATAAAGAATTAAAACTCCGTGTGTCAGAGATTTGATTAGGTATTTCTTGCAATTAATTCAATTTTTCTTAGTGTTCCCTTAGCCCATTGCTCTTATCACGCACGATCATGTTTTAATGAGATTTTATTAGAGGTCTAATTCATTGGTTGCTTTAGAAATTTCCATAAATTTGATATTTATGGTGTCATTGAATAATCAATCAATGGTAATGAATAATGCATAGTATAATTTGATGCAAGACAACATGCTTCCTCTTCACCATTTATGTTCTCATATATTATATAAGTCCTCGGTGCTCCTAATCATGATTAATTCTTCTTAAAGAGGCAAAATGTGTTTATTAGTTTCATATGTTTGATACAAATGGAATTGGAGGAGAGTAACCTCATCTTAGCAAACCTCTTCAATAGGAGATAATGTTACTAAAAAGGAATTGAAAAATATAGATGAAAAGTGAAAGGCATGTAATTTTGCCTTTAGAATGTATGTTTTAAGTTAATCTTTTTATTAACTTATAATGGAATTAAAACTTCATAATTATAAAAAGCCATTTTTACATCTAGAAAATGTAATAAGAAATTAAACTTTTAATTTTTTTTGAGTTTGTCATAGAAATATTTGTTATGAAATTAGAAACCATGAAAAATGTGACAGTTAAAAAATAATTTAAAATTAAAAAATTATATGAATTTGATTCAAATAATATAAATTTAAATAATTAGTATTCATAAAATTATAATAGAAACATATAGTAGCCTTTTAGAAACATATAATAAAAGAAGCTTCCATTTTTAATAGATTAATTGAAACTATAACTTTTTTTACAATGAGGACATATCTTAAAAATTTATAAAAACTGTAATTAAAATATTTTTCCTTCACAAAATATTTAATCTTCTAATAAAATGATCTCTTTGCTTATTTTGCTTGTATTTTTTAAAATATAGGAATGCTACTATATCTATCATTTTGATAAAGGATAAGAGTGAGCATGTGTGTGTGTGCAACAGACAAGTTGTGTACAAATGTGTAAGAAAAATATTTATGTAGATGGAGAACATGAGTGCTTGGCTATGTGTGGGTATGAGTATGAATGCATGTTTAGGTATGGGGTGTATGCCTATGTCAAATATAAATATAATAATATTTGGTGTGAAGGCAGAAAAAATCTTAAGTCAAACATAAAATATTAAATAAATAGGCAATCAATTATATGCCAAAGTACTAATATATTATTTATTGGTATATCTTTGTGTGTACACACCTTATGTATTTATATTTAGTAATATTATATGCATAAGTATATTTAAAATGTATTAATATTAATATTAAAGATATTTTATTTGTATCAAATTATAAGTGTTAATATTTGAATATTAATATTAATAATATTGTTCATGTGTGTCAAAGTATTCATATTTAATAGAGAGAGTGTGTGTCAACAATCATTTACACATCAAAGTGTTGCAACAACTATTATATGTATGACTATTTAACAGTTTTAGTATATAAACTTCTACTAATATATGTGTGAATACATAAATGAAAGATAAAGTATCATATAATTTGATAATTATTTACACATCTAGATATTATTATTAAATAATGAGTAATAAATATAATATTAATAATACCATTACTAACATATATCTAAACTATATATATATATATATATATATATATATATATATATATATATATATATAATTATAATTATAATTATAATTGTTTAGATTTAATAATAATAATAATAATATTACTAGATTTGTAAAACAAGTGGAATAGACAAGCTGGAAAAAAATGTACTTCCAAGGATGATGCCCATTAAGAGTTCCTTAGAGAGTATTGGAAACAAAGAGTTGATAAGTTGGAGGTATTCTCTACAAGTCAAGTTGTGATATTGATATGTTTCATGAGTAGTGGTTTACAAGAACTCGTCTCTAATGATGATGAAGGGAACACTTAGCACTCTCATTGCATGGTGATGTATTTGGATATATGACCTTGCAGGAGAGCCAATGCTTCATGTGATGCACACCCTAGAGAGAGACTATGTAATAGACTTGAGTTGTTACATTTTAAGATTTTGCATTATTTTGATATGGTTTCAATTAGTTAGTTAGAATGTTTTTAATCATTATCTTTATATTATGTCCTAGATTGTTATTAGTTAAACAATTTATTATGAATTGATTGAATGATTAGTTTATCCACAATGAATTATTTATTTTATTGAACATATTGATGGTGTGGTGATGATAATGATTGTTTTTATGGTTTACATACTAATAATACTAAAAGCTTTATTATGTAGCATGATTTAGTATCTAACGTGTTTGTAGGACAAGGAGAGATAGTTATAGTCACTCCTATAGGAGATCTACATGATGTCATTGTTAGAATATTAGAATAACTAAGAGGGGGGGCGAATTAGTTACCCAAGGTCCAAATGTACCAATTGAACAAACAAACACTCAAACAACTTCAAATCTACAGTCTTGGTCTCTACAGTCAACTTTTATGATATCAACTAGTTGTCCACAATCCTAAATATAATAATCTTGCAGAATGTAAACATTAATCAATAACACCATAGATAAAATCCACATAAGCTTGACACTAGAATTTAATGCAGAAACCCAATTTGGGAAAAAACAACAACAACATGTCACTAATTTTCACTCTTCTCAAATGAGCTCTATTAGGAGCCAACTATGTTAAAGGTTACAAAAACAAATTGTTAAATGTGGCCTTGTTAAAGGATTTAATCACCCTATTAGGAATGGCCTTGTGAGAGGACTTTGAACATTTCCTTAGAATGTCACCCTGTTAAAGGATTTACATATGACTATTAGGTCAACCTTGATTAGAGGATTTCAAATATTGTTTAAACTGGTTAGAAAGTAACAATGGGTTTTGATCTGTTAAGTACAACTCACTTTGAATGTACAGATCTATGTTCAGCTCATAAATTGACTTACTTACAAGCCTCCATTGTCATCTCAATTTTGATTCTCTTAGAAACCCTTCAAGAAACCACTCTCCTATTCCTCTCAACTTGTCAAAGCATTCTACTTAGATTCTCTTGGAAACCCTTCAAGTAATCACTCTCCAGTCCTCTCAACTCATCCTAGCCTTTTGCTTAGATTCATCAGTCAATAACATCAGCAACTGCTCCAATATTACACTCTCTCTGGAACATATTGAAAGTTCACCCTTGTACCTTCTTAAATAGATAATTCTGATCATCACAGTAGATATTAGGGTTTATGATTGGGTTCGTCACATACAATGAATTTGATCATAATTTTGGTTTTTTTCTTCAAATCTAGAAACTTCTCTTGGAATCCATTCCTTAGATCATTTACCTAATCCTCTTTTGATATTAAATGATCCAAGTCATCGATCCTTATCTTTAACATGCTTTCCATATTCCAAGGAATCAACTTAGTCGACTAGAAATTGTGATTTTTCATAAATAGTTAAAATGGTGTTCCTTGACAAACATTGTGTTCTAACACTCAATCATCACTAGGTTACTCGGTTGCTACTAAATTTCTTTCTTGGCACATACACTGTCACTCTATCGGTATTGATGCTCGGTCAACACTAATTATTCTCATCTTGTTCTGGCACTTGGTCGACACTAACATCACTCGATACTTGCTTCAAAATTCTTTAGTCTTCTGCTCTATTTTTCAGTCAAGCCTATGCATTTGATTTGTTAGTGATCGCACCTTCAAGACTTGAGCATTATTGTCTTCTCCTTTTGCAACATGATTTAAACAATCAATTTATCTTGTCAAAGTCTAGCTAATCAAATGTCCATTTGTATTTTCCTCTTCATAATTCAAACTTTCCTCTAAATTCTTTTGTTATGAACAACTTCTCAAATCATCTTCATCAATCAAATAGATATGACACTTAGACCGGATATTAAACTGTCTCACCAATAGAATTGACATCAATGACTTGACATAACAATTGTTCCAATTGTAGTTTCCAACAGTTACACTACCACTCCCTTGTTTGTTACTATCTGCATATCTATGTAGATGTATGTTAATGTTGGATCATTGATGCATCTATATATCCACCATGCACCAACGCCACCTAGCCATATAGATATGAGCATATTGATTCTTCCTTTGTTATAGTTATGTGATGTTTGGTTTTTGTATTCCATTGTTCACTTTCTACTCTTAGATTTTATGTGGTTGTCACATTGACTTATAAATTAAAATGTTTTTATGTTTTTCCCATATACATATATAAGAATATATGTGGGCGACATCAATCCAGCAAAAAATATGCACCACATTGTGACAATTTCTGCAATTCATTAATTAATTAAAAAATCACATAACATTAGTTATGTGATTTATAAATCAATTAATAATTTATAAAAATGGTCACATCTTATGCATATTTTATGTTGTTTAGCCACGGGCATATATGTGTGCACATATATAGGGATATGTATTTACAAATTTTATATTTATACATGTGCTAGGCTAAATTCATGTGTGAGTTAAACAAACTAGGAATGAATAAAATAATAAAAGTAAAAATAAACTAACTAAAGGAACTAAATAAATAAAAGAAGTATAAATAAATTAAAACTAATGTCTAACCTCAATTGTTGGACCTAAGACATTCCATGAACAAATCTTGTTAGTTTCCAATGTGTTATCTATGACCCTAGTTACATCTAGCTTAAAATATGTTTAATTTTAAAGGGTGAACCCATAATAGTTGGCTACAAGTTTTTGGAAGAACAAAATTCCTCCAAAAATTGATAGGCCAAAATTTTTGGTCAAGGGGCTTTGATAGAAACTCCTAAGGACTTTTGATTGGAAGTGTCTAAAAGTACCCTTTTCAAGTAATTTTGATCAAAAGTACTTTCTTTTGATCACATAAATTGTATGAAATACTTTTGATAAAAGTACTTACTTTCAACAGAAAGCATTTATTTTCAATAGAAATAAAAATTGATAGAAAGTCCTTGTTAAGGCCTAGTTTGTGAAGGCCAACAAATTTATGAAGAAATCATGGCTTAGGGACTCCATTAGAGGGATCAAACAGAAAAAATGAAGACAAGTCCATTTCTATGACACAAGTACTCGAAATGAGCTTTTTAATGGTTCTAAATTTGAAAAAAAGAAAATATTATTGTCTACATATTTTTTAACATGAATCAAATGTAGCTTTACTACCCAAAATAAACCTTTGAATTGGACATTCATAGAAAAATAGTAAACAAGAGAATAAGAATTCTGAAAAATAACCAAAATAAAGAAAGTTTGAAATCTAACAAGGGTTGCATGTTTCACCAAGAAAGTATGTCAAAATTAGAGTTATGTGAACTTCAAGTGTTAATAAAATATAAAATATTAAGGATAAAGACATGAAACCAATTAAATGATCTCAAAATGGATGTTAGAAAACTAAATTCAAAAGAATCACATTGATTATTTTTTTTAGAAAAGAAAAAATTATGTAGTTCAAAAATAATATCTCTCTTTAAAATTAAATTTTCAACATACCAATTTTCATGGGAGAAACAATAATTGAATCATATCAATTCATATATAGATAGATAGATAGGTATAGATGTGTAGATATGTATATAGATATAGATATAGATATGTAGATATGTATATACATATAGATTTGTAGGTGTGTGTGTTATTAATCTACACAGAAAATCTTAGAAGACTCTAATTTACTTCATATTCATATTTGCAATCATTTAACACCAATATGCATCCAAAAGTGGATTTTTTTTCAAAATACAAGGTTTAGTGTCTATTTAGGCAAAAAAGTGCAATTGATTATTGAGGGTCCACCCTTAGCTAAAAATTAACTATTAAGGGGATTAAAATAACCTAATCTAGCCTAAGGGGCTCTAGCCTATGACCTATTAGATTGAAATTTTGTTGAGTTTACCATTTGGGCTATGAGCTTTCCTTGGTGTCCAGTCTCTTTGAGTAGGCATTTGTTAGAAGGATTAGTGATATAAAATTTAACAAAATAGAAAATGAAATTAGAAAGTAGTGGCAGGAGTTGGAAATTGTTAATTAGATTAATTATGCTATTCATTAAATAAAACCATTACAACCATATAATTGGAACAATTGCTTCATGAAGCAACTCCTATAATCATATGGAGGATTATAAATTCCAAACTCCTAAGGGTCAAGAGAATCTAGGAAGCAGGAAAGAATTTTAGAAAGGTGGTTTAAAAAATCCAAAAGCATATTTAATAGAAATTTGAGTGTGAGAGGTTCAATCTGAGAGGGAGATAGTCTGGTGCTAAAGGCTTGGTTGAATTCTGGAGGAGTTTAGAACATAGAGGACATCTAGTAGCTTCACAAGATTTCTAGGTAGGATCCAAAGCTCAGAAACATCCTTTAAATGCTTGATGCATGTGTGTGTGCAACTTGATTTCTAAATTTAAGATAAGTACTCTGAGATGGAATTTGTATTATGTCTCCCCTTGTGTGTTCTAAACAAATAATTTATGGAATGAAATTTTTTACTAGATTCAAATTATAGTCTAGAATTTCATATTGGTCAAAAAGATCCTATGAATAATCTAAATGATTTGGTCTTAGAGTCTAAAAAGAATTGATAATTGTAAAATATACAACTAAAATGGACATTAATAAAGTTTTGATGATTTAAAGTTATTATGGTTAATAAAGAGAATAAGAATAAATCATTATTTAAATTCTAATGCAGAGTGTAGAACAAAGGAAATATGTATATATATAAAAGTAATACTTTTAAGTACAAGGAATAAAATTTATATTTAAAAAAAAAATTCAAGGGAATTACACCCCACCCGCTCCACTTATAAAATGTGTAGTCGACAATAGTCACTTTCGTTGACTGGTGGTAGTATTGTCAATATAGCATTATGTCATTGTACAGTAGCAGTGCTTCTACATGCAGCTTAGGGAACCAAGATCCAATAATTGTTTTTAGTTTTATTTTTAAATGTTTTTTTTTAAATGGAACATCTTTTAATATGCTTATGTTTTAAATTATAATTAAAGAATTTAATTTGTAATAAATAAAAGTTTTAAGATGTTTGTTTGAATAGGATTTTAAAGAGAAATTAATTTATAGATTTATTAATGAACCCTTAATTATTAAGTATAATGTTAAACAAAAAAAATTAATAAATAAATTATTATGTATAATGTTGCTTATTAATAAACTAATATATAGTTAATAGGTAGTATTTTTAATAATAATTTTTTTGGCATCAATATTTATATTTAATCCTTGCTTATGTATTCTAAATTAAATGATAAAACTTTGTAGTGTATACCTCTCTTGATTAGGTCTTCATGATGCCTAGTTTTCCCTATAGGTCACCAGAGGCTTATAAGTCATCAAAGTTATTAGTCATATAGTTCATTTATGTGTTATAAAATAAAAAATTTATTGGGGGTTTGGGCTATCATATTAAACAAGATAAAATATAGTTAAGAGACATCATATACCTTATTAGAGTACTAAAGCCATGTGTCATCATGTAGAAGGCCTAGATGTGGCAAGGTTAGAATGGCTACTTGGGTCAATCCCAAAATGTGAAGGGTATGCGAGGACACTCACCTAGTTAGTATCCTATAACTTTCACTCTTGATGTTGTTGCCTATAAGAGCCCTCTATGTATTTGTTTACTTCCTTTTGTTTATGAATGTCTAGGAAGGGTGATTCTTATCCTTATTTTTCCTTAGAACTTGTGTGAATCTTAATCATATCTCCTAGTAAGGAGTTGACCATTTATGGTTTCACGTGGTTGGGTGGTGAAATATTTCAAGGTACTATTCATAGTTCAAAAAAAGCATGTTGGATGAAGTTAAAGATCTTTTGTATTGTATCTCTTCCTTTGATGCAATATATGTAAAAGGTTTATGTAATCCCTAAAGGGGTAACATGGTGTATATGTAAGAAAATAAAAGAAATTTAAATGGGAAGGGTAGTTTGGGGAAATGGTTCAAAGGGGAAAAAAAGGTTGTATTCTGTAAAAATGAAATTGTAATAGAGAAATCATGTTGAAAGCTCTCTACCCTATCTCTCTCTTTTGTCTAAATTTGATAAAGACATTACATGTTGAAAGCATAGTTTAATGTAAAAGAAAGGTATTATGCTTTGTATGCAAAATTAAGAAAGTGTTTTCATCTTGGCTGTGTAAATGAAATCTCTTACCTTTTTCTCTTATGAAAGCTAAATACTTAATGAAAAGAAAACTAAAAGTAAAATTAGTGAATGTAACTAATAATATGTTGATTCACTATGGAAAATATTTCTTCCTTCAACTAAAGAAAATGGTAGTTGTAGTTTGCAATGTTAAAAAAATCAATGTATGTTACTTGGGATGAATATTCAAATTAATATATGGGAATGGTTAGTGAACTAAAGAAGTAAACAAGACTAAGTAACTTTTGGCCTTGTCCTTCCAATGTTCTCTAATGGGGTGTGACACTTCATCAATGTGAGCATCACGTAGACGGTAAGGCCCAATAATTTAGCTTGTGATCATTGCCTAGATGCAACAAGTGTTTAATTTTTCATTCACTCTTATAAGATAAGTGTAGAATTTGAGCAATAGAAATTTACAAAATCCTAAAAAACACCTGCATGTAAAAACCTTTCATAGATAGAAAAAGAGAAAATAGACAAGGGTTTGGCTTTAACAATATGCAAGATTATATTATTAGACTAAGAGAATGAGTTAAATATACCATGGAAAAATCCTTATAGAAGGAGATTGAAAACATGAAAGACAAACCCTAAGAGGTAAAAGTGTTTAATAATTAATATAATTATTGAATGTGACTAATACAAGTGCATGAAAGTGAAATATTAAGACAAGAGTAAAGTTCATTTAATTAATGTAATTAAATTCATACTTTACTCTAACACCCCCCCCCCCAAGATGAGCAACAATGTAGCTAAAAACTATGTGAAAAAATAGCAAAAGAACTACAATGTTGAAAGAAAACTTGGGTCCTGACAACACAGCTTATTAGGTACCCAATCACAACCTAATCTCTATGAAATAGAGAAATAGAGAAAACCATATTCTAAAAAACCCCACTCCAAAAAAAGATAGAAATAATGTTGAATGCTTAAAAAGAAGGTGGGTGGTCCTCACTAAGACCCCCCAAGGACAACTTCGTACACCCAAAGCATTAAACGCAAGTGAAGACATTGCAGGGATGCAAAAGGTTTAACGAAGATGTTAGCAACTTGGTCTCTAGTAGGAATATACTCCAATCTAAGAGAGTTAACCATCCTGAATCAAATGCCAGATGAAGTGAATATGGAGCTCAATGTGTTTGGTCCTCTAATGCTCAACTAGGTCACAAGAAATGTGAATAACAATCTTATTGTCACACCAAAGTATACTAGGACTATCAGGAGGGAAACCAACATCTATCATCAATTGTTGAATTTATAAACCCTCCTGAGTAGCTAGCATTGTCGCTCAATACTATGCCTATGTAGATGATAATGTGTGAGTTTTATGTTTCTTGCAAGACCATGTGACAAGGCCAGAAGTGGACTTCCATTCACCAATATCACGAACACAATATGAGTCTGAGTAACTCATGATGTGAGGAACCCCTGATGTATTGTGAATGCTATAACATGTAGTGCTATGTATGTACTGTTGAATAGTCATTGTACACGATGACAATGGCAAAAACCCTTATAAATTTATCTCTTCAAAAGTTGATCAAGTTAACCAACTCCAAGGTTTCGAATGATTGCTTTTCATCCCACTAGGTAGCTCAACCGAAGAAAAATGTGAATTCTCACAAGGAAGCCTTTGTTGGTATTTGTATATCCTACTGAACTTTGAAATAACATGTACACAAACCAGTATATTGTTGTATTTTCCAATTTTATGATGAATGCAAATTTTATCAATGTAACTATATAAATTCATATTCTAACCATATATTCAAAAGAAAATAACTAAGATAGGGTAACAAGACTTTAAAAGAAATTATTGAAAATGAAATTCCTAATAGACATAAGTCATAGCAAAAATGTGTCTACAAATTGAATTTCCAAAAGAGATCAAAAGGAAATTAATGAAATTAGGACTAGTGCATCCTTAACTCCATTGATGCAATCATCAAAGGGAACTTAATGGAAACTGAAGGATGGTTTGACAATTCATCAAATTGTGCAGCCACAAAAAGTGCACACACATAAGAAAAATTGCTATGCAAGAACTCAAAGGTGATTCTTTCTCTAATTCACCACAAAAGAGAAATTTGTTAGCAAATATGACAAACACCAAAACTAATTGATCGAACAAGCATCAACATACAATAAGAGTATTGGCTCCATTGATATGCATGAACATAAAAATTCATAAAGGAAACACGTATTCCAGCAAGTAACATTACACGTACAATATGAGCACCAATTGCATACTTTATTGCATCAAAATACTGACCTTGAATACATATTACATCTCTGTATTTATAAGAAACCCCATCCTTAGTACAATTTTTGGATTTAGGGCTTTTTCTTTGCAAAAAATATGCTAAAAACACTAATTTTAAGAAAATTATGTATAAACAAACTCCTAACTAGGTTCCAAGTAGGCATGCACTCTTTATTTTATTAATTGTATGGTCCATGGACCTTTATATTACTTCAAAACTCATAAAGAAGAAGAAGATAAGAAGACAGAAAACTGTGGATAATCTAGGATTCTTTGGCACTTTTTTAGATGCAAACTTGGGCTTCAATTTGTGTCTCTATCAGTTAAATGATCATCAAAACATATTTTTCAGTGCATGAAATGCTCAAAAAATGGAATTTGGAGTTAACTGTTGACACAACCAGAATTGATCCAAAACTATTGATGCACCTACACACCTTGCAAAATTGTGCACTTGTGCACCTTTAGGTGTTATGGGGCCAAAATTTGCAAGATTCTGCTAACTCCTAAAATTTTAATTCCAACATCTAGGTTTTCTAGACCTTCAACCAGAGCGATGTCAAGATGTGCTTCCTTATATTTATCAATAGAAAAGGCAATCTCTTCTGGAAAGTCAAGCTATTGATACTTTCTTCTCACTTCTCTTATAAAATCCCAGACCTCTTGCCTTACCTCAACAAAATCCTCCATCTTAAAGTCCAATTCCTTCAGCACCGCCTCAGGATTAAATATTCTCTGCATATCACCTTTTGAGGATGTTGCCTCAAAAAATGCCTGAAACTATTGCACCGCAGTCTCCACCAAACATAATTGCATCTTGAAGTCTTTTAGGAAAATCTCTACGCTAGTTATACTATAATATTTATTAGCTTCCAAAATCTGAGCTTGAGTTGTAGCTTGTGCTCCTTGGATGTCCTCATATAGTGCCAGCATGGCCTTGTCCCCTGACTAAATATTCTCAATCCAATCATCTATCTTAAAAAGATCTTCCCCTAAATATACATTCAATAGCATCTGATATTTCTGACCTTTGATGGTCCTTAATGCTTCTAGGTCATTTGTCCAGGTAAACACTTCTTCTATTAGTCCAAAATCTTGGATGACCGTTGTTGCTAAATTATTTGCACTCTTCAATATACTATGCAATATATGCATGTTATCTTGTATGATCTCAACCCCCTGATCCATAAAATTTTAGTGTCATCTCTTGCACGCATCCAAAAATGAATCACTCAATTGCGGGGTCAAAGCTCTTTTTACAAAGGTAGCTGCTAATGCAAACTCAAGGTGATCTTGATCAGTGGGATTTGCCACCTCTCTTGCAAATCCATTCAAAACTCCATTCTATCTCCTCAAAACTTGGATCTCTTCTTCTCCTTGATCTAGTTGTTGGAAAACATCTTTAAGCCCAAATTTGCCAATGCTTTGGTAGTGTCCTTGGTGGGCCTCCCCCAAACAACCTCTTGTATCTCAAAATCTTGAGGTGTAATTGCCTCAAGATCAGCATGAAGAGAAGGAATAGCTATATGTGCTACCATACCATCTTGCCTATTCCTTGAAATGAAGGCCATTTGATGTGGCTCTTTTATAAGGGATGATGTTTTTCTCACGACCTATGTCAAAAGTGGCATTCCCTCTACCTCTATCTGAATATACCTTCTTTAATGGATCTCCATTTCTCATGTCAACCACATTGGATTCATACCAGAGGAATACATTGCATGGCTAGCTGATGAGACGGTTGTTACTACTAGTCCCTTTCCCCTATCTATGCTTCTTGAGATCTCTTCTAGTCCATTCTATCCCACATTTGATGTGAATACTATTGTTGTAGGAATAGAGGAGGATGGTTGTGTTGTCGAGGGATCTTGTTCTTCTATCACAACCAATGAACCCTCTTGTGGAGCCTCCTCCATGGGGGCCCATTTTTATCTCTTTCTATGTATTGTCTTGGCTTGGCTCTTCCAACATTGGAGAGGTCACCTAGACAATTTATTGTTCTGGTGTTTGTGGAGGAGGTATTTATGGTCTTCCAGGAGACAAAAAAGGTAAGCCTATTGGACCATGTCGGAGTGGAGGTATGGTATTCCAATCATCATCCAAGGCTTCTAGCATGGTGTATCCCTTATCTCTCCTTCCTCTAAATTTGTCCCCATGAGCATCCAATCAAAATCAAACATATCTAACCAGCTCCCAATTGTTGACTCGGTCCATCCCTCCTTTTCTTGATATGTGACATCATTAATCTAGATGAGTTTCTCTTCTATAGTTGGAGGCATTTGTGTGGCACTTCTCCTCCTTTCCTCTTCAATCACTCATGCTAAACATTCCCCCTTATTCAAAGGGAGATGTTCAATCTCTTCCTCTCACTCTTTCTCTTCCTCCTTAGCATCTAAGATCATTTTTGGGCTCTATGGTGAGATAGTGCTCCTCTTCTTCAACTTCCTCCTCTTTGTCCCTACAACCATTATTTTTGTTCTCCTTTTTTCCATTGAGAGAGAGGTCTCTATTTGCATTGGGGGTTCCTCAAGTTGAGCTTCCTCTACCTTAGTATACTTTCTCTTCTTCTTCCCCTTGACCTTGGTGTCATTTCAAATGTAGGCCACATCCCTATCATGTCTATGTATAGTCTCAGGTCAAACCGGGGATTTCTTCATAGGAATAGTGATTTTAGTCCCTTTTCCTTTCTTGAGTCTAGCAAGATCTTACAAAGTGGGAACGTTTAGCACTGCATCCAAACAAAGAGGACTCCTCACCCATTCTTTTGTCAATTCTATGACATGCATGGCTCGATGTTGAATGTCATCATTCTCTTCTCTAGCCACCTCTACATTCATGATAGGATGATCGAAGATCTTGTCTTTGTTATATAGGGGGTCAAGAACATTCAGGCTATCTTTATTCCATACCCAGAGAGGTATGTGCAAATTCAATTCCTTTTATGCGAGTGTTAGACTCATCCTACAATAGTTCTTTATTCAAACTTTGTAGTCATATACATAGTTTATCTAATGATATTCAATGGTGGCATATGGGATGAACTCATTCCCTATGATCTATTGGATTGTCCCAATATTATCAAAATAAGGCTGAGGTACCGGCTAATCATCCAAAGGATATTGGTCCCATTCTATGTCGTAAGTGGTGATGTCATTTTTATGCTTCACCTTAAAGGGAACTTTAGTGATCGACCACACCTATGTCTTCCTACACATATTTCCAACTCTTTCATATGTGAAATCCAATTGTCTAGCAATCTCTAGGAGCACAAGTCTATCTAACGAATAGTGTAGAAGCTTCTTAGGGCATAGGAGGGTTCTAGAAACCTAGATGTATGTGAAAGTGTTCAAGTGGATGAAACATCCACCCACTTGTGTTACTTTGGTGGTTTCTTCCACAGACAACCTCTTTGCATAATCCCCTTCGATAAACCATATTATGGAAAAAAATAAAGGCATCATTCACCAATTTGTATTTCGAGCTTGTCTGGGAGCTTCTTTTGTACCAACTAGGGATACACTATGTAGGGCCACCTATTGGGTTCTTGTAGACTTCACCTCTTGACCAAACCAAGATAGTTGGTTTCTCTAGCTTCCAACAAGTAGACCACATATGAGGTCACGTAGAATTGGGGATCCACCTAAACTAAATTCATTTGTTCATTCAAGGAAGAATTGATTATGGTCCCCTAATCAATCTTAAGGGTCCTTCTATTAATGGTCTCTATGAAGTGGACCATCCAAGTCTCCAAGTGGTTGGTCATGAGAAGTCTCATTACTCTACTCTAAAGGATAATGTTGTAACCTATATCATCGACCATTTATCATATGGTCATGTCAAGCTTTCCTTCTCTTCTATTGGGAGGGGGCCTAGCAATAAGGTACTTCTCTCGTACCAAGTCCTTTGGCTCTTGTTCATGTTCCCTGAACCACCTATCTTTTTTTTCATATATGATCTTCTAGTATTGGTCAACAATAGGTACATGGAAGACCATTTCAATATTGTTGGGCCTTATGTCTAATACAATCTCCCTAGTTACACTCTTCACCACCTTCTCTTCGGATATGCAATGCTAAGATAATGTCATGATTAGCTCAAAAGATTGTACTGACATTGGATGGGATGCAACATTCACTAGACCACTCATAATGAGAGAGTAGATCATCTTTGTGTTAGGATAAACCACGGACAGAAATAAAAACTACATGCAAATATAACCAATAACAGAAAATAATAGAACACACAGAAATGTACACAAGGCACCAAGATTTAACGTGGTTCACCCAATCCCTTGGCTACGTCCACCAAACAGCAAGTCCGATCTTATTACAATCCAGTGATTACAACCTGATTACAATCCGTAATCCCTTACAGCTCAATACCGCCGCAAGAACCAATTTCGTATCACCACACATAAAAATACCCAACCCTAAGCCCTTTTTATACAAGTATTAAACCGCTTTAGGGTTATAACATGTCGGCCATATGTCGGCCATATGTCGGCCATAATATGTCGGCTACCATGTCGATGTCGGCTACTTCCAAAAAAAATTTTTCCCACTATTTATGAAGTATGTACAGTACTTTCCTGATCAGTCACCACAATCTAACAATCTCCCACTTGGGGACTGATCAGGCTCCACACTAAACAACAATCTCCCACTTGGAGACTGATCCTGTAGCAATACAACTACCGCATGGGGCTCCCACTGGATCAAACCACCCTGGACTCGGCTGTTCTTTTATTCACATTTAGGCTAAAAGACCAACTGAAGCTGAAGAGGAGTTCAGCTTCTCCCTTGTGACAACCTTTGTCAACATATCTGCTGGATTTTCATTGGTATGTATCTTCTCCAGCTTTAACTGTCCATCCTCCAAAACTGACCGAATGAAATGGTACCGCAACTGTATGTGTTTGGTCTTAGAATGCAGAGCTGAATTCTTAGCAAGATGAATGGCACTCTGACTATCTGTGAACAAATAATTATCCTTCTGAGGATGTCCCAATTCTTCCAAGAAGAACTGAAGCCATATCATCTCTTTGGCGGCCTCTGTAGCAGCAACATACTCTGCCTCTGTAGTGGAGAGAGCATTAATCTTCTGTAGCCTAGAAACCCAGCTCACGGCTGCCCCACCAACAGTAAAGACATAACCTGTAGTACTCCGCCTGGTATCAATATCCCCAGCCAAATCTGAGTCAACATAGCCCTGTAAATCAGTAGTAGAGCCCCCAAAGTGTAAACACTTATTGGATGTTCCTCTCAAATATCTGAGAATCCACTTGACAGCATTCCAATGCTCAAAACCTGGATGACTCATATACCTGCTAACGACTCCCACTGCATGTGCAATATCTGGCCTAGTGCATACCATAGCATACATCAAACTTCCTACAGCTGAAGCATAGGGTACCTTGGACATCTTATCCTCCTCTTCTTGTGTCTTGGGACACATCTCCTTAGTCAATTTCAAATGACCAGGTAAAGGTGTGCTGACAGCTTTAGCATTCTCCATAGAGAAACGTTGCAACACCTTCTCAACATAATCAGCTTGAGATAGTGTCAATGTTCTGTTCTTCCTATCTCTGCAAATCTTCATACCAAGGATTTGTTTTGCTGCCCCCAAATCCTTCATAGCAAATGCATGTGCTAATTGGCGTTTCAGCCCCTTAATATGATCCATGTTAGACCCAGCTATAAGCATATCATCAACATATAAACATAAAATAATGTAGCTATCATCATCCAACCTCTTAAAATAAACACAGTAATCTGAATGACACCTATTATATCCATGCTCATGCATAAAACTGTCAAATTTCAGATACCATTGCCGAGGTGCTTGTTTTAGGCCATATAAACTTTTCTTCAATTTGCACACTAAGTTCTCCTTACCTTTGACCTCAAAACCCTGTGGCTGAGCCATATATATTTCTTCATCCAAATCACCATGAAGAAAGGCTGTTTTAACATCCATCTGCTCTAAATGCAAATCTTCATTAGCCACAAGACTTAAAACAGTACGAATAGAAGTCATTTTAACAACAGGAGAAAATATTTCATCAAAATCAATTCCTTTTTTCTGTGCAAATCCTTTTACAACTAACCTGGCCTTAAATCTTTTCTTACCTCCTTCCTCTTCTTTCAACCTGTAAACCCATTTATTCTGTAAAACCTTTTTACCTGCAGGCAACTTGCACAAATCCCATGTCTTATTTTTCAGCAAAGAGTCCATTTCATCTTTCATTGCAGACTCCCACTGAATCTTAGTATCCACCTGCACAGCTTCATCATAACTTTCAGGTTCACCAGCATCAGTAAGTAAAATAGAATACAAAGAGGGTGAAAACCTTTGTGGAGGTTTAATTGGCCTTGTTGACCGTCTAACATTCACTGGTGTATGTGGTATTTGTTGTTGCGGGTGTTGCACATCATGAGGAATGGCTGGAACATCAGCTTTTGGAGTATCATCCAGCACTACATAATCATCTTCTTTCTTCTCATGTTGCTGCAACAGATCTTTGTACAACACTTTTTCATTGAATATGACATCCCGGCTTCTTATAATTTTATGATTTTCAAAATCCCAAAGCCTATAACCAAATTCATTAATGCCATATCCAACAAAGACACATTTCTTTGATTTAGCTTCTAGCTTGGTTCTATTTTCAGAGTCTATATGAGCAAAAGCTTCACAACCGAAGGTCTTGAGAAAAGAATAACTCACCTTCTTGCCAGTCCATGCTTCCTCTGGAATACCACAGCCCAAAGGAGTAGAGGGACCTCTATTAATCAAATATACTGCAGTATTGACAGCCTCCGCCCACATGTGTAAGGGCAACCCAGCATGCAACCTCATGCTCCTTGCGCGCTCCATTATAGTCCTGTTCATGCGTTCAGCCACTCCATTTTCCTGTGGAGTCCTTGGAACAGTTTTTTGTCTACGAATACCATTAGTGGAGCAATAATCTTCAAATTCATGACTGCAATACTCACCACCATTATCAGATCTGAGACATTTTAATTTCTTACCAGTCTCATTTTCAACCAAGCATTTCCATTTCTTAAAAGTTTGAAATACATCAGATTTCTGTTTAAGGAAATAAACCCATACTTTTCTAGTTGCGTCATCAATAAATGTAACATAATAATGAGAGCCACCAAGGGAAGATACCTGAGCCGGTCCCCATACATCTGTATGCACAAGTTCTAATTTCTCCTTTTTGTTTTCCTTCCCTGTCTTTACAAAACTCACTCTCTTTTGTTTTCCATACACACAACTTTCACAGAAATCCATATTCACACATTTTAGACCTGGTAAAACTTTCCTTGAATGAAGTACTTTCATACCTTTCTCACTCATGTGCCCAAGTCTATTGTGCCACAGCGCTGTATCAAAATCCACAGCAGCTATTTGTTCTCCCTGCTCATCTGCAGTAATTGTTCCTGAATATTCATTTTTCTCTGAAACAATCAAAGTAGAAGGAACAATATGACCTGTACAAAGATATAAGGTGCCTACTTTCACACCTTTTGCTACTACAAGGGAGCCTTTTGAAACCTTCCAATTTTTATCATTAAAAGTAACTACACAACCCTCATCACCGAGTTGCCCTGCTGAAATTAAATTCCTACTCAGCTTTGGAACATGTCTTACCTCATGTAGTAGCCAATGATTCCCATTCTGCAACTTAATCTTAATTTTTCCCTTTCCAACAATCTGACAGGGTTCATTATCCCCCAAATAAACAAGCCCAAAATCCCCTTGGACATAATCAATGAAATAACCTCTATGAGGTGAAGCATGAAAAGAAGCACCAGAATCTAAAACCCATGAATCATCAACACTCTCTAAAGATAGAAGCAAAGCATCCTCTTCGGATTTGTTACTTACCACATTTGCCTCTTTGTCTCCATCTGATTTATCTCCTTCATTTTTCTTTCGAGTCCAGCAATCTTTCTTTTTGTGCCCTGGTTTCCCACAGTACCAGCAATCATTTGGTCCTCTCGATTGAGACCTCCTCCCCTTTGACTTTCCTCTTGATTTTCCACGATTTCCAGAGTTACTTCCTCTTTCAGTCGTTCTGCCCCTGCTTTGTGCATTTAAAGCACTTCCTGATGTAGATCCACCTGAGGATTTTCTACGAGTTTCCTCACTTAAAATAACACCGATCACATCATCATATTTTAGGGTACTAGATCCAGGAACAGAATTACTCACCGCCATTACCAAGCCATTCCAACTTTCAGGCAAAGAACACAAAATCAAGAGAGCCCTAATTTCTTCATCAAAATTGATACCCATAGAAGATAATTGACTAGTAATAGTATTAAACTCATTTAAATGATCTGCAACAGATCCACCTTCTGCCATTTTCATATTAAATAAACGCTTCATGAGAAATACCTTATTTGAAGCGGAGGGCTTTTCATACAGTGTCGCTAGGGTTTTCATCAAATCTTCTGTCGTCTTTGCTTTTGTAATATTAAATGCCACCGATGGTGCCAAGCATAACCGAATGCTTCCAAGTGCCTTTCTGTCCAAAAGATCCCATTCAGCCTCTGACATAGTTCCCTGATTCTTGGCTTTTCCTTCCAACGGCTTCCACAAATCCTTCTGATATAAATAGTCTTCCATTTGCATCTTCCATAACTGGAAGTTCTGCCCATTAAACCTATCAACCCTCAGCTTACCATCATCTGCCATTGCTCCCACTCAACCGTGAGACTCCCACTTAACCGTGAGACTTTCCTGCAGAGGATAACTGAAAAACAACTAGGCTCTGATACCACTTGTTAGGATAAACCACGGACAGAAATAAAAACTACATGCAAATATAACCAATAACAGAAAATAATAGAACACACAGAAATGTACACAAGGCACCAAGATTTAACGTGGTTCACCCAATCCCTGGGCTACGTCCACCAAACAGCAAGTCCGATCTTATTACAATCCAGTGATTACAACCTGATTACAATCCGTAATCCCTTACAGCTCAATACCGCCGCAAGAACCAATTTCGTATCACCACACATAAAAATACCCAACCCTAAGCCCTTTTTATACAAGTATTAAACCGCTTTAGGGTTATAACATGTCGGCCATATGTCGGCCATATGTCGGCCATAATATGTCGGCTACCATGTCGATGTCGGCTACTTCCAAAAAAAATTTTTCCCACTATTTATGAAGTATGTACAGTACTTTCCTGATCAGTCACCACAATCTAACACTTTGATCTCTCATGTGGCTTATTGTAGAGCATGAACAATGAATTCCAATTGATATGTCTGATTTCTGTGTCCCATATTTCTGAATGTACATCTATGAATTGTAATTGGGTACTCCTTGGAACTTGAATTGCATAAGCTTTGGGGTGATCATCACTGCTAGAAAGGATTAGGATGTCATTTTAACCTATACAAAAGAGAAAACATTAGTATTCTACAGCTGGGTGGGAAAAAATGGTGTTTAACAACTAGACAAGACTAACAAAAAAATTGATGAAAAGTTCAAAAAGCTAATCAAAAGGCATTAACTACACACTAGTGCACCTAGCACACTTGGGTAGGTGCGTAGGATGTGCCTAGTGTGTGAGGAGGGGAAAATAAAGGGCTTAGTATTTAGAATTGCACATATGGCACAGTAGCGCACATGCGCAGATGTACAATGTGTGTAACTTTGCGAGGCAGTTTATCTTGAGGCGAAGGTCTATTGCGGTTTGTAAGGGGTGCATGTTGCACACTTGGCACACCTAGAACACCTCTAGGATATGCATGGTGTGCTAATATGCTGAGGTTTTACCTTAGTGCTTAATACGAGGAGCTATAATTAGCATAGCTTGTAGGGTGTGAAGGTGTCCAAGACAAGAGATCAGGGACCAGAACATGCGTGATTAAGGGAGGTTCCTTGTATTTATAAGTGCACACCTTAGTGAGGTGCACCTGGCACACCTTTATAGGGTGCACAAGTGTTTTGGGTGTACAAGTGTGCCCAAAAGGAGAAAATCCAACGTAATGCACCCAACACACCAAGTTAGGGTGCATGCATGCGCTTGGTGTGCACATGTACACCTATTAACTTAGTGAAAAAAATTGATCTCCAAGCTACCTAATTTTGAACGATGTTAATTGATTGTACTCCAAAACCTTCCCAACAAACTCATGTTCTTGAGAGTGAGTTCCTCTATCCTAAAAGCAAAGAGAGGGTCCCCATTTTCAAGTTGAAAATGAGGTGTGCGTTGTGAAGCCATAACATGTACCTCGAGATACATTTGGAAGCTTGCCCATGACCCTCATGAGGATCATGTGAGAATCTAGAGACAAGTCCAACCACATAGGAAGGATGAGTGTGTGTTAGGTACAAAAAACTACCCATAGGTTACCTATATAATGTGGAATCCATTGTAGGAATAGAGCAAGTGGTAGATAAAACAACACCTAGATGAAAAGGTGTGGGTGTAGGCTTGAAATCAAGCATGTTGAATCTCTAGAGCATATCAAGACCATACTTCTGCTTGAGTATGGAAATCTCATTTGAAGACTAAATAATATATAGGCCCAAAAAAGGCCAACCTCTATCATATCAAACTACTCCATCAAAGCTCATTGAACACTCTGAATCATATAGGATGATCTACCTATAATAATGAGATCATCAACATATAGAACAAGTACCAAAATATTATCTCCATGATGTTGAATGTATATTGTAGGATCAAAATGACAATGTGAAACATGTGAGGCAAGAAAAAAAGAGTCCATCTTCTCATACCAAGCCCAAGAGGCTTGTTTGAGACCATATAATGACCTCCTAAGTCTGCAAACTATAGAAGAGTCATGCACAAATCCATAAAGATGTGCCATATAGATCTCCTCATGAATATCCCCATGCAAGAAGGCACTCTTCACATCCATCTAATCTATTTTCCATCCTGGAGAGGTTGCAAGAGAAGAATACAAGGAAGATAGAATTCATATTGGCGACAAGAGAAAAGGTCTTAGAGTAATCAATTCCCTTCACCAGTGAAAACCCCTTCGCAACAATATGTGCCTTATACCTATCAATAGAACCATTTGTAGAAGACATGGTATCATACACCCACTTGCACTGAACCAACTTTCTTCCTTTGAAAAGATGCCAAAAATCTCAAGTTTTCTTCTTCATCAAAGAAGAGTACTCCTCATCCATATCCCTATCCCACTTAAGGTGTCTTGTCACCTCTTAAAAATTCTAAGGATCATCTAAAAAGGTGTGACTCAAAGGAATTGTACTAGATGTCTGAACACAAGTATGATGAGAAATTAAAGGATCTCCTACCCAAAGTCCAACTGCATCAATCGTATTACAAACCTACTTGGGAACACATCAAATATATAGTGGACATGGGGAAGGTGGATCATCCTTAGAGGATATGGAATCCTAGAGAGGACAAGAGGAAGTACTAGGTAGTGAGGGAGAAGTTGGTGATGGAGGCTCCATCTAAGGATAGTGCTCATCAAACTAGACATCTTGCCAAAACAAAACCTCTCTGGAGTCAAGATTAAATAAGTTATATGCCTTCACATCCTCACAATGGCCAACAAATAGGAATGGTTGGGTCTTCCTCTCCATGAATTTCCTCTAAGAATCTAGAATAAATGCCCAAGCCTCACTACCAAAACCTAAAAAGTAGAAATATCAAGTTGGACATGAGTCCAAGCCTCCTCAAGAATCAAACGTTACAACGCATTGTGAGGCATCTCATTCACAATATATTTCGCACAATTGATAGCCTTGGCCTTAAATAAAGAGCTCATAGAATGAGATTGTATCATACAATTGGTCATCTCCCATAGTGTCATGTTCTTTCTCTCATCAAATCCATTATGTTGAGGGGTGTATGAAACTAAAAATTAATGTTGTAAACCATATTTAGTACAAAAATCATTGAGAGCCTAATTCACATATTCTCCCCCATTGTCACTTTTTATCCACTTGACAGAAAGACTAGACTGCTTGTCCACAAATGTCTTAAAGATTCAAAATGAATCAAAGACATCAGGTCTATACTTAAGAAGTACATCCATGTGGGTCTGGATAAATCATCTATGAAGGAGAGCATATAATGAGCACTGAAAAAAGGAGTGGGAAATGAAAAAGGATCATTGTGTATCAACTCCAATTGTGCTTTAGCACATGAGGCTCTATGTGTCAAAATAGGATCTCTATGATGCTTTCCAAGAGCACAACCTTGACAAACACCATCAGTACAAGAGATATGAGGTATCCCAATCACTAGCTCCTATCTACTCATTTTTTGTAGATATTTGTAATTGACATAGCCAAAATGCTCATGCCAAAACTAGCTCACTATGTCTATATAAGCAACAAAAGAAACACCTGTAGAATTGAAGCTCTTGAAGACATCAAGCCTGTATAAATGAGTCTCTGAATCAAACCTCCCTACAGTAACAACCAAGTTAGGATAATTGAGGTCTCGAATAACCACATCATTAGGGGAGAACTCAAGTGTTTTACTAGATCCAGAATAAAAAAATCTCATAAATCAACAAGATATTTGTAGAAATGGTAGGAACCAAAAGAACATTATGTAGAGAGCCACTATCCAATGAAACAATGCCAAAACTTATAATGAAAAGTTGCACTAAGTCACCAACTACAATCTATGAAGTACTCTGAGCAAGTAAAATAACCAAATTGGGTGAGTATGACATATAGTGCAAAGCACTAGAATCAATGATCCAAGTAGCAGGAGAAGACAAAATAGAAAGAGCATGTCCTTTCCTTGAGGGAGGAGGTGGCCACTTTGTAGAAGAAATATTATGTTGTCGCATGGCCTCCTCTAGAACCTCAAGACATTTCCAACACCTAGAAACTGGATGCCCTTCCTTACCACAAAAACTACAAGGATTGCCTGTAATCTTATTAGTCTTGGAGGAAGACTTGCCACAGTTAGAAGGTTTACCATTCGAAGTGATTTATGTGTATCTAATTTTGGAGGTAGCTTGGAATAATTCTCACTACCAACTAAATCTAATTTGGGCTTTGATTGTTGCTTCTTCTTCCATATAAATGTCTAAAAAACCAATGCCTAATTCTTTGATCCTATTAGATAGTTCAACTGCGTAAGCTTGGTCTGATCCCTAGCAATCACAGAAGACCTCAAAAATGGGCAGAGTAAATATAGGACCAGAAGCATCCATAGTGGAATGGAAGGTAGATGAAAAAATCTAAAAGTTTCCTTGAATCTTTGACAAATTCATATATATACACTCCTTATCAGTCTTAACATTTCCAAAACTATGTAGCAAAGATCTATGTTGTTTAAATTTCATTAGAAAGTCCTTAGTGGAGAGCTAAGAATTAAGTACAAGTTATGTAATCTATGCCTTAATCTGAAGTGTTCTAAACTCATTGATGGTACCAAACAAGTCCTTGAACCTAGCTTATATCTCTTGATAAGTATTACAACCATCAAAATGAAACTACAAGCCATTTGAAACATGCAAAGAAATCAAACCGATGGCCTCATCCATCTTATTCATGTGTCTCATGACCTCAAAGGACCTTTGTAAAACTAAATACACTTCATCTAAATAAGACCACAAGACCTTTGAATGGAGAAGTCATGTAAAGATGGTTGTCCATGTATGATAGTTTGTGGGTTTAGAGAATCTAAACAAGAGGTCTCGGCATTTTTTTAGAAGGGGTTTGTTTTGATGTATTTCTTATTTACTGATATAAATGATAGAAATGCCAATAGTGGCATGTTTTGATGGTTAAGTTGTTGCATTGTTATCCTTGCCATCAAGGTTCAAATCTCATGGGGATGAGGCCCCCTATTTGTGGCCTCACTGGTTCATAGATCCAGGTCAAAGCGTTTACCCCTCTTTAAAAAAATAAATAAATAAATAAACGATAGAAACAAGAAAGAAAAACACACCCCACAAATGCAATTAACTGAACCCCAAAAGCTAGATAGAAAGCTTATACAAGAAAAGAGCAAAAAATATTTATATGAGTCATATGTACCTTGAAAAAATTATGATGAAAATGATAGAGAATATAGATAGTTCTTAAAATATTTTTGATGTTTTTTCTAGATTAAAAAATAGAGCTAATTTGAGAAAATTATGCCCATCAGAATGCATAAAAGATAATGTCTTTAATAGTAAAAATGGGAACCAAGATTGGAAAAAATGCCATAATAAACTCCATAAAAGCATCAAGCTTGGAATTATCTTTCTGACCGTATCTTGTTTGTACAAAAATGATACTGTATACTCAAGATAGCGCTAAAAACCAAGTGCCTCTAGAAGGCAAGAAAGGCCTTAAAGAATCCTTTGGGGTCATAAAATATTAGCTCTTGAGCACCATATGACCATGCAGTGGGTTAAAATGAGGTAGGTAGGCAATAAGTGGCGGCGAGCAATAAGTGGGACCAGCCAGAGCCTTCTCATGGAGAGGGGTAGAGGCGACGGCGATCCTCAAAACCACCAATTGGGTAGAGGCAAGGAGCCTAAGAGGGTGGTGTCCGAGAGTAGCAAGAGATGGAATCTGGTGGAACCTAGGCAGTCGTACATAGCATGTTGCCCTAATGATTGAGAAACTTATGCAAGTGAGCCACCTTGTTGGATTGTACTTGAATCTGCATCAGTACATTGTTACATATACAAGCTTTAGTGTGCATAGAAACATTTATATCTAGAAAGCTATGAGTAAAAAGAACCAACATTTTAATTCTTTCATAGAGCGAGCAAAATCTCCATCCTAAAAGCATGTCAAATATGAGTATGCTTGAAGGGAATTATAGGAGAATCACCCAATAAGACCATATACCAAGAAAAAGGCTCTAGTCTAAAAGGCTTGAAAAAATCATGAATCTAAAGCCAATAATGTTGATCTCTACAACAGAACCAAAAGATGTGCAAGAAAGGCTCAGGTTGCCTACAAAAGGGACAACAAGGGTTAGGATTGTTGAAAACTACAATTGGAGCAATTATTATGTTGTCATTGATGTCAAACCTATTGGTAAGACATAATGTCAAACCTACTGGAGAGACATTTTACTAACAGTGTAGACTTCTATATCATTTGATTAAGAATGAAGAGGATTTGAAAAGAAGAGATAGTAAGGTGAGTTAGTGGTGTTTTTGAGTGTTTGTATCATGGAAATACAATGGGAACTTGATGAGTTAGTCCTGTTGGATACAATTGTTAATTGTGTATTGTCTTTGATGTTACAAAAATTTCATATCAGTCATCAGAAAAATTCAAACGATCTTAGATGATCAGCAAAGCAATTTACAGTGTCTACCAAACATTCATGAATATTACACAGTAAAGTCAACTCTTACCGAGTTCACTCGAGCATCAAAGGATTTTGTAGCAGAAAGTTAGTGTTAACCGAGCTCCCAAGGTTAACAAAGAAAAGTCAATGTCTACTAAGCTCACTCAGTCATCAAAGATAATGTGGCAGGAGGTTAGCTTCTACCAAGCTCACAAGGTCAGCAAAGGAAGGTCAATGTTAACAGAGTTCACTCGGTCTCCAAAGGATTTTTGCAGGGTTTGTAGTGTTTACCAAGCTTCACTTGGTTAACACTAGAAAATCATTCTGGAGCAGTGGTTACCAAGCTGGGTCGGCCAGCGAAGGATCTTATTATTTTGATATTAAGTTCAATTTCTTCATACAATAAGTGTAGCCGATTGATGTAATTTTTTCAGTTGTTGTAACTTATATTTGAGCCGACTTGATAATTTGAAAGGTATATATATAGATGTTCAAGTTGTGAATTGAAGTGTGTGCGAATATATGGATGCAGATGGAATAAGTGAATATTGAGCAAATTTTGATGAAGGATGAGATATCCTGGAGGAGCTGCAAAGTTGTATTCGATTAGTAAGGATCCAGTAAAGTAGCAACAGAGATCGATAATAAGAAAAAGATAAGTTGCATATCATTCAGGTCACTTCATTGTTGCTTTCTAATCATTGTAATAGTGAATCCAGAATCTCTTTATAGAGTTGGTTTAACAGCCATTTTGTAAATCCTCTAACAAGGTGATAGTTCAGTTGAATTATTCTAAAGACCTCTAACTAGGCCACTCCTAACAGGGTGATTAAATCCTCTAACAAGGTCAAACCTAACAGTGTGTATTGTAACCTTTAACAGGGTTGGCTCCTAATAGGGCTCACTTCAGAAGAGTGAAAATTGGTGACTAGTTACTTAGTGGTTTTTTCCATATTGGATTTCCACGTTAAATCTGGTGTCTCTTGTGTTCATTTATTTTACCTTTGCATGCATATTGATAACAATGAATGATAGATGAGCAGTAACTAGTTAACCTACCGAGTTACAGTATTCCTGCACTATTTATCGAGTATTAGCAGTAAGTAAGTGTTATAGGCATCTAAGGGATTTTTGGAATTGTTTTTGTGGTAACTGATTCACCCCTCCCCTCTTAGTTACTTCATCTATATTTCCAACAAGTCCTCGACAAGATAATGTGTTATTCAATCAATATACAAAGTGAAGAAGATAGTTGGATGAAACTTATAGTTGAAACAAGTCAAAAGGATAAGCTTGATCGAGTATTAGCATTGGTCGGTCAATGAAGGAGCCAAGGTTGAAGATTAAGGAACTTATGTAGAAGCTTAAAAAAATAGTTTAAGCCAAGTGTTAGTTATTGCCGAGAAAATGTATGAGGAAGTGTTAGTAGTGACCAAGCATGGTAGTGACCAAGTGAGCCTACTGATGCTAGGTGAGACAGTATAGTGTATGTTGAGCTACATAGCAAATGTCAAGCAGAAGAACATAGTGATTGTCAAGTGATAGCTTAAGTTCTAGTTTGAGAAAGAATTGAATTTGAGGCCAACATAGTTGGAATTTTGGATTAGTCAAAATGCATGGAAAATAAGGATTGATAAGTTGGTGTATTTAATGCACAAGGTGAGTTTGTTAACAGATCAAAGGCAAGAATTGGATCAGAAGTTTATAAAAGGAGAACAAAAAGATGGAAGGATTCAATGAAGCTGGCCTAACCCTAAGAACCACAATGATATATAAGAGGAAAAAGATCAAAATTACTTATTTAAGTAGGAATAAGAGATGAATTTTAAGGTTGGTTCATTGTTGATTGGTAATCTTAAGGAGAAGTTGTGAAGAGCATACTAGCAGAGAAGTGTGAAGAGTTTGGTGAAGAGTGATTGCTTGAGGAGATACGAAGCATATCGGTGATGGAGATGTGAATGGAGGCCAGTCAACGAACTAGCAAATGAGCGAAGGGAGATCTAAATTTGCATAGTGAGTTGTATTTTAAAAACCAAACCTACCATTAAATTCTAACCATTTTATCAATCAAAATACTTTAATGAAGATTGACCTAACAGTCATTTTGTAAATCCTTTAATCAAGGTGGCATTTCTTTGGAATGATCTAAAGTCCTCAAACAAGGCCACTCCTAATAGAGTGATTAAATCCTTTAACAGGATCACATTTAACAGTGTGTTGTATGACATTTAATAGGGTTGGCTCTTAACTGAGCTCACTTCTAAAGAGTGAAAAATTGGAAGAATGTTACTTGGTGGTTTTCCTAATTTGGGTTTCCATGTTATAAAATCATGGTGCCAAAGTGTTATTTTCATGTGTGGATTTTATTGTTGTGCATGTTGTATTTTATAGTAGTTTATTTACTAGCAGTCGACACATATAAGAAATAAAGAGTTTAGAAATTTCATGAAAAGCTGATTTGCTAATGATATGCTATATAGACCAAGTGGGTATCTGAGATTGATTAAGTTGTTTGAAGTTAGTGAAAGTTGAAGTGGTACATCTAGATGTGAGGATAACTAATTCACCCTCCACCTCCCTTCCTCTTGGTTATTCTAAATCTTTGTAACAATTGGTATCAGAGCATTTGGTTCTTGTAAGGAAAGTTTGAAGGGACTCAAGCCAAAGATCAAGATGTACAAGAGAGAGATACCCAAGCTGGACAAGGAGAACTTCCATGCATGGAAAAGGCCGATGAGATTGCACTTATCTGGTATTGAAGATTCCATATCATACTATTTGGACAATGAAAACATTGAGGTGCCTAGACCTATGACGATTAAACAAATGAAAGAGAAACAGGAGCACAATCAAATGATTATTAAACTTGCAACAACACTGAGTTAAGAAAAATGATGATGTGAAGAAATGCACCACTACAAAGAAAATGTGGGACAAGTTGGAAAAAATCAATGGAGGAGACAATAATGTATTGCGAGCTAAGGTATAAATCTTTAGAGGAAAGTTTGATGACATGAGAATGAAATATGGTGGGACTATTGCACAATAATGTGGTTGAATCAAAGAAGTGGTGAATATTATTAGAGGAGTTAAAGGATACATAACTGATGAGACAATGATAAGTAAGGTATTGAGTTATTTACATTGTATCTATGCAATTAGAGTATCTATAATTAGAGAACTAAGGAGTACACCTGGTAATAATCTGACCTTGGATAGTCTAATTGGTAGTCTTTTTGCAATTGAATTATCAAATTTTGATAATTATTCCCCTACTAGTATTGAATCTGCATTTAAATCACAACTAACCCTTCATGGATCTAAGAAAGAAAAAAAAGAGCATGTATGTAGAAAGTGACAAGGGATTTGATGATGAGCTTGATGAGCTTAAAGCAATGTTGGCTAGAAGACTTCTTAGAGGAAAAGGAAAATACAAAGGTAAACTTTCTATAATCTATTTTACATGTAATAAAGTTGGTCATATTACTACTAGGTGTCCTAACATATATGAGAAGGATGAAAAGAAAGATTTTAAGTACAAGGGAAGGAGAGATAATAGAGACAACAGAGACAAAAGAGAATGCAAGGATAAAAGTAAGAAATAATGTTATATTGTTGAAGAAGATGGTTCTGATAGTAATTCGAATGTATGATGAAGAAGTTGTTTATGTTGCAATGAAAGATGATTCTGATAAAGATGATAAAATTGTATTGATCTAACATGTGAATAAGAATGATAGATAGATAGTTGATAGTAGTTGCTCACATCATATGACTGGTGATACAAGTAAGTTTGATAAATTAGAACATTATTGTTGGTGTAAATTAGTATTTGTTAGAAATGTTTTAGAGTAACTGAGAGGGGGGGTGAATCAGTTATTCAAGATCCAAATGTCCTATTCAAACTTTTTCACTAAGTGTAGTGAACCCATTCAACCATCCATTCATCCAAGCATTAACTTTTCTAATCAGCAAGTTACTGTATATCAACATGCAAGCATAACACATAAGAAATCAACACATAACACAGTGATTTATGTGGAAACCCAATTTGGGAAAAACCACCAGTAACATGCTACTCAATTCTCACTCTTTTGAAATGATGCCCTGTAAAAGGCTTACCCTATTAAAAGATTACAACATACTATTAAATGTGACCTTGTTAGAGGATTTATCCATGCTGTTAGAAGTGGGTCTAGTTAGAGGACTTTAGAACATTCACTTGGAATGTCACCTTGTTAAAGGATTTACAAATGGTTGTTAGGCCAACCTAAGTCCATAGGATTTTTCGTCAATCCTAAATGATACAATTGCTAGAGAGTAATAATTAGGGATTTTGACCTAATTGCAAAATACAACTTAACTTGTAGATCTCAGATCACTCTTCAACTCTTCTCATTGCCTAGCCTTCAATCTCTGCAACTATGACAGCTTTCCCTCCTTTCAAGCTTATTCTCCTTGAGTCTCCATGCTCAATGTACCAGTGCAATCATCTCTTCATGACCACTTGTAGAAGCAGAGCCCCTGTGCTCTTCCTTCTCCTAGATGCCTTCCCCTTGACACCCTTCTAACCACTTCGCAATTTGGCTCTTTAGCAGTAGCAGCATTTGCTTCTTGGTCTATGACTCCTTAAATAGAAGTTTGGAACTCCTCTTCCAGATCAATTCTTCCATTCTTTGATTTCAATTTGTATGGATTAGATAAGATTCATTATATCTAACCCATATTTTGTTTCTTCTAGAAACTTCTTGAATGATCCTTTTGAATTCGCCCAAAAATGGTTTACATAGAATTATGTGCCACTAGCTCATCATCCTTATCCTTCATCTAGTTCAAAAAATTCAAGATAACAACTATGTCATCTCAAATTTGGAAAATTTTCATCATTTAAAATAATGTAGTAGCTCGGCATAATTGAAATATTGGTGCTCAAGACCTAAATATCACTCGGCACACACTAGAATTCCTTGTTGCTCGCCTCCAACTAAGAATTTTATCAGCTTCAACTAGCTTTCTTGGCACCCACTAATGAACTTAGTTCAAGCTTTGCAATCAACCTTGTTCCAACTTATTCCTCCAATGTTTCTAAGAGTGGCCAACCTCTGTATCTTTGAGTATGTTATCAATACATCATTTAACCATTGTCTTAACTGATCCTTGCACTTCATTACAACATCATAACTCAACCTTTCCCTTAGGTACTCTTGTTACATCTTGTTGATCAAATCCTCTTCATCAATCAACTAAGTGATAGTACTTGGATCTTACAAGCAAATGTCATTCCTACAAATAGCAAGTTTGACATCAATGACAAAACAATGATTGAAAACATTTTGTTAACAACAATCTCCCTCTTTGATCCTCAACAATGAGTTTTTCAATCAAATTTCCAACAATCTTCCTCTTTGGCATTGATGGCAAATCAAATTGATCAACCATCAGACTAAACTATTTAACCAAATGCTAACTAGGTTAGAATAGTAAGTCAAATGCCAAAAAGTAATTGCATTATCATCACCAGCAGTTTTCACATCTCCCTCTATTATCCTGATTGCTTCATTTCTACTTCTCCTTCTTAGTTGTTGTATCCTCCTCCTTTGTTTCTCTCCCTCTATATTGCACATCTTCTACTATATTCTGTTCTGATCAGCTTCTTCATCTTCTCCTGTCAACTTTTGATCATTTCTATCTACTTCTCCCTCTATCTTCATTTGATCAAATTCTGCATTTTCTTGACATTTCTATTTCTCCCTCATATTTTTGATCACATGTTGTTCATCAGTTTCTCACAACTTCTCCCTCTTTGACAAAAATCCCAAAGGCATATTAGCATCTGAATATGCAAGTGTAGCTTTTGCAAGTTCATTCAATTTCTCCCTCTATCACCTTGCTTGTAATTGATTTGGAACTTCATCACTTCAACTATTTTAGGCATGAATCCTAAAGTAAACATCATCTGCATCAATGTATAAAATCTTCAACAATTAGCTCATTTGATGCAGGGCAGTCTTGCTTATTTTTAAGTAGCCTTGGCTAGGGGTATCACCCCTAGGTTACCTCTAAGATACTCAAAAGCATCTTTAGGTAGTGCTTTTGTGAAGATGTTAGTAATCTATTCCTTTGAGCTGACATATTCCATCTTCACTTGTTTATCTTCAACCAATTCTCTTACATAGTGATACTTGATTGTAATGTGCTTAGTTTTAGCATGCAGTACAGGGTTCTTTGATATGTTGATAGCACTTGTATTATCACAATAAAGTATCACAGGCTCATTTACTTCTTTCTTCATACCTTGCAAAAAATGTTTGATCCATACAATATTGGTACAATTTATAGCAGCTGCAACAAATTCAGCTTCAGCAATGGATTACGAGGTATAGCTTTTCTTATTTCTGGTCCATGTAATCAATCTTTTTCTCAAGAAAAGTGCTCCTCCACTAGTACTTTTTCTATCATCAATGGTACCTCCTCAATTTGCATCAGTGTAGGCTCTTAGTTCAAACTTTTCACTCCTCTTGTAGTACAGACCAAAATCATCATTTCCTTTTAGATACCTCAGTATTCTCTTCACTGCCATTAAATGATTTTATCTTGAATTTGCAAAAAATCTTGCCACTATTCCAACAGCTAATGCAATGTCTGATCTACTATGTACAACATATTGTAACTTTCCAATCATTGATCTATACAATTTCTAGTTTACTTCAACAGACTCATCATTCTTGGATAGTTTATATCATGTTGCCATTGGTGTGCTAACTGGTTTTGAATCTTCTAATCCAAATGTCTTGAGTATCTCCTTGATGTATTTGGATTGGGTCACAAATATGTCATTCTTCAATTGATGTACTTGCAATCCAACAAAGAATGTGTTTTCTCCAAACATTGACATCTCAAACTCATGCTTTATTTGATCAATAAAATCTTTGCATAGAACATCTTTTCCTCCAAATATTATATCATCAACAAAGATTTCTGATATCAAAACGTCTTTACCTTTTTCAGCTTTGATATACAAGTTGTTGTTGTCATTTGTTCTCTCAAATCCTATCTTCACAAGATATTTGTGTAGTCTCCCATACCATGCTCGAGGTGCTTGCTTCAATCCATAAAGTGCTTTGTGCAATTTGCAAACCATATCCTTGTTCTTGTCATTGACAAATCCCTCAGGTTGTTCTATGTAGACTTCCTCTTCCAGTATACCATTTAGAAAAGCAGACTTGACATCCATTTGGTAGACATAGAAATCTGTGTATGCAGCATATGCAAGAAGTGTTCTTACTCCTTCCATTCTTGCAACAAGGGAAAATGTTTTCCCATAATCCAATCCTTCTTCTTGTGCATGGCCTTTGCAAACTAATATGGCTTTGTTCCTTTTTATCTCACCATTCTCATCAAGTTTTTGTCTAAACACCCATTTGGTACCAATTACATTCTTGTCAGTTGGTCTAGGAACTAGGGTCCAGGTTTTGTTCTTCTCAATCTAATCTATCTCTTCTTCCATAGCCTTATACCAATCATTATCTTGTAGTGCATCCTTCACTATTTTGGTTTCAACTTTGCTCAGCAGACATGATTCATTTTTTAGTATATTCCTTGTCATTGGTCTAACATCCTTGTCACCAATGATTTGATCTGCAGGGTGATGTCTTCTCACATACTTGGCTAATCTTGCTTTTGTCCTTCTTTCCATGTTTGATCCTTCAGTTTTAGAGTCATTTTGATCTTCTCCATCTGGTACTTCATCATTTCTCTCATGTATACTAATTTCAGAGTCAAAATGTGCATTTTCTACATTTTGTAGCTCGACTTCTGAATGTAGCTCGGCATTCATTGGCTATGACTCAGCTGATACTAAAATTTGTTGTTGATTTTCAACTTGATTTACAACATTGTCTTCAACAATCATTCCTTCATAGAAGTATACAAAGGATCTATAATCCTCTTATAGCTTGGACTCATCAACTTGAACTTTTGCATGCTCATCAAAATTCACATTTGCACTCTCCACAATCTTGTTAATGTTAGTGTTCAAATACTTATATGCCTTACTTCTAGTGGAGTATCCAAAGAATATGCCTTCATCACTTTTTGCATCAAACTTGTCATTTCTAATATCTTTAAGAATATAGAATTTACAACTAAATACTTTGAAATGTTTAACATTAGGTGAGTGACCATACCATAATTCAAAAGGTGTTGCATTCGTACCTTTCTTGACTTGAACTCTATTTAGCGTGTAGACTGCAGTGCTTACAGCTTCTCTCTAGTACTTCAGTGCAACATTTTTATCCATCATCAAGGTTCTAGCATAGTCAATCACTGACATGTTTCTTCTTTCAGCAATACCATTCTGTGGTGGAGTTCTTGGTGCTAATGTTTGTCTTTTGATGCCCTTGTCATTGTAAAATATTTCAAACTCCTTCGATGTAAACTCACCTCCTCTGTCTGACCTTAGGCACTTTAGACTCTTTCCTACTTCCTTCTCAACTTTGGTCAAATACCACTTAAACATTTGAAATGCATCAGATTTTTGCTTTAAAAACATAACAGTCATCATCCTTGAATAGTCATCTACAAATAGCATTATGTATTTGTCTCCCAGGTAGCTTTGCACTTCTATTGGACCACATAAGTCTGTATGGACTAACTCTAGTACTTCTTTGGAAATGTATGTTTTTCTTTTGAAATTAGAATTTATCATCTTCCCTAGTTGACATTGTTTGCACATTGTGTTTTTAAGTTTCTTCAATTTGGGCAACCCTCTGACTTTCTTCTTTTTGCTAATGCTAATCAAATTGTCAAAATTAACATGATACGGTCTTTTATGCCACAACCACACATCATCAAGTCTAACAAGAAGACAAGTTGCATCTTCCATATCTAGGTAAAACAAGTTACCTCTAGTTTGTTCACCTTTTCCTATAAGATTTCCATCAGTGTCATAGATCTTGGCAGTTTTGTTTCCAAATTCAACTTTGCAACCTACATTGCCTAACTGTGATACACTCAGCAAGTTGTAGTTCAATCCTTCAACATAGTATGCATTGTAACATTAAATTTTCTCTGTGAGCTTAATAGAGCCTTTTTCTTTTATTTGACATGGAGCATCATTACCAAATCTAACACTATTTCCATCATATTAAGTAAAGGTAATGAACTTACTTTTATCTCCTGTCATGTGATGTGAGCATCCACTATCTATGATTCACTTGTCATTCTTGTTCACACAAGTAACTAATGTTGTTGCTTTGTCTTCATCTTTATCTGATTCATCCTTCATGACCACATAGACTACTTCATCATCATTCTCATCAGAATCTTCTTCAACAATGTAGCATCTTTTGCCTTTTTCTTTGTAATCTTTGCTATCATCTTCTCTCTTGTTCCTGTACTTGTTTCCTTCTTTGTAGTTCTTTTGTGTACACCTTGTAGCAATATGGCCTACTTCATTGCAATTGAAACATATGATAAGGAGCTTACCTTTGAATTTACCTTTGCCTCTATGGAATCCTCTAGCCAGTAGTGCTTCTAACTATTCCACATCTTCCTTATCTGTGTTGCTAGCACTGGATGCATGCTTTCCTTTTCTTCTCTTCTTGCTTGATGTCTGCTCCTTAGTGTCTTTTATTGTCATCTTGGCCTTGAAAAAAGATTCAAAGTTCTCAGGTCTGTAATTATCAAAACTGGACAATTCAAATGTAGTAAGTCTTCCTACTATTCCTTCAAAGGTTAGTGTGTTTCCTTGTACACACCTTAGCTCTTGGATGGTTGAAACTCTAATAGCATAAATAGGAAGCAGAGTTCTTAAATATTTGTTGATGACAGTTTCTTCTTCCAATTGACCACCTAGACTTCTTACTGCACTTACCACATCTTTAATTCTAGCGGCATATTGAGCAGCATTTTCGTCTTCCTCCATTTCATGTCATCAAACTTTCCTTTGAGACTTTCTCCTTTTGCTTTCTGGACATTCTAGTTTCCTCCATAGATATCTGTTAGGAATGTAGTATCATAATCTTTGATGTCATCATATTCTCCATAGTTGAGTGCAGAAGCAATCTCCAGCATTGCTTGATTGTGCTCCTTCCTTTTGCCAAATCATTTGCAGTAAGAGGTCCAGCTGGATTTACATGTTATGTTCCAATCGAGGTTTGTGCATAGTCACTTATTCATCCAAGGTGCAATTTCATCAAAATCTACCATGCAGCAAAGTTGTCTTTGTTGAGCTTGGAAACTTCTCTCTTAGACATCTTGATCTTCCTGCTTCTAGTACCTAGAAACTCAATCAGCAAATGGCTCTGATACCAATTGTTAAAAATTCTTTAGAATACTTGAGAGGGGGGTGAATCAGTTACTCAAGGTCCAAATGTCCTATTCAAACTTTTTCACTAAGTTTAGTGAACGCATTCAACCATTCATTCATCCAAGCATTAACTTTTCTAATCAGCAAGTTACTGTAAATCAACATGCAAGCGTAACACATAAGAAATCAACACATAACATAGTGATTTACGTGGAAACCCAATTTGGGAAAAACCATCAATAACATACTCAATTCTCACTCTTCTAAAGTGATGCCTTGTGAAATGCCTAACCTGTTAAAGGCTTACAACACACTATTAAATGTGACCTTGTTAAAGGATTTATCTACCTTGTTAGAAGTGGGCCTAGTTAGAGGACTTTAGAACATTCACTTGGAATATCACCCTGTTAAATGATTTACAAATGGTTGTTAGGCCAACCTAAGTCCATAGGATTTTCCTTCTATCCTAACTGATACAATTTTTAGAGAGTAACAATTAGGGATTTTGACTTGATTGCAGAATACAACTTAACTTATAGATCTCATATCACTCTTCAACTCTTCTCATTGCCTGGCCTTCAATCTCTACAACTCTGACAGCTTGCCCTCCTTTCAAGCTTAGTCTCCTTAAGTCTCCATGCTTAATGTACCAACATAATCATCTCTTCATGACCACTTGTAGAAGAAGAGCCTCTATGCTCTTCCTTCTTCTAGATGTCTTCTCCTTGGCACCCTTTTAACCACTTCATAATTTGGCTCTTTAGCAGCAGCAGCAGTAGCGTTTTCTTCTTGGTCTGTGACTCCTTAAATAGAAGTCTGAAACTCCTCTTCCAGCTCGATTCTTCCATTCTTTAATTTTAATTTGTATGGATTAGGTAAGATTCATTATATCTAACCCATATTTTATTTCCTCTAGAAACTTTTTGAATGATCCTTTTAAATTTGCTCAAAAAATGGTTTACATAGAATTTTGTGCCACTAGCTCATCATCCTTATACTTCATCTAGTTCACAAAATTTAACATAACAACTATGTTGGCTTAGATTTGGTGAATCTTCGTCATTTAAAATAATGCAGTAGCTCGGTATTATTGAAATACTGGTGGTCGACACATATTGTGTTACTCTGCATCAACTATGTTTTTCTTGATGCTCTGCACCTGAAGACCACTCGGCGTACACTAGAATTTCCTATTGCTTGGCTCCAACTAAGAATTTTCTCGGCTTCAACTAGCTTGCTCGGCACCCACTAATGAACTTAGTTTAAGCTTTGCAATCAACCTTGTTACAACTTATTCCTCCAATGTTTCTAAGTGTGACCAACCTCTGTATCTTTGAGTATGCTATCAATACATCATTTAACCATTGTCTTAACTGATCCTTGCACTTCATTACAACATCATAACTCAACCTTCCCCTTAGGTACTCTTGTTACATCTTGTTGATCAAATCCTCTTCATCAATCAACTAAGTGGTAGTACTTGGATCTTATAAAAATGTCATTTCTACAAATAGTAGGTTTGACATCAATGACAAAACAATGATTGAAAATATTATGCTAACAACAATCGCCCTCTTTGATCCTCAACAATGAGCTTTTCAATCAAATTTCTAACAATATTCACTATTTACACTTTACTTAAGTTTACTTAGATCGGTGCATTATTTTATTATTTATTATGTTGACACTTAAGAGTATGCATACTTTTATGAGTTGTCATGTTGACAACACAGAAGTAAACAACTCTAATTCAGCACATGGCGTCTACAACACTAGAGTTTGCATAATTAACTGAGTTGTCATGTAGACAACACAGTTATTTGCACTATTAATTAAGCACATGGTGCCTACAACATAATTGTATGTGCTACACCTTTGTAGGCGTATCCTCTCATCATTACTCTTACTCCTATGCTTAATGGAGGATAACCCACACCTAGTGGACATGTGTCTAGTTGTAAGACTTATCATATTGTTGACTCCTGGGCATTCTAGATGCATCTTAGAGGCCCTTATCTATAGGCACTTTTAGTGTACTTGTACATTGAATTGAATACTATATTGTTATTCTAATCATACTCTATTCTATTTTGTGCTTGTGTTTGAGTTCCTTGGTCTTGGGTGAATTTTTCCTAAGGTAAATTCTTACATGGTATCAGAGCTGAGGAAGATTCTCTTCACATAGCCATTGGAGACCTTGTTGCTTCATCTCTTGAAGGGACCCGAATCAGATACTTAGGAGTTTGTGTAATTTTATGAATTGTCATATTGACAACACAGAAGTAAACAACTCTAATTCAACACATGGTGTCTACAACACTAGAGTTTGCATAATTAACTGAGTTGTCATGTAGACAACACAATTATTTGCACTCTTAATTAAGCACATGGTGTCTACAACATAATTTTACATGCTACACCTTTGTAGGCTTATCCTCTCATCATCACACTTACTCTTGTACTTAATGGAGGATAACCCACACTTGGTGGACATGTGCTTGGTTGTAAGACTTATCATGTTGCTAATTCCTAGGCATTCTAGATGCATCTTAGAGGTCTTTATATATAGGCACTCCTGATGTACTTGTACATTGAACTGAATACTACATTGTTATTCCGATCATACTCTGGTCTATTTTGTGCTTGTGTTTGAGTTCCTTGGTTTTGGGTGAATTTTTCCCTAAGGAAACTTCTTACAATTATAATGGAAGTAGTGTTAATTTTGGTAATGATGCACCATGTTATGTGAAAGGTAAAGGATCAATTAAAATTGAATAATATGATCAAATGTGACAATGCATATTGGGTTGAGTTTGAAATATAACATGTTGAGTGTGGCATAGTTGATAAGTTTAGGCTACAAAGTTGACTTCCAAAACAAGAAGGAAAATATCTATGATGCTACTAGTGAAATAGGTAGTAGTGGAGAGAAAACAAGAGGTAACTTGTTCTATCTAGACTTATCTAAACATACTTGTCTATTTGCACAATGTGAAGATGTTTTACTATGACATAAGATGATATTTGATAAATTGGTAAGCATTAGTAAGATGATAAGAGTTAGAGGGTTACCAAGATTAAGAAAACTTGATAAAGTGATGTGCAAACAATGTCTAATGGGTAAATTAACAAAGTCTAGTTTCAAGAGCAAGACCTATTATTCTGATGATAGTCTAGCATCACTTCATACTGACTTGTGTATTCCTATTAGAGTGCAAAGCTATTATAGTGAAATATAGTTCATTTTTTTTGTTGGTGACTTTTCTAGAATGATAATTGTGATATTTCTTAAAGAAAAATCTGATCCATTTCAAATGTTTAAGTGGTATTTAGCTAGACCTGAAAAAGAAATAGGGAAAAGTTTGAAACTTTTGAGATGAAGATGTATGAGAATGGTTAATGTATTTATCATTGTTGTCAAAGAGGGAGAGAATGCATGAGTTAACATACAAGAATAGATACAAAGAGGGGGATGCATGGCATTTACCATTCTTATCAAAAGAGGGGGAGAATGATTCAATTACTTGGGAGAGAGTGATAGTTTTCAAGAGGGAAACATATGTTGTTGAACTTGTCAGGTGTTGTTACAAAAAAAAAATGTGATGAATTGATAAAGGGAGCATCCTAAGATTGCATGAATGAGAATCATAAAGAAACTAAGAAAGAGAACAAACACACACATAAGAAGCTAACAGTACAAGTATTGAAGATTTTGGATTGCATGGTAACAAGTGAGGTATGTGAGGTGTTGTCATCAATGCCAAAGAGGGAGATTGTTGGAAACTACAATTGGAGCAATTGTTATATTGTCATTGATGTCAAACCTATTGGTAAGATAGAATGTTGAACCTACTGGAGAGACATTTTACTAACAATGTAGAGTTTCATATCATTTGATTGATGAAGAGGATTTGAAAAGAAGAGATAGCAAAGTGAGCTAGTGGTTTTGTTGAGTGTTGGTATCATGGAAATACAAGGGGCCCTGGATAAGTTAGTCCTTGACAAGATAATGTGTTGTTCAATCAATACAAGTAGTGAAGAAGATAGTTGGATGAAGCTTAGAGTTGACACAAGTCAAAAGGATAAGCTTGATCGAGTATTAGCATTAGTCGGTAAATGAAGGAGCTCAAGCAAAAGATTAAGGAACTTATGTCGAAGCCAAACAAAATAGTTCAAGTCGAGTGTTAGTTATTGTCGAGAAAATGTTTGAAGAAGTGTTAGCAGAAACCAAGCATAGTAATAGTCGAGTGAGTATGTTGATGTCGAGTGAGACAGTATAGTGTATATTAAGCTGCACAGTAATGACTGAGTAGAAAAACACTATGATTGTTGACTGACAACAAAAGCTACAGTTTGAAAAAAAGTTGAAGTTAAGGATGACACAATTGGAATTTTGAATTAGTCAAAGCAGGTGGACGATAAGAATTGATGAGGTGGCATATTTAATGCACAAGGAGAGTTTGTAAAGTAATCAAAGGCAAGGATTTGATTAGGAGTTTCTAGAAGAAGGAGAACAAAAAGATTAAAGGATTCGATCAATCTGACCTAACCTTAAGATCAACAGTGATGTTTAAGTGGTAAAAGATCAAAATTACGTATTTAAGGAGGCATAAGAGATGAATTTTAAGGTTGGTTCGTTGTTCATTGGTGATCTTAAGAAGTTATGAAGATCATAATAGCAGAGGAGAAGAGTGAAGAGTTTGGTGAAGAGTGATTGCTTGGGAAGATGCCAAGCAGATCAGTGGTGGAGATGTGAATGGAGACTAATCAATGAACCAACAGATGAGCGAATGGAGATCTAAATTTGCAAAGTGAGTTGTATTTTATAGATGAAATCTATTGTTACATTCTAACTATTGTATCAATCAAAATCATTTAATGAAGGTTGACATAACGATCATTTTGTAAATCCTTTGATCAAGGTGATATTCTAATGGAATGATCCAAAGCCCTCTAACAAGGCCACTCCTAACAGGGTGATTAAATCCTTTAATAGGGTCACATTTAATAGTGTATTGTATAACCTTTAACAAGGTTGGCTCTTAATTGAGCTCACTTCAAAAGAGTGAAAAATTGGTAGAATGTTACTAGGTGGTTTTTTCCAAATTGGTTTTTCATATCCTAGTATCAAAGTGTTATTTTCATGTGTGGATGTTATTGTTATGCATGCTATATTTTACAATAGTTTATTTACTAGCAATCGACACATATAAGAAATAGAGAGTTAAGAAATTGCATGAAAAGCTATTTTTTTGATGATATGTTATATAGACCGAGTGGGTATCTGAGATTGATTAAGTTATTTGTATTAAAAGTTGAATTGGTACATCTGGACCTAAGGATAACTAATTAAGCCACATCCCCCACCTCTTCTCAGTTACTTTAAATCATTATAACAAGGAATACACAGATGCTTGAACCAAGGACCTAGAGGAAATCTCTAAAACAAGACACACCAAGAAAAGTGTACAATCTTTGGCTTAGTAATGTCATTCCAAATAGTGTTAAACCAATGTTTCCAATTTTGCTGCTAAGACTGGAGGTTCCAACATTGGTTGAGAGTATCAACCATAGGAAACTATGGTACCAGCCAAACGTATCCTATCTTGTGCTTATAATTGACAAGAGGAGTACACAAATACCATTTCCAATCCTTCCACCATGGCTTAGCTAGTTAGGTACCCAACTTGTGAAGCATATGAGAAGGCAAGGTAGTAGATCACAAGTTTGTCAATTTGGACAAGTCAGATGATATTGGACCTACATATCTTCCCATGATCTAAGACTCCTAGCAACTCTGGAGAACATATAATCAAGGGTCTTAATGCCACAGTTAAAAAATGTGGCATACTGGTACGTTGAATTTTGGCCAACAAAACTCCTTGCATAGAAAATAGGGGAGACCAGCAAATATTGTATTGGTTCATAGAGAGCTCATCCCTGAAACCATAATCTTCCCAATGAAGCCAAGGCTTGATGGCTTCCTAGGCTCTCTAGATGCTTCTAACAAAAGAAGTGGTCTAGATTTACATTGGTTTAGGCGTGATGAGAAGGATTTGAAACCCAATCACCTTCCAAACCAGGCTATTGACTGGGAATCCAAAAGAAAATATAGTGCCTATGGAGAATTTTCCAAGCTTCATCTCTAGTGAGGGCATGAATGACTCATTTACCACACAAGGCAATACCATGTTTCTGAGTAGAAGGGGTCCAACAGGATGAGTAATAAACATGGGTAGCAACCTAAACCTTAGACAAAATCTAGAAGTTATCAACCAAAGAAAGAGGCATAGTGACCTAGTAATTCAGCTTTTTGGAAATCTTGGCAAGTGCGGCATTCCAAAGGTCAATAGTTTAAGATTGAAATGCAAAAGGAATGCCCAAAAAGTGGAAAATCTCACCATGTTGTTTTCATTTCCAATTGTATTGCGCAAGCCAAGGCAGAGTAGGAAGAAATGAGTGCATGTAGCACAAAGTTTTGTGTCATTGAATGGAAACCTGGAAGCCAAGCAAAATATTGAAAAAATTAAATTGAAATTATTAGCTAAAAAATTGATGAAAATCTATTGCCAAAAATAAAAATATCCAACCGTAATTAAGATTCTAGTTCACTTTTTTATGCAAATTATAATCAGATAATTCATTACTTTTTGAGTTCTTAAATGCATCTCTAAACTCTTAATATATATTGTATGGTCCATTACAATTTGCATTAGAGATATATTTTTAAATGCAAAATTTCTTTGATTTCAGTCATAGAAGATGTGAAACAAATCAAAATTTGCTTGGTATCATATAGGTGTAGCTCAAAATAATGATATAAATATTCCTATGTTAAAACCTAAAACTATTAATTGCGATGATTTGGAAGATCTTCCTTTGAGATGATATGCAACTCAAAAACTAAAAAGAGTAATGGTTTTCATAATTCGTCCAAAGAATCGTAGGTTGTTTAATAGACAAAACTATCATTTAGTTATTTTTTAACATTTGCCAATCTCTCTTTAAGTTGTGGGAACATGCAACATGAGAATAGCTATAAAATGACAGAGCATTATATTTTTTACAATAATTTTCTTTCAAAGAAGTAGATTAAAAGTTGAAGTTTTGAGTTGTTATTATTGGTTGGATGTAAGCACAGTATCTAGTATACAAGTCTTGTTTACCATGTGTACTATCATGTAATGAAAGATCTATGGTTGTAATCCACCATATGATAACCCCTATCCATGTTATGTTATTTCTAAAAATATTTTCTTGTGGCATCCCAAATGCACACCAATTTTGTACTTAATGCATCATTCTATTTCATTTGTTTGAACTTGATATCCACAGCCACTAAGTGTAAAATTAAAAAATCTTATAATGAGCCTTATCCAAGTTATGAAATTTTTTTCTCTTCACATTCCAAATGCATGCCAATTTTGTAATGAGTGCATCATTCTATTTTGCTTGTTTCAACTTCATACCTAGAATTATTTAGTGTAGAAATATCTGCCCAATATAGCTTTGGATGTTTTTGAGATGGCAAGTCTTTTAGTGGGGATTTGAAGATACAATTTGGGTCTACTATAAACTTATGTCTCTCATCAATGCAAAATCAAAGAAAAATGCTTTTTCTTTTTCAAAACTGATGCAGGGGTGATGACCCTATTGTTTTTTTATAAGACTATAAGATTTTGCATTGTTGTTTCGGATTGCAATCATTAATTCCACTAGTACATTTGGGGGTCATTTCCAATCTAAATTTTTGACGGCAAGCCAATTTGGTTTGTCAAATTCTTTTTTTTTAAATGATCTCGATAACATCAAATTTTCGATGCAAGTTAAGTTTAGTGTCTAAATTTGGACATCATCGGGGACATAAACAAAAACAAAAAAGTGAAACTTCATTTGTTTACATGGCAAAGTGTAGGTGCGCGAGAGCGAGGGAAGCTTAAGGAAAAGTTTTACAATGGCGTTTAAACATAAGGGTTAAATTACAACAGCATTTAAAGGTAAGGGTTAAATTACATCTATTTTGTTTCCTATTTGCACTATGGTGGCTATATTTGAGTTTTGGTCAAGCATTTATCATGTGGTGGCAAGTTTTGTGCTATGAGTTATTTGTTGGTGTCATTTTGTCAAAACATTGGAGGGCAAGAATTATAAATTTAAAATTATGAATAACATCACTCTGATCAAATAGAAGAATAAATTTAAAATGTATTAGGGTTTGGAAGAAATAAGGAAGAGATTTTGATAGCTTAATTCCACCCCTGCAATCGCCTTTAGGGATCTTTTCTTGCTGTTCTCGTCCTCCTTTGACAATTTTAAGACACTTCACAATTTTGTCAAAATGTTGAAGGTTTTCACAAATTACCCCAATTTCCATATTTTTTGTTAGATCTCGGCCTTTTTATCTGCCGTAGAAATTGTGATCTACAAAGGAGTAATTTTGAGGATTTGGGTCCGCTACCATAAAGCAAAAATTTGAAACAATTTTTATATGACTTCAGGGGAGCTTTTATACAAGTTTAAAGTTTAAAGTCTGATAATGGAGCTTAGGCAATCAACAAATAATTTCTCTATCATGGTCATGAAGCGGCTGCTAAGCCGTGGATGAATCATCTGTGTCCACTCTCAGTTTCTTACTGACCATGTTTGAATGAGAATAAAGAGTGAATATTTATAATAATGGGCACAATCTCAAATGAGTGTATGAGATTCAAGAACAATATAGAAGAGCCCAAAAGTAAGGTTTGAGATTTTTAATTTTCAATTTATTTTTTAAATAGAGAGTTGCAAGGTTGTAATTTTTAGTAGTATAATAGCAAGGGGCACATCACTCATATCAGATTGTGTATCATTGGAATTATTGTCTGCAGTAGTATTGGAATATGAGAATCTCAATCCATGCCAGCAGGACTCTCTACATACAACATGTTTCATTCTGCCCACAAAAAAAAATTATATATCAGCTACAAGATTATTGCAAGGAGAATAGAAGATAAAGGCAAAGGATTTTCAATGTACTAATTTACTTAGCCTTAAGAAGCTCTTAACATAAAAAGCTCAATCCATGATACTCATTCAGTTGTCCTGGTTTTCCTTCCAACAATGCCTAAGGAATTCTGACCCACCCACTTTCATGGGAACGAAGAATTGTGTTTGATGCACTTTGTTGAAAAATCCTTAGTTTTATTTGAGTTGTATCATAATTACAATCGGTCATCTTGTGCTACATTAGTTGAATTTACTGTCAACTAATTCAAAGTCAAGGCAATGACAGGTATTCGCAAACTTGATTCATCCATCTTCTATGCAGTTAGTTGATAATATACAAGTCTGAACTTTTATACTTTCTTTTGTTATTGCATACAATTCAAAAAAATTCAAAATGACGTTTGGAAATGAAAGTAGAGTTTCTTCTTCATTTCTTGAAGCATGGTGTATATATGTTCTATAGACATAGTTTTGAACAAGGGCTAGAAAACTTACATTCCATACAAAAATTCACAGAATGAGGATTTGAAATGAAGGTAGAGTTTCCTCTTCATTTCTTGAAGTATGGAGTCTTTATGTACTTATATACCAATATCTAACAAAGTTGCAAAGACCGTCATAGAATATTTCTATAGTGATGTTTAATGATCAGGATATATCTTCATATTTCCAAACATTTCTTTCTTCTTGCTTGTAAATGAAGTTCTAGGCAAAAGAGATATAGATACACAAGAAGAGTGCATTGAGTGCAGCCACAAGCCAGTCGAAGTAGTCCAAATGAGCTTTCTTTAAGTTGTTTTTAAACTAGTTTAGTCTCATAATTCTGCTATTGAGTTCCTCAATAATAGAAATAAGAATGTTGTTGAGGAAGCTACCAACTCCAAAAATGCTCAAATAGAGGGCCACCCCAAGGCTTCTCATTGAGTCAAGCATATGATCATAAAAGAACTCTTGCAAGCTTAAATAGGTGAACACATCTGAAATACCAAATAGGATGTATTGAGGAAGCAACCACAAAATACTTAGTGGAATTGTCAGTTGGCGTAGGCCTATCATTCCATATTCTCTTGTTGCTTGAAGCCTTTTCATTTATGTCATTGCTACGACAATCATAGAAATGACAGAAATAAACATACCAAACCCTATTCTTTGCAAAAGAGTTATACCATGTTCGTTTCCACTTATGCTTCTGGTCAATAGGAAAAAGATTTGATTATACACATGTACAAGCACTAGAACAGTCAGGTTGATCAAGCTCTACAAGTTTGTTGCCGGTATTTTAAAGTCTCCAATGATCCTTTTATACATTGTGTTCCCCTGTTTTGTAAAAAATGTTGGTGTTTGTCCACAAATAACACCATATATCGAACAAGTCATCCAAATAGGTGTCAATCTTAGAACAATCTTGACCTCTTCAACTTGTTCAGCTATACATACCCTCGAATCAATATTTGTTTTGTTCTCGTGGTCCCAATCTGTTGCAGTTGTATCTTTGTCAAGAAACCTACAGAACAACACCAAATGTTCTTAGGAGCATTTTACTAAGCTTGTGAAATGCATTTTAAAAAGAAACAGAGTTGATCAAACCTAAAACGAAACAAAAATGTAACTGCTTATGAAATTATGAATGAACTCTTCCAAATTGCAAGAATAGGTATATATGAGATTTTTCTAAATTGATTAGAGGGCAGAAGTCTTTTCTTTTCATCCTTTAATCCTTGAATACCATATAATGACCATATACATTCCACTTGCAAACTATTACAACAAAACCTTGGACAATCTGAGTTATTGGATTGGTACATGGTATTTTATTGTCAGTACATCTTTGTTCTAAAAAGGAATAGAGTAAGAGCAATAGCCATGGCCGCAACTGGGAGAGCAAAACCCAAACCCCACTCAACATTTTCTTGAATTTACATGATCATAGGAACCAATACAAATAAACCACTGCATAAACCAAAATACCACCAATTTAAGAAGGAACTCTTGCTCTTCCTCTCTTTTGGGTCTTTCTCATCAAATTGGTTTGCCACAATCACTTCCAAAAGGCCAGACATAAATTTAGCTACACGTTGAACCATGGGACTTTCTTTTGCTTCTTATTTAAACAAAATGGTTGCTCGTTAACATGGGAAGGTGTTGCTTTATTGGTTAAAGAAGCTCATCATAATGGACATCCCAATGTTACGCCAATGGTAATTGCTCAAAAAATGGTTTAAGAGGTGGAAAGGTACGTATAAGTTAATCTATCATGACCCATTTGATTAATATCAACTCAAGGATGGATGCATTATTTTGACATGTTTGAAAAATAATAGGTCAAGCACCACAGAGCTATGTACTACAATGGCCATAAATTTTGCATAAAAAAGGTAGACGAGACTAAGAGAACTTGCGATTTTGGGATAACTACAATATTCGAGGTCACCAATATTTCATCTAGAAATGACATGCATCCTCAACAATCGAAAAATAAATACAATGGTGTTTTGGACAATATAATTGTGTGACTTTAATTCCTTCAAACAAGTTCTATTTGGTGTCAAATGGTACAAGCTACGACTGAATCAAAATGATCCTGATAGAACTATTATTGAACATGATAATGGATTTACAATGATTAATACAAGTTCATTTGGGTCATTTAGAAATGAGTCGTATGTTCTTCCAAGCCAATGTGAGCAAGTGTTTTGCTTTGGCATTCTACATAAACCGAGTTGGTCATTTGTCGTTAGACATGATCCAAGAGGAAGATCAGTAAAGTATAATGTGATTGAAGAAGAAGATGAAGGAGGAGATGATGACAATGGCGAAGATGGAGGAGGAGATGATGATGCTAATGATAGCGAAGATGAAGAAGGAGATGATGATGATGATGATGATGATGATGGCGAAGATGTTCATGATGATGGTGATGACATTGATGATGATGATGATTATGATGATGATGATGATGAGGGTGGTGAAGATGACGATGGTGGTGATGGTGATGGTGATGGTGATGGTGATGGTGATGGTGATGACAACAATGACAACGACGATGGTCATAGTGATGATCATGATGTTGACAATGGTAATTCTAACGATTTGGATGATGATGGCGATAATGATGTTCATGATGATGAGATGGATGAAGAAGATGATCAATGACATGATCAATGGAAATGTACTAAGTGTTGATTACTTATAATATGTTTTTTGTAGAGGTAACCAATTGAAAAATATACAATGTTATTTTTTTTGTGATGTATGCATATTCTTCATGTTATGTTGTATGCATAATTTGTAGCATAAGTATCATGTAATTTGTAACTAACTTAAGGAAAATGATTTACATATGCAGGAAACTATACCCCTTTAACAAGGATTGTACAAAGTGACATGGATCGGGAGGTATAAGTTTATTACATGCTTGCTTTCTCTTTACCTTCGACATTAACTTTAGGCAAAAATATCAATATTAGCCTCATTTATATCCTAATATTTCATTCCTTCAACTATATCTCTCATTTGATGGGCTCCAGGTACAACCAAATAGGTATATGTCATATTTTTCTTCCTCAAGTGAGGGAAATGCGAGAATAGAAGAGGACAGTGAGACATGTAGTAGGTCTACGAAAGAGGGACAAACTAGAGGGAAAAAGATTAGAAGAAAACTCAATAAACGCATGCAATTTTTCCTTGCTAAAGGGGGGTCATGTTCTTATGATGATGAGACAAAGGGTAACATGAAGGTTCCCTTGAGGTACACACATCTTGAGAAAAAATGGGTACCCAAGGAATTACCTCCAATTAACATTGATTTTTGTGTTAATGAGAGGATATATCGCATAGCTCCATCATCATTACATGGTTTGGACCTATTTTCCATGGATGGCATAAAGGAAAGTTATGAGAAGGTTGTTGAATTGATGGAGTTTGTAGGATCTTGTTACAATTACAAAAATTGGATGTGGATAGTTCAATATAAAAAAAGTATGCATAGGTATGCACTGTCAACGAATTATCTACAATGGAAAGAAAATGATCAAAGTAAAAGACTTGTTGTGTACATTGATGGAAGGCCAAAAGCAACAAGGAACATTGCAAGTTTTATAAATAGTACATGTCCTAGGTCAACTAATAAGTGACCCAATTGCATTTTTGAGGTGCATGAGGGAAATCATATTTTTGTATGTGCGATAAAATCAATAAGTTTAGGGGAAGAGTTGCTAATAGATTACAATGTGAATTGTATAGATACAAAAAAAGTTACTATCATGGGACTTGTAAGTACTATATATGTAAAATTTAAACTAATTACTTCCAACTAGAACTTTAATATACAATATACCATTTTGATAATAAGTCTTTTTGCTAAGTGGACTATTCCTTTGATTATGGTTATGTTTTTATACATATTCTTTGTCATGGGGTGACATGGCCAAGCCATCAGATGACAGAGGTAGGGATGTTGCTCCCACCCCTTCTCTAGCACAGGTAAACCTTCTGTAGAAAAATTAATACAATTTCAATTTTACAAAATGGAAAATAATTATGTTACTTTTGTTAAGGTTTTGGACTTGTTTTGATTGTTTTATTGATATTTTAAGTCACAATTTGATTCATAGGAAAAGGGAAAGGAACAAATTGCACAAGAGCAATTACTTGCTAATATGGCAGCCACTGTATTATGCGATGATGACATCACATATGGCAGTGACACTATTAGCCTGTGTAAAAAGACCCTGAAGAATGTCAATCTACAAATTCTTGGGCTTGTTATGGATGCACATCCAACAGAAGAAAAAGAGGCCACAAAAATTGAATTATGTCATAGAGCATGTTGTCTGGAAGTAAGCAACGATGAGTCTTTTGCCAAGACAATAGTTCAATAAAGCTTTATGTTTTATACTAATTTATGGATCAAGAACCACAATATGTATTTTTTTACAAAAAATTTTGAGACCACACCGAGTTCTTCCACCTGACGACGGTACCAGTATACGTCCTACGTGTATATAATTTCAATTCTCAATCATCTAATATAGTCTTAAATGTATATCCTCTTAACCAATTCCATGTCCATGATCTTATGATGATATGATTCTAATATATGTGTTGTACATAACAGTTGGTTTGAAACTTTCTATCATTGCCTCTGATATGATTTCATTCTCATTGTCATAAAATATGCCTCTAAAACTTTCTATATATAGCTCTGTTATATGTGTTGCTCTTCATTGATAATGCCCTTGATGTAACGTCTCCTTTTATTAAAATTTGGGAAATGGGTACAAATAATTTACAAAATTCAATTGCAAGAGACTTCTTTCCTTAAAGTCTCAAATAACACTTAAAACAAATAATTATCAATGTAAGAAGTCTACGGTACTAGTTTTAAATGATTGTTCTTATGTTATACAATTGATATGATATATGAGAACAATGTCACTACTATCTCTGATACAACGATTAGGTATAAGTAAGATGATTTTGGTCCAGGGTAAACTTTAAGAAACCTCCCTCTACAAAGAGATATAAATTATTGAGGAATCTTTCATTATTTTGAAAACACAAATTATTTTTATCAGCGAATCTCTCAAATTTTTTATTTTAAATACTATTTACATTGACAATTATTTTGGAATCATAAATTTTGAGTAGAAAATATTGGCGAATCTCAATATTAATAGGAAGTTCACTAATCGTCATGGAATATTACAAATCAAAATTGAACCTGTTTTATCTCATGGAAATTCTGAGGATAATTACATTATATTTTAAATCAATAGTGAAAACTATATATTGGTAATATATCGCTAAAGTAACTAATAATTATGATAATTATTGGTGAATTAATTTAAATTTCTTTGATAATAATATTTAGGTGAATCAAATCTAATCATGTATCGAATATTGTGGTGAATCTTAGACTTTAAATTTTTTAATAAAATAAACTATTGAGCGATTTTAAATATTTTAGAACTAAATTTAATAAAAATGTGGAAATTTAGTTTGCATTAAATCTTAAATTATTAGCCAAATTACTAGTAAAAATTTTCTAAAATTCACAAAATTATGAATACTCACCAGTAAAAAACACCCTATTTGGGTCTATATATCTGCACTTAGTCCAATGCAACAATGTTAAGATTATCTCTATTGTTTTTGATATGACTGATAACAATTATGCAAGGATGATCTTTAATTTGAACTGTGCAAATAATGAGATTGGTAGATATTTTGATTGGTAGGTGCAACTAATGAGATTTGAATTGTGCAACTAATGAGATTAGTAGCAACTAATGATGATATTAGTGTGTCTGATTTTGATCCTTAAACATCAAAATATTTATTTGGAACGACTCATTGGTGGAGAGTTTCTCTTGATAGCAATGTCATCGTTAATTATTATTGCTTATTATGATATGATGATCTATTGCTCCTAATATATTGTGCGCTATAGGACCGGTTCCACTTATAGTGGTATAATTCTTACCCTCGACTTGATAATATTTATTTGGAACGACTCATGGGTGGAGAGCTTCTCCCGAAAGCAATGCCATTATGATTTATTATCTATTATTAAATTCTATATGATTATTTTTCAAGTGCTGATGATTTCCATACATCTAGTTCCACGAGGTCGGCCAGCACTCTGAGATTATCGACTACAGGATTGGCAATAAGGAGCATACAAACATCCACACCTACTGCAACTAGAGATGGTAAATCCTTGTTTTGCTACATTTTTTTATGTGTTAAATATGATAATATTTGTACTTTCTTATTCATTTGAGCATATTATGACATTGATTAACTTTGTTATGTGACAGGTACACCTGATACCAATATTATTGATAATTTACCAGCCTTTCCTAGAGTAGCTCGTGTTACTTATACTAGATCGTTGGAGGCATCATTGTTGATGGCCGAGAAAGATATGATTCCCTTAAAATTTCCTAAGCTTCCAAGTACTTTAAAATCATAATTATTTAGAGTGTAATTGTAGTTTACTTATTCATAACTCATTTTTGACTAATGATGCGATGATGATTTTGCAGGAAATGATCTTTTTTATAGAACTTTTTATGATTTAATATTGAAGATATTTGGGCCCACATTATGTAAAAGGTACATAGCTTGATATAATTGGTTGCTACATTTTTTCTATTCATCCTTGAACTAATTTTCTAATCTAACAATTTTGATTTTGTTGAAAGTTGGCCTGACGAAGCCCCTGAATTAAAAGATCATCTCATAAAAACTATGGATTTCTTTGGTCAAAACATTTTGAATAGAACCCAACTTCTAAAAAAACTTGCAAACATCTAAAGACTGTAAGAGACTAGTATAGAAGGGCTCTAAAGCTCAACCCAAAGTACAAGCGTCCTCCTATGGTGCCACAGCTGGAGTGGAGTGAAATCATTGAAGATGCAAAAGAGAAGAGACTAAGGGATAAAGGAATCAACCCACCACCCGACAAAAATAGGTATGTGTCTTATAAACTTTAGTCACATTTTTTTTTAAGAATGTTGATTCACTATTTTTGCTTGCAACAATAGTTAACATGTTGATTCATGGTCAACTCTTCAAAAGGAGCGATGGTTATAATTCAAACCCATAAGATAACAATCAAGACAACCAAGAAACAATTAACACCTTCTCTAATCCCCATAGAGTGAGAATCATACAATCAATGTATTCTTCATTTTGAATTTGCACAGTATTTATTGTCCAACAGTGAGCAGTGAGGACTTTTGCCATTACATATTATTTATAAGAAGGTTAGTGCATTGTCCTAAAAGAAGTGCCATAATGAATATATGCAAATACAATGGGAGGAGGTCAGAGAAAACTTCAGTGTGATGCATTTTCTACCACAACTACAAATCGTTTTGAAGGTATTGCATTATCATGTTTTTTCTTTCTCTTTTCAACATACTATCAGCTCCTCCCAATATGAAGTGATGGAAGCCATTAATATATTTGTTTTAGGACAAACTTAGAATTTCCGTCATCAATGTTCAAGAACTAGCTTAAAACATCTCTCTAATTCATACACATCAAACTTTACACTAACTCACTGCACATGCATCGTGGTTGGAAAACTCAAAAATTGGAAACTCCAAATGTCCCACTATGGATTCCCTTTTATCAACACAACCTTAAGTTTCTTCTACAAGCAACATTCAAAACTTCTCAATTCATGTATTTTATTTATGCGAAGAGTGGTGCTTCTCACCGGCTCTAGATTTTATTTATACCTTTTCTCACATCCACCCACCACACTTACTTGGATTTGTAAAATGCAAATGGGTTGTTGGGGGCTATCTTGGGCTTTAAATTTCAAACCAAGACTACTCAGCCTTGTGTAAATTCAATAGACCATGCATCTTGTTTTTACATGAGCAGTTCAGTAAAAAGATGCTTTAATGGCACAAATCATTATCAAATTTTGTCAAAAAACATTTGCACCACAGCTTCATTTGATATCACTGAAACAAAAACCTCCTAACTCTACAATCACAATCTCTGTGTAAACAATGGTCAGATTCGCGTATTAATGTCTTCATTGGCAGTCAATGTTTTCAATTGGATCGCCAAAGCTCATGATGTTGTGTAGCGCAAGAAAGGTCACCTTTGTGTATCATCACACATCACACTTTGACTGAACATCACCTCCCATAATTCGCATATCAAACATGTTTAATTCTTTGGTGGATTTATATAATCTAACATATTTCGAAAATTGTGATTGTGGATTTATATAATCTAACATATTTCTAACATATTTCAAAGTTTACATATACAGGCTACAGGACACATCAAAGGAAACGCAAGCTCAAAAAGAGAAGGTTGGTCAACACCATCTTGGCTCTAGTGGATGTATCAAAATTCACTCACGCCTTGTAAGTAGCAATAAATGAAATTTTGATATCAATTTTTAACATAAATTTATAAATAAGCAATACATTAATTATTGAAGATATTATGCAAAAAATGCAGGGCCTTGAATTTAATCTAGCGCCGACAGAATAATACAAAGAAATTGGCTTCAAGCAAGACTACAAAGCAATGGTTGCTAGCCACCACAGAGATTCCAGTGGCCAAACAGGTGTAGAAGATTTGGATGCAATGGTTGACACACAAGTAAATAGGCCAACTAAATAATAATAGTAATTGAGAACTTTGTGACAAATAATCTATATGATGTTAATTTCGAACAATGATAACAATGCGTGCATGACATTTCACTGCAACCCACTACTCTCGGCACAGATCTTACTCATGATGACGAAGGCACGGATCCTACACATGATGAAGACCTCAATGTGCATCATAATGATACAAGTACATATTCAATTTCTATTGAAAATTAATCATGTAATTATTAATAAAATTTAACATCTGAAATTGCAATTGGTGTAACCTTTATGTGATATTTTTTGAGTATGCAGAGCATGATGTTAGTGTTTAGCATGTTGAGGTTGGGGCTGAATAGAATGTGATAGTAGATGATGTGGCACTATATGGTAAAGAAAAATCCCTATTATGTTCTTTAGATTAATGAAATACTTATAACATTAAAAAAAAGTTTAGAATTAAGCCCATTTATTTCTTATTGTAGAGGAGCATCAGCCTTTTCCTTGACAAAAGAAGAGGAAGCCTCATGTTGTAAGATCAGAACCACAAGAGCCACAGGGTGCCGAAGATAGTCAAGATGTGCCTATTAGTCTTTATCTTGAAAAAAAGAAAAAAGAAAAGAAGAAATGAATGTTAAAAACCTTGTTTGATGATGAATGTGTTGATGGATATTTATGAATGTTGCTTATTAATGGATTTTTATGATAAGGAATGTTGCTTATTAATGATGAATGTTGATGGATTTTTATGAATTTTGATGAATTTTATGTCATGGTATTGAATATTGTTATGTGATTACAATGATTATTGTGTTCACAAATTATTGATGAATGTTTATATGTATGTTATGTGATTATAATGATTCAATGATATACTTCTAAAATGAATGAATCAAATTTTTACTTAGTTGTTAAGGGGGAATTTAGAGTGATTATTGGGGGGGAGGCTAAATGAGCTTCCACCTTCAGATGGTTGGCCTTGTTAAGTAGAGAATATGAAAGGATTCTCGAAACCAAGTGAAGCTCAAACTAAACCTATTAAAAGCATTTTAGTTACAACTTGTTTTTGTATCATGTCATTATTGACTCGCACATGCATTATTGTCATTATTGTAGATCATGGGGATGCTCAAACTTTGCAGTCTCCAACATGATACTTACACAAGAGATTGTGTATCACACTTGTCCACCAAGGAGGAGAAAGTATTTGATTGTCAATATTAAGGTATATTAATTTTCTAAGTTTTCTGAAAATTCAGTCACACCTTGTAAGTATAATGTTTACTTCATAGATATCAAGTGGTGAGTTCATAATAATACTTGAATCTATTTATATGTTTTGTGTGTCAGACTTAAAGTTATCAACATCAATACGGTCTTCGATGATTAGTAGCTTAATGTGTAGTAAATGTTTATGAAGTTCTTATGCTTATTTTATCTATTGTATGGCATTTAAGAAATATGCTACATTTGTAACGCTTCATAGTATTATGTCGTAGGCACATCTTATTAATATTATCGGAGATTGAGGTTGTGGGATCTTTCTAGCTAGATCGGCCCATTATAAATGCATCATATTAGATTTTTTAGTGTTTCCAACATGGGATATAGTTTCTATTTGGTTGTTTGTTCCATATCTCAATGCATGTGATCTTTAAGAGCAACAAGAGAGTTTCCAACATTTATGGTTGGTGCAACAACCAATTCATTTTGATATTGTTGTGATTAGTAATCATACTGTAGGAAAGTAAATCAAGTTCCTAAATCAAGGATGTGAAATGGCCATGCAAATGAAGGCAGAGTATGCTAGTGAATGCCATTGGAACAGATTGAGGGTGACTAAGCCATTGAAGCATTGGCCACTCAGGTATCAAGTAGTTGCATTCAAGACATTGAAGGTAAATCGATAACAATATTATAGCCAAGACTATTCATTCAGGTTTAGTTTATTTGATATTTGACTATTCATTCAGGTTTAGTTGACCATGGTGTGATTTGGAGTTGATTTGTTGATAGTGCTTACTTTTTCCTATTAGATTTTTGCATCTATTCATTCAGGTTTAGTTTATTTGATATTTGATTATTCATTCAAGTTTAGTTTATTTGAATAGTTTATTTGATATTTGACTATTCATTCAAGTTTAGTTAACCATGGTGTGATTTGGAGTCGATTTGTTGATAGTGCTTACTTTTTCCTATTAGATTTTTGCAGAGATGCAAAATCATTTTTTGGTGAATTTCATCTTCTACAATACCACCCAACGTTATATTTGATCATCTAAAGTATGCCAAAGGCCAATACAATAGCCACCTGTTCCTCATTCAAAATCTAGTTTTTACTGTGGATCATCTGTAAGTATAAGCTTTTGTTTGTTGGGGTCAAGTATAAAGGTGGCTAAATTTCAATGTCATTGTATCTGATTCAATAAAAAAAATATTGTATTCACATAGGAAGTCTAAATGTCTTGCTATGAATTATTTTGTTGATTTCACTAGCCTTAAATAAAACAAACATATTTCAAATTGTCATAATAGTTAGAAGTGAATTGCACATCTTACTTACTAATTAATAAAATAAAGGCATCTTGCAATATTTCTTTAGGTAGTTGCACCAAACAAGACATAAGATTAGAAAACAGACTAAATATAACGTTAATGTAAATTTAACGTAAAAGTTGTTCCAATGCTTCGTCTGTGGCTTATGAGTATTGGCATTTTCTAAAAACTTATTTGTACCATATATCCATATTATGTCTGAAATATTTTAAGATCAAATTAATCTATATAATCATATCACAAAGATATGATTTCTTTTCTTTAGTCTAATATTTATATTACCAAGAAAAGGATTTCATCAAAAGAAGGAGCATACTCTCCAATACAGAACCACTTCAACAAACAAACCCATCCTACTACCTTAATGAAACAGATAACCTATCTCATTGCCAATAGAGATAAGCCTTTCTGACACTTCTAATGGTAACATGTTCTCGTTTGAAGAACAAAAAACATCAAACTTGCTCATGTTGAACTCCTCCACCACACATTTCTAAAACACCTTCCAAGCTTTTTTCATCAACTTTTTCTTACCTGTCTCTTCCATACAAAATAAACATAATCCCACCACTCGATAATCTTGTATCAATCATTTCCATTGCAATAGATACAATCTCATAAATATCTTTTGCCAACATTCTACAAATCATACCATTAACAGGCACTGGGTGACCAAACACTTGGACAATAGGATGAAAAAGCTCAAAAATCAGTTTCTCATCATGCACATGCCCAACCAACCAATAATCCAGCCCCAGCAGATCAATAATGGTAACTTTCTCTTGATCATTAGCCTGCTTAAAAAGTCTCACAATTTTCTCCACTAGAGCCTTCGCCAAGTCTACAACCTGCATACAGTTGCACCCTATCCCTAAAAACACCATCAAATCAATGCAATAGAAAGAGCACAATTCCTTTAAAAAAGAAACAAACCGTCACTAGCTCTTAAGCCAAAAGAAAGAGTGCAATTTCTTTTAAAAGGAAACAAACCGATTGTTACTGGCTCTTAAGCCAAAAGAAAGAGTGCAATTCCTTTAAAAAGGAAACAAACCGACTGTCACTGGCTCTTAAGCCGAGATTCAACAAGGTATTCGGTCAAACTTGTTGCAAGAACACTGAAACCTCCCAGAAAAGTAGTGGACCAAAACTGCAAAAGGACTAAGTTCATGAGAAACACTCCTTTCAGCATATGATGTGACTTCTTCAGCATTAACCTATGCCCTTTCTCGTGAACCTCTGCATATCTTTTCCAATAATCTCTTGCAAGGACGTCAACAAGAGATTTATACACAATCCAACGTTTTCAACTCTCTGATTTGCCAGTCTATCAGCCGCTTTATTCCCTTCTCAATCTCATGTCTGCAACCATGTGAGATCTATATCACAATCAATTATTTTATAGAATTATGCTTGTTGTTGCATTCTTTTTTTTTAACTCTTACTACCATCGCTATTTCGACATTAACTATCGTCGACAATATAGGCAACCCGTTGAAACTTCTCTAGAAGTCATCTATAGTTCGACAGACACTGTCGTCGAGATTATGACAAATCCGTCGCAACATATCTCAAGGTCGTCGCTCTTTTGATGCATCCTGTTGTCGATGTTGTCAACTACCCATCAAACCATCTCTCATAATCGTCAATAGTTTGACGTTTTGAACCAATTGTCTGACATTGTCATGGGACAATGATGACAATAATTTACAACAATTTTTTCGTCAATATATTGACATTCATCTTGGTCGTCGAACTCTCTCATAGGCGTTGATAGTTTGACATTCTGAACCATTTCCCTGATGCCACCATGGGACAATGATGGCAATAATTTCTCATGGTTTTTTCGTTGATATATTGACACCCGTCTTGATCATCGAACTTTCAACTAAAGTTTAGCAACAGCAATTTTCGACGTTTTGTAGTCACAATTTCAAGGGAAAAGCATTAGAAAATAGGTCCAAATTTACTAGTGTTCGCATCAAGATAATAGAGAGCTAAAGATAATAAAGAATGGTGGATCACCATGTGTGATCCAAAATGTTGATGCAAAAAACTTACACAACCCAATTCAAAAACAATAGCAATGAGAATTATGGATTGTGGAAATCTGATATCTACGATCCTACTATTCATACAAGCTTGAATAACATTGCTATATTTTATGTCCAATGTGTTTAACTTGTCTTTCAAATTTGCAAATAAAAGTTCATAAAAAATATTGTAGTTGTTAGTTTTAGAGGACTATTGCAAATGTATTAAGCACTACCTATTTGATATGTGTTTTTCAAGTGCAACAACCTCTTATTTTTATATTGAGCATAAGTCATGAATAGACATGTCCCTTCTTGGAACATGTTTATTCGTTAATCAAATTGTGTGTGTGTGTGTGTGTGTGTGTGTGTGTGTGTGTGTGTATAATTAATTAATTAATTAATTTCTCTCATATAACAATAACCTTATATCTCATATAATGAACATATATAAAAATTATATCTCATATAGAATTATATATAAGTTTATCCAACTGAAGTTGTCAAACATCAACACTCCCTCTTAGCGAGGGAGGATTAAACACAAGACGGATATTACACCATTGGTAATATTAGGAATTACAAACTTTAAGGATATCTTTGATCAAAAGATATCCACCGTATTGATATCATGAGTATTGATCTTCCAGAATATCAACAGATGATATTCACCAAAAATTGTAAGTAACATTTTGATATCACATTTGATATAATGAGTATTGGTCTTCCAAAATATCAATACATGGTATTCGCCAATTACTCAAATAAGGTTTGATATCAAATGTGATATCATGAGTATTGATCTCCCAAATTATCAACACGTGATATTCACTAAATACTCTTTGAGTAATCGCCTTCCAAAATGTTGAGATGCAAGATATTCACCAAATATTGTAAGTAATGGCCTATAAAACATCAAGTCGAATGATATTCACCAAGTACTCTATGTAATGGCCCTCTAGAACATCATTTTGCATAATCATTCACCACGTACTCAAAAAATGTTTACAAGGTATGTGCATGTGCATTCTCATCATTCTTACCATATAAACATTCACCATGCAAACTATAATCTATCATTGTTTGCATAGACATCGTAAGATATCGATCATAACAAAAAATTAAGTTATTGTAAGATTGTCACTTTTCAATAACTTCTGCAAATACAAGTGATGATAATTTGGAACTTGTCACTTCCTCATCACTTCTTAGCCAAGTGTAGATGGAGAATCCATGATGTAAGATGCCCATTGTCATGATGATGTCAAGATTATGTCAATATTATGTGGAATATTTGAATTAAAAAATCATTATTCCACACAATGGGAAATTGGTAATTTGGAAATTAGAGGTGGAAAATGAGACTTAGGAAATTGATAATTTCCATAGTTTGTGAACGATAAATCAATTAATAAATAAAATTAATCAATTGAGGATGTTTTTATTAAGGAAAACAGGTTTTGAAGGGTTCTTGAAGCCCCTTACATATCATAAAATTTTCAATGAAGCCCAAACCAAACACAACAATACCCCAAAGGTGAAATAGGTCAACAACCAAGAACATGTGACTAGGGTGTCATCGCAGATAACACAGTACTCATAAGCCACAAAAACAAGTTTATAACGAGCACCTAAAACCCCATGATAACAAAGAGGAATAGACGGTAAGCCCCTTACCATGTCAGACTACAAAGAACAAATAGGCCAAAAGAGCTAGGAGAACCAAAAATGAAACAGCCACAACAAGGATTCAAACTTTCCCTTTCGGTCTTTTTTTTTTAGATCGTAAAGCCATATCAAAAGGAGTGGGGAGCTTGATCTTTTTACCTTTTACTGTAGTCCATCCATCCTCCACCAAACCAGCAGCCTTCTGCCATGCAAACTCAGCATCACCACGACCAACCCCCAGAACCCCCACAGCCAGCGAACGGACCGCGGTAGAAATAGGGACAGCAACATCCTGAGATGGGGCATCAACATCCGACGTCGGAGCCCCTAGAGGGGCAACAGTCGAAACGCCAAAGACAGAATCTGATAGAGGGTGAACAGAGGAGGTCACCAACGTAGGGGCAGCAGTCATGCCATCCGAGACAACAATCGAGGCTACCACCAAAGTTTCCTAAGAAGATTCACCATCCCCTGCAGAGGGGACTTTTTGAACCATATAGTGATCATCTGAAACCCCCTTCCACCAAGAAGGAGACTTCTTCAGTCTAGATTTTTCAAAGGAACATCGGGCAGCAAGGTGGTCAGTCTTGTGGCATTTCCTGCAATGGAAGGGAATACCCTCATAATCAAGAAGCTAGATCCAAGAACCAAGCGAAGAGTCCAACTTGATCATTTCAGGGAGTCCCTTTGAGATGTCGATCTCAACCAAAATGTGAGCATATGTCCTCTGAAATACATTGGAAGAAGTAGTATCAATCAGCAAGAAGTCCCCTGAGGCTTCCCCCACTGCCTCCAGGACTGAATCCAGCCATAGGTGAAGGGGGAGATTCGGCAACCTGATCCACAGAGGGATCTTATTAAAGGATTCTTTCGATGGATCAAAATCTTTAAACTAAGGTTTAGCCATCAAGGGAAACTTTTCCCCCCAAGAGAAACCACGACACAGGATGGCATTTCTATCTTCAGTAGTATCAAACTTCACAATGAAAAAACCCCTTGCCACAGGGTATATCTGAGTTGTTGCTGAAATGAGGGGCTCCCAAACATGACCAATCTAGGCATGCAAGTCTGATAAATAGGGTCAGAAACCCTTAAAACGAAAGATAGCGGCGGTGGAGGAGAAATCATCCAAATGGGTGGAGATCTCATCTACAATATCAGGCTCTAAATCAATCATTATTGGGTTGCTGACATCCACTGGCACAGCATCCTGGATCCCCGAATGCACATTCAGACCACCAAGGCTGGCCCCATAAGCAACAACGTCCGTTTAGGAAATTATTTGTTCTATCATGATTTTCCATTGTAACTTAAAATTTACCCTGTATGAAATTTGTTCTTTATGGGACATGTGATGAGTAGAAAATATGGGACAACACTTCAATTAATAATTTATGAGAATTTTTTAGGCTAATATTTGTTAAGAAATTGAAAATAAAATAAAAAATTGCTCTGATCAAATTCATTTGGCTACATGAAAATAATACAGCTTTAGAATTATCTATGTTACTATGTTAGTTGTACTAAGTCATTTTATGTGTATTTGGCAATCTAACATATTTAGTTGAATTTCAAAATTATAATCAATTTAAAAAGAAAAAAAAGAAGATTACAAATATTAAGGATTAAAAAAAATGTATCATTTATTTCTTTATCTTAAGTTTCCAAGTGAATACATATTACATATTTTATTTATCACAATTAAAACATTATGTATACTTGTAGAGACAATGATCTTCCATCTATTTTACTTTAGAGAATAATCTCATTTCAAAATATTTTTTACAGTCTTCAAGAGGTAGGGACTCAAGCTCGAGCAGAGCTCTTATTTAATCCTATAGAGAAAATTAGTACATGATTGGCCAATTTGATTTGATAAGTGCAGCAATATCCTTTGATGAAATGCGGCGATTATGCAGATCAACTAGAATGATGATGGGTAGACCAAAGCCATGGTCAAATTGAATGACTGATTCAAATTGATAACATGCCAAGGACACATGACATGGATTAAGGACACGTAACATTTAATTGACATTGTAAATGTTGCAAGATCCAGATTGATTGATAGGGTTGATCATAATAATATCGACAGACACTGTCAATGTTATTAAATTGATATGATAATGCCACGATCTGACACTGAGAGACTTGACAATGTTGAAGATCGGATGATGTGAATAATAGTTTGACCTAGCACCGAGAGCCAGGATAGTACTAAGTTCGGATTGATAGGTTTGATAGATTGATAGATTTCCAAGGCACTGAGAGACACGAAAATTCTTAGGATTGGACAGATGATGGTAGATTTGGGATGTTACGCATGTTCCAAGTTGATTAGGATTGATTCTAAGTGATTCTGAGTAGATTTGGGGTGATTCTGGGTTGATTTGATATGACTCTAAGTTGATTTGATATTATTTTGATGATCTTGAAATGGTTCTGAAATGATCTACAATTGATTTGAAAGAGGATACGGATGATGATGAACACTGTTGAGATATAATCAAGCAGGCCAAAAGATCATAATTATTGGAATGATAAAATGGGACGAGTTAGTATGAAAAAGTGGTGAAACAGTAGACGCCAACCATTTTTGAGCGTCTACATTCTTGCAGACATATAATATCTTTGTCTTTTAACTTATTTCACCAACTCCTAATAGAATATTTCTGACATAATATTTCTTATCTACCATTTCAAGCCCCCTCACATTCCAACTATGTATTTGTAACATCAAAAAGATTTTATTTGAAAGGAGGTTTATGGTTCCTATACATTCTATTAAAGCAATTAGGGATACCATTCTTGTTTCTATCATTGTTGGAGAGAGAATTTGTTTCATAAGCCTTTCTCATTTTCCTTACAACTTCAGTAAATTATTCTCCAAAATCCAGGCTCAAATTCCTTAGGAGTCTGAAGTGAGGGAATATTAATCTCCTTAGGGGTCACAATAGTACTTTTGATCTTATTGTCTTTCTCATTGATAGATTTAATAGCCAATTGTTGAGCATTCAACCTAGTGGGACGCTACTTGTATTAGCCTCAATATGATCTGATTGTCTATCTATTTCCAAGGTTGTGGGATGAGCCTCAAAAAAATTAGGGTTACTGTGATCCGTCGAGATCACCACAAAATCTCTATAATACAAAGGATTACAAAGTAAATTCACCTTTATTAGTAGTTTCTACTTCAGAAGAATCTTTCATTTGGTGTAGATTGAGCCAATTTAGGGTTATCTATATTCTCAATATTAAGCTTATTCTTCAAGTTATCGGGGGTATCCACCTTAGGGATTGATTTATGGGTGTCATGTTTAGTTTGTTCCACATTCACTTTAACCTTATCAAACTGCACTTTAATCATCATACAGTCTTTCTATAAATGCCCATTGAGCTTGCAGTGAAAACAAGCATGAATGTTGCCCAATAGGGCAACCTCATAGGAAAAAAATTTCCCCTTCCAAATCAAGAGAAATCATTGCTGGAAAATCAACTTCGAGAGAGAAAGCTATGAGTATTCTTGCATTTTGATGGGGTAATGTAACCCTAGATTCTTCAATTTGTAATACAGACCCAAGCGGACTTAAAATCAATTCCTAACGTGGATACCTCCGATAACTTGAAGAACAAGCTTAATACTGAGAATATAGATAACCCTAAATTGGCTCAATCTATACCAAATGAAAGATTCTTCTGAAGTAGAACTATTGATAAAGGTGAATTTACTCTCTAATCCTTTGTATTATAGAGATTTTGTGGTGGTCTCGACAGATCACAGTAACCCTAATTTTTTTGAGGCTCATCCCACAACCCTGGAAATAGATAGAAAATCAGATCATATTGAGGCTAATAAAAGTAGTGCCCCCACTAGATTGAATGCTCAACAATTGGCTATTAAATCTATCAATGAGAAAGCCAATAAGATCAAAAGCACTATTGTGACCCCTAAGGAGATTAATATTCCCTCACTTCAGACTCCTAAGGAATTGAGCCTAGATTCTGGAGAACAATTTACTAAAGTTGTAAGGAAAATGAGAAAGGCTTATGAAACAAAATCTCTCTCCAGCAATGATAGAAGCAAGAATGATATCCCTAATTGCTTTAATAGAATGTATACGAATCAGAACCCTCCTTCCAACAGATACATAGTTGGAATGTGAGGAGGCTTGAAATGGTAGATAAGAAATATCATGTCGAAAATAGTCTGTCAAAAGTTGGTGAAATAAGTTAAAAGACAAAGATATTATATGTCTGCAAGAATGTAGACACTCAAAAATGGTTTGTGTCTACTGTTTCATCACCTTTTCGTACTAACTCATCCATACTAACTCGTCCCATTTTCTCATTCCACTAATTTTGATCTTTTGGCCAACTTGATTATATCTCACCAGTGTCTGTCATCATTTGTATCCTCTTTCACATCAATTGCAAATCATATCGGAACTATTTCAACATCATCAAAATCATATCAAATCAACTTGAAATCATATCAAATCAACCCGAAATCACCCCAAATCTACTCAGAATCACGCAGAATTGACCTAGAACATGCCTAACATCCCAAACCTACCATCATCTGTCCAATCCTAAGCATTGTCGCATCTCTCAATGCCTTGGAAATCTATCAATCTATCAAACCTATCAATCCAACCTTAGTATTGTCATGGCTCTCAATGCTAGGTCTCTGATCTTCGGCATTGTTAAGTCTCTCAGTGTCAGATCATGGCATCATCATATCAATTTAATAACATTGTCTGTCAATATTATTATGATCAACCCTATCAATCAATCTTGATTCTACAACATTTATAATGTCAGTTAAATGTTACGTGTCCTTAACCCATGTCATGTGTCCTTGGCATGTTATCAATCTGAATCAGTCATTCAATTTGACCATAGCTTTGGTCTACCCGTCATCATCCTAGTCAATCTACATAATCATCACATTTCATCAAAGGATATTACTGCACTTATCAAATCAAATTGGCCAATCATCTGCTAATTTTCCCTATAGGATTAAATAACCCATAATTTAATCCTATGTCATTTCAATCATTTTCATCTTACATTACTCAATATTCTTCTTAATTAACATCCTCAATTAATTAATTTTAAATTAATTAATTGATTCATTATTCGCACACTACGGAAATTCTCAATTTCCTATGTCTCATTTTCCGCCTCTAATTTCCAAATTACTAATTTCCATTTGTGTGGAATAATGAATTTTTAATTCAAATATTCCACATAATATTGACATAATCTTGACATCATCGTGACACATGGGCATCTTACATCATGGATTCTCCATCTACACTTGGCTAAGAATTGTCATAATCCATATATTCTTATTCCTTATGCATGTCTATATTTGGCTTCCATTGTCATATATTCTTGGCTTTAAGTAGCTTTGAGGTGTCACGTGACGCATCATAGATCTTCCACCATTTTTAGCCATGTTGACTTCTATGCGTCATAAAATCCTACATTTGACATCTTGTGTCATATGTGTCATGGATTTCCAAAAGGAATCTCTTGCCAAGTTGCATATCCAAGGTGACAAGTCCAATGCTCTCCTCTTAAGTGTTGACTATAAAATGAGCCACATTTCTCCCATTTCCAGTGCCTTGATTCTTAGCCCCTTGGTCCTTCAAGGTCCTAATGCCTAAGTCCATAACCATCAAGCTTCAAATCATTGTTTAGTATTCTCATAGCATTATCATATCATAGGATTTTGCTTTTCAATTGTGTGCATTATAGGCAAATGGAGCTACATCATATGGAGAAGAAAGGACATGGGAGTTACAAATGAAAGAGGGAGTTTTACTTTGTGTTGCTTTCTTTGTTTATTTGGCTTTCATGGTAGACTAGAGGGTATTAATGTATGTTTATTGTGTTTGTGATTAGCTCATAGTATGTTAGATATTAGCCTGTTTTCTAGTCCTACAACTATGTCAGAAATATTCTATCAGGAGTTGGTGAAATAAGTTAAAAGACAAAGATATTATATGTCTACACGAGAATTAAGTGGTTGATTTTCAGGCTTCTTGTATGTTGAAATTTCTTTGGGACAAAGCTTTTGAATTTCATTGTAATCATGAGAGATGGAAAGAAGGAATTGTCATCCTTGTATGCTCTAATTGGGTTAACTCTATATTAGATCATGGATGCTCTCCATGTCATAGAGCTCTATGATTGATCCTCAAATGTGATGAAGACTTGGTTGGGATCTGTAACATGTATGCCCCGAACGATTAGAGAGAAAGAGAGAGAGAGAGAGAGTTAAGCTCTGGGAGTGATGTCCCTCGAGACTCCCTAAAGCATATTGGATCTTTGTAGGTGACTTTAACAAAGGAATATGGTTTTGATAAATAAGGATGATGAAAACAGGACCCTCTTGAATAAAGAATAAATGATTTTAAAGACATCTGGTACACATGGTGCAATAATCAAGGGAGTAAAAATAAAGTCTTCTACAGACTAGATAGGGTATATGGTGACTCCCCATTCTTCTCCTTACAGGCTAAGGGAGGACACTCTTTAGTAGAAGTTTTTCCTGCCTCCCTTTCTATAGTTTGATTCTCTTTAATCATGACAGTATTGACAATGGTAGAAACTCTAGATCCAAAGTCTTCAAGTTGAATTCTTCTATTCTAAAGGACTCTAATGCCAAAGATGCTATTAGAATGGTGACTTACATATCTAAGATGTGTGCTCGGCCTAAGAGACCGGTTGAACAATGGGACCTTTTAGTTGATCTTTGGAGGAAAGTTTACCAAATTGTTGGAAAAAAGCTTGCAAATGAAAGAAACAAGGTGGAAAATGTACTACAAGTTTAGCTAATGCAACTAAATTAAAGCTTCAAAGTAAAGGGGAAGATGTCATGCTTGAGCAATTATTAATTTTTACTAAACATCAACTTAGATATCAACAAAGATATAGGATTCAAGGCCAAAGAATTTGAGCAAGAATGAACTGGTTGAAAGAAGGGGGACATAGGATTAAGATATTTCTTTAATATCATTTGAGCTAAGCACAAGAGAGAATTGATTGAAGATATGCAGATTGAGGGGGGTAAAACTAATGACCCTACTTTGATTATAGAGACTTTCTTTAAGTTATATTATGATCTTTATTCAGAGGCTCTAAATTGTTGTTTGAATGTGATCCCTAAAAAGCTATCAAACTTGGACAGTGATAATCTTACCAGGAGCATCTCAATAGATGAACTCATCGGAGCCATTAAGTCAATGGCTAATGAGAAATCGCCAAGACTTTATGGGCTCTCAATAGAGTTTTGTAAAGAAATTATTGATTGGATAGGATAGGAACTATTGAGCTTCTATAATGATGCATTTGAATGTGGTTCTTTGGGCAGTAATGTGAATAAAGGAGTCATCAAACTGCTTCCCAAAAGTGGGGACAAATCCTTGGTTAAGAACTGAAGACCTATTACCCTTCTTAATTTGTCTTATAAAATTATTACTAAAGTACTAGCTAGAAGTATTGCAGACATCATAAAGAACTTTGTCCATGTTACACAGACAGGGTTCATCAAGGGTAGATATATTTTTGGAGAATCTTATCTCTAGTTCGAAGGCCATGCATTGGACAGAGGCAGAGGGGGAAAATGTAGCCATGATCCTACTTGATTTTCCAAAGGTATATAATAGGATTGAATGGTCATTCATTATTGGCATGCTCAAAGCTTTTGGGTTCCCTCCTTACTTTTGTAAGTGGATTGAAATTGTGTTCAAAGATTTTTCTACAATTATTGATGTGAATGGGGAGCTCTCTGAGCCTATTTTCCTTCAAAGATCCATAAGGCAAGGGTGTCCCGTTGCCCCCTCTTTTTTTGATAATTGTTGATGCTTTGTTTATAAAACTAATTAATGCTCAATTTGTTGACTACTTTGTTTTTGGAGCTTTTTGAAGAAAATTTTACTAAGGCCCTTGATAGGCTAAACTTCCTTTTCTTGGCATCTGGAGCTAAAGTAGCCCCACAGAAAGTCTTCAGTGCTTGGTTGGTCAAAATGCCCTCTACTTGGTTGACCAATATGTGATGGAACTAGATTGGCCTAAGAACTATTGTAAGGTATCTTGGTATTCCCTTTGCCATAGAGCCATCTATCTCTAACATGTGGGATTGGATCTATAATAAGATTAATAGGAAATAAATCAAATGGAAAACACATTCCCTCTCTCTTGCTAGGAGAGTTCAAGTTGTGCAAAAAGTGCTTTCCTCTCATCATCTTTATTTTGCCTCCACATGGTTGTTTACTATATATCAGACTAATATGCTTGAGAAGATTGTAAGGGATTTTCTATGGTCGGATGGCATGGGCTCTAAGAAAGGACATTGCGTAAAATGGGAATGTATTTGTTTACTTAGAAGGCTTGGGGGTCTCAAGTTGAAGGACATTAAAGCCCATGGGATAGCTCTTGCCTCGAAATGGATTTATAAAGTTTCTTGGAGCAATGAACTCTGGAAGATCCTTGTGAGGAACAACATTGAAAGATTTGTAATCAAGGGCAAACAGTGGTCAAACATCCTACTTTGGGATATCATTATGGGGGAATCCAAATTGAAAGTCTTTAGGTCTAAGGTGTCCAATTCCTTTTGGAATGCATGGTCTCAAGTGAGGGATTTTGGCTCTCTTAAAGGTGTTGTTGGTGGTCCTCAAACTATATTGTCGTTGACAGAGCAATCTGGTGGGGATTATACCTTAATAATAAGCCTTTAGCTTTAACACAAAGCTGCTCTGCCAAAAAATGGAATAAACAGGGAATATATGTTGTTAGTGACTTGCTGGTCAATAATAAGTTAGGGTCGCGGGCCGAAATTTCTACCAAATATGGTATACCCATTTTTCAGAAGAAAACATAACTCTATTATCAAAAGTGATTGGTAGTGAGAGTATTGGTAAGATCATGGACAGTGATACATATGACAGATTTATAAAATGGACTGAAGGTACTCTTCATAAAGATGCTTCTACTAAACAGAACTATGGCTTGCTCAAGAATGATCACTCTGTTTTCATACACGTCTCAATGCTGAGTATTAGATTGTCATTTCTCAAACTGGCATTTCTTTTTTGAGTATTTTTGGAAAGGCCCTAATGAACCAAAAAAAATCATTTTAGTTGGCTTCTTTTGATTAAAAGACTTGCAATTGGCTCTGTTTTGTCTTCCATCGATGTTGAACCTATATTCTGTAGTATATGTAAAAAGTCTGAGAACTTTTAGCATTTGTTTTTTGATTGCACTTATGCCAAGGTGGTCTGGTCTATTTTTTTCAGTTTCCCTATTGAGTGGAATAAGAAACCTGGTTTGTCATGGAGTAAGATACTTGCTAGTTATGTTGAGTCTTTTGATTTTCAGCAAAATAGATCTTGGTTTGTGCTAACTGGTGAAATTCTATGGCTTCTTTAGAAAGACAGGAACAGGGAGATTTTTCAAAATGATAGCTGTCCTACTGGGTTTAATCTTAAACTCACCCATTTTTACATAATGTCATGTCTCTATCTGCTTGGATATCCCAAAGAGCAGATTCAAGAAGCTTATGTATGATGGTGCCCTGCTGATCCACAAAGATGAAGTGAAAGCTTCTCAGTGAATTGGCAAATATCAAAGCTTTTCACCCAAGCAGAGATTGATGATCTCAACAGCCTCATGGAGAATTGCCATCTGAACTCAACTAATAGCACAAAAGGACCCAGGCATCAGGATAATGAGAACCTTGGCGGAAGGAGCAGTTCAAGTGGTGCTGCTTATAATGTCTCTTCTACGAACTTCTCAGCACCCACCTATCACCAAGGGTGCTGGAACCACGGGCTTTAAAACATGCAGCCCAATCTGGATGATATTTTTTTTTTTGTATTGTAAAATCTTTATGTATAAGACACTCATGGTAGTTACAGCAAGTAGTAGCTAGAACTAAGCTCATATGCTCATTAGGTCACCTCCCCCAATATTGTAATTGTTTATAATATATATATATGGGGGTTGGTTAGTTTATTTTGTTCAAATGCTGAATACTCTGTTCTATTCATGTTGATTAAACTATTCTAATACAAAAATATAATGAACACAAATTCATAAATTATATCTCATATATTATTATATATATAGGTTTATCCGACTGAAGTTATCAAACATCAACAGTAGTGTTTGGATAAAGAGCACAAGTTAGATATTTTACAAAGATTACATATATGATTGCTAGTCAATAACATGCAACACCAAGGGCATCATCCTTTTACTCTGCTACTTAGTAGTGACATGGACTTGGCTATGCTCCAGTGTATAAGTGGCATTCATGAAATAACAATGAACATTTAAACATAAGCTCTGGTTTCTCCTTTATCATCTGGTGGGGAGACTGTCCGCTTTGCTATTGGAAGTAATAAGTAGTCAATCCAGAAAAAAATCTTTCTCGACAATTTTCCAGATCTCAAGATACAATTATGGCTGATTAATAATCTGTACCGATAAAAACTACAAATAAACATATAAGAAGTGTTATTATGACTTGAAGTTCAAGGCAATTTGCATCTAGTATTCCACAAATGTGACATATGGAATGCTTCTCCTTCATTTAGGTTCAGACGACTTCTAGCAATTAGCTTTTACGCAAAAAATTTCGAACCATTAATCACATTAACTGAGGATTGAAGACAAAATAGCCCTCTTTCGGTTAACATGCCTTTTCATGGCAGTACAACACAGAGCATGCTAAAATCCAAATCCACCACCTATCCAACCGGGAGATGCCAACTACAGCAACCAAATATCCTTGAAAGCACTTATAACATTTTCTACCTACTTGACTGCATGCCATCAGCACCATAGTACTTCCTAGTAGTTTCACGTGAAAACTCAGCAAACGTCTGGCCTTCTTTCCATCGGGACATTAATGGTGGCAAAATCTTTTGGATCTCATTAATAAGCATTTTCAAGTCATTTGCATTTTGAGTAAAGGTCTCAGTACTCACTGCAGATTCCAGTCCAAGATTTTCCAAACCAGGTTCATTTTCATTAACTGCAAGAGATAAGCTGTTAAGATTGTTTTTCAAATCATTTCGCTCCATCATTTCTGTACTAGGACTTTCAGTAATGTTTTCAAAACTATGTTTGGCTGCCTCCTTTTCTTCATAAAACAATTTCGGGGGAGAGAGAGATTTATTCCATGCCGGTTGGAGAAACACTACAAATGTTTCCCGGCTTACATCTATTCTTTCTGGAGGTCTGCAAACACAATGAGCAGTAGCATGCAACTTTCCACCTGACAATATTTGTGCTGCCTCCCCTACCTGCACAATCAGACTGCCTAATGGAGCACTAGCAAACATAACCTTGCCATTAACAATGTTCAAAATTTTCAAGTATGTGTGCCCATCAGGAGAGGAACACTCTTGAGCAGATTGATTCATTAGAATACCATTACTTATAATTGGAAGTGAGAAAGATGATAGAAATAAAGGAGCAGTGAGCAAGGTAAAAATTCCATAATCATAGTGCCACTCTTGCCAAAGATCAGGTTTGACTGGACTGGGAAACTTTTTAGTACTGGGATAAAATGAATCATTCTTTTCTGCAATGGCAAAATGATCTTTTCCCTTGATTTCTTGATTGCTGCTTGCTGATGAATACTTTTTGGAGCGGGTGCATCTTGATTCCTTACCTGAAAGCCTTTTGTTAGATCCATTTGTTTTTGCTAAGCCCATCAACATATTTGTTTCACTGAGTGAATGGTAGTGGATGAGACGACCCTTGGCTGTGTGTGCATCCAGTATCACCTTCTCTAGTTCAATTCCCTCAATGGCCTGATCACATATTTGAGCCAACCTAAGTCCAACTTCTACCATGCAAAAACCCAGTTGCTTGAAACTATTCCCAAGCCCTTCAAACTCACTACAATGCTGAAGACCTTGTGAAGTAACTGTCTCAGCATCATGTTTTTCAATGACCTTAAATCCTAAATTTTCTTCAGGTAGCAGCACTGTCCTCTGCTTATAGCAATTATCACCTTTTGATGTTATATTTTTGTGTTCCAATTTTACTGAAGTATTCTGAGAAAAATTTAACTGTGCTGCAAATGAAGAGACCTTCCTATCTGCTTTCTTTAAAGAAACATCTGTACCTAAACCATGGTCCTGCCAAGAGCTTGTCAGAAACCACCCAAAGATTTCCCATCATAATTTATATAGATAAATCAATCAAGCGATCACTTCATTATAAGCTAAAAATAAGTTTTCACAAAGAACGTTGTTAGAGATAAATGTATATTGAAACAGAAATTCAATATCAATGCAATCACAATTCAATATCAAGTTTCGGTATGTTACCATGTTCTCTCTCAAAATAACCTATATAAATTTCATAAAGAGAACATTTTCATACAATGCTAGAGAGAACATTAAAATCTTCAATCCAATCACAGTTCCACAAGGGTAACATGGCATGACCACATAGGCCTAGATAGGGATTCAAAGGCGTGGATTGATAATTCAAAGAGTAAATAGTACATATATGATTGTGGAAGCAAGTTGCAAAAGAGCAATCTGAAGTTTGAACAATCTTTTCATAATATATACTGCCAACCACCATTTGAGGTTTATAAATTAAAACTGTATAGTTAAACTATCACTGCTAGACAAATTTCATTTTATTATATTTTGTGAGGAAAACATGTCCATTTAAAAAATCAAGAAGTTCAAGAATAAGAATATAAAAATCTGGATTCTAGTCCATGTTTTAGAATAAAAGCCCAGTCATCTAGAACCTCTATCATCAACTATCCCAGTCTACCGTATTTCCAATCATAAAAAATATGTTGTTTCTAGTCCTTTTAGCTCTCTGATACATAAAAGAGGTGTCAAACAAGACAAATGCATTCCTCTTATTTGCTTCACCTTCTATGCTGCATATATTAGATATTCTCTTTTCCAAAAGGGTTATGAAAGGCACTCTATTCCAGGGCAAAACTGCCAGACTTGACCAAAACAAGTAGAGTTTTTTAGTGAACCTTGAAACTTTTGGCAGTCTGAACTATTACAGAAGTAATTGGTACATGCTTGTTATTAACAAAGACCGGAAGGTCAATTTATACAAAAGAATAAGACAATGTTTCCCTAGGAAACGATTGTAAAGAATAAAAACATTCTATTCTAGAGAAAGCAAACTAAAACTAACTAGATATTTACAATAGATAACCATTAACTAACAATAGACGACTTATCTATTATTGTAATACCCTCCCTTAATGATTAATCTATCTAGAACACCAAGCTGTCCTCTGAATTTGACAAACTTATCAGGACCAAGAGACTTAGTAAGAATGTCTATAGTCTGATCTGTGGTAGGAATACACTGCAAATCTATAGTCTCGTCTTCAACCAGCTGTCATATGTAATGATAGTGAACATCCACATGCTTGGTTCATTCATGGAAGACTAGATTTCGTGCTAACTAGATAACGCCTTCGTTATCAACAAACAGAGTAGTCGGTCTTGTTGGTGACATATGCATATCCCCAAGCATCCAATGAAGCCAAACAGCTTCACATCTTGCCTTAACAGTCCCTTTCTATTCGGCCTCTGTAGAGGAGAGAGAAACTGCCTGCTGCTTCTTACTGGTCCATGTGACTGCACTGGATCCCAAACTGAACACATATCCAAACGTTGACTTTTTATCATCAACAGAGCCTGCCCAATCTGAATCTGTGAACTCACTGAGTTTAGGATTAGAACTTCGAGAGTACAGAAGTCCATAATCTGAAGTGCCCTTCACATAACGAAGCACACGCTTTGCTGCCATCCAACGATCAATCTTAGGAGCTGTCATAAACCGTGAAATATAGCTGACTACGAAGCTGATATCAAGCCTAATAGTAGAGATGTAGATGAGGCTGCCTACTAGTTGCCTGTATGCAGTATCATCAACGGAAGGAGAATCAGACTTTGCTGATAACTTGAGACCTTTCTCCATACATGTAGATCCAGGTTTGCAATCCTACATACGAAATTCGTCTAACAGGGCCTTGGCATATTTGGACTGAGAGATGAATATACCAGAAGACTGTTGCCAAACTTCAACACCTAGCCAATAATGCATGAGCCTAAGGTCAGTCATATCAAAAGACTGGCATAAATTCTGTTTGATTCCCTGAATCAAAGACGTCGAATTGTCAGTGATGATCAGATCATCCACATAAATAACCAGAAGGATGATGTCATTTTCAGTAGTCTTGATGTATAGATTTGAGTCTAAAGAACTCCTCTTGAAGCCTTGATTGCTGAGGTACTTGTCAATTTTTATGTACCATGCCCGAGGGGATTGCTTCAAGCCATAGAGAGATTTTACCAATCTGAGAACCTGATGGTCTTTACCAGCAACCTTGAAACCAAGAGGTTGCGTCATGTAGACCTCTTCATGGAGATCACCATTTAGGAAAGCACTCTTGACGTCCATTCAATGAACCTGCCAGCCAAATTGTGCTGCCATGGCTAGGACTAATCTGATGGTGCTCATCTTTACAGTAGGAGTAAAGGTCTCCTCATAATCAATACCCTGACACTGAGAAAAGCCCTTCGCCACTAAACGAGCTTTGTACTTGTCCAAAGTACCATTTGATTTGTATTTGATTTTGTAAACCCATTTGCAGCCAATGGGTTTCTTCCCTGGTGAAGGATCAGAAGGGACCCAATTGTTGTTCTCCAACAGGGTCTGGTGTTCAGATGTCGAACTATCAGTGATGATCAGATCATCCACATAAATAACCAGAAGGATGATGTCATTTTCAGTAGTCTTGATGTATAGATTTGAGTATGAAGAACTCCTCTTGAAGCCTTGATCACTGAGGTACTTGTCAATTTTTTTGTACCATGCCCGAGGGGCTTGCTTCAAGCCATAGAGAGCTTTTACCAATCTAAGAAATTGATGGTCTTTACCAGTAACCTTGAAACCAAGAGGTTGTATCATGTAGACCTCTTCATGGAGATCACCATTTAGGAAAGCACTCTTGACGTCCATCTGATGAACCTCCCAACCAAACTGTGTTGCCATGGCTAGGACTAATCTAATGGTGCTCATCTTTGTTGTAGAAGCACAAGTCTCCTCATAATCAATGCCCTAATGCTGAGAAAAGCCCTTCACCACTAAACGAGCTTTGCACTTGTCCAAAGTACCATCCAATTTGTATTTGATTTTGTAAACCCATTTGCAGCCAATGGATTTCTTCCCTGGTGGAAGATCAGAAAGGACCCAAGTGTTGTTCTTCAGCAGAATCTGGTGTTCAGATTGCATGGCCTATTCCCACTCTAGAATTCCTTTAGCCTCGGAATATGTTTGAGGTTCAAAAACACTATGAATGTTGGCCATAAGAGAAAAGTTAACAGAATCTGTAGTTTTTCTCTTTTTCCAAGCAGTTCTCCCATCAATGAGCTCATCATCACAAAGATCAGTGTCTTAGCCCACCACTTAGGCCAAATAGGAGAATGACCATCATGAGTATCAGGAGATGTATGATGATCACGTTCATCATCAGAAGAATCTGGATCAAACTCAAGTGAAGCATCTACAAAGCGAAGTGATCCTACAAGAGAAGTCGGAGGTGTCTATACAGGTATCACTTGTATAATTGGAGCTCCAGGAGCTATTGGAGCCCTCCCATCAGGTGGACCTAATGGAAGCCGAACTCCCAAATCATGAACCTGCATAAGCTGGTCTGCTAGATCAAGAACAGGAGAAACAAGCATGAAAGGTCCCTGTTACTCATCAAAGACTACATCATGACTGTAGATGAGACGAGATGTCTCAACATCGATCAAGCGGTAGGCTTTGTGAAGACTGCTATATCCAACAATGTCTTGGCATCCAACTTGGGGCATGACGCATCAGGGATCCAAACAAAAGTAAGGGAGCCAAAAACCTTCAAGTGACTGTTTTGGGCTTGCGACCTAACCAAGGCTCTTCCGGAGTTTTACCTTTGACCGCCACTATGGGTGACTGGTTCAACAGATAAATTGCAGCATTAACTGCTTCTGCACAAAACTGCTTCGGAACATGTCCATGTTCGAGCATGGATCAAGCCACCTCGGTGATTGTTCTGTTCCGACGTTCAACTACACTGTTCTGTTGTGGCGTGTGGGGTGTGGTTAACTGGCGTTTGATGCCATATGTATCTAAGAAGTTGGAGAAAACGTTAGAACAAAATCCCCCCCCCCATTGTCTAATCTAAGAGTAATAATAGTTTCCCAGACTCTTTTTCAACTAAAGGTTTAAACTTTTGAAATACAGGAAATGCATCTGATTTCTTTTTAAGAAAATATACCCACATTTTTCTACTGAAATCATCAACAAACAACAAAAAATACCTGGACCCAAGAACAGGAGTGGCCATAGGGCTGCAGATATCGGCATGTACAAGCTTAAGTACCTGAGAAGCTCGCCATGAGTCGCACTGGTGCAAGGTGTGAGATGTTGCTTCCTAGGCTAGCATGCATCACAAACTCCAAGCTGTTGAGTCTGAATCTCTGGCAAGCCAAGAACAAGCTCATCCCAAGCAAGCTGTGAGAGATAATGCACATTCAAGTGCCCATATCACTGATGCCAAAGTGTGCTAACAGAAGACCGCCGAGCAGCCATAGCTAAGTTCTGAGAATCACCAGAATCAGTAAGTTTGAAAAGACCATGATCCTCAAGACCCACTGCAATAGAAGACTTAGTCGCCCAATCAATGATTGTGCACTAATGTGAACTGAAGGTGACTGCCAAGTGTGGAGAATGTCGCAATAACTTACTAACTGAGAGTAGATTTAGTTCCATCCCTAGAATGTAGTATACATCAAGGAATGTAGATTCCTCCCAACAGAATAAATTTGAATGTTGCCTTTGCCGACAACCATGTATTGTTCTCCACCACCAAAAATAACAGACTCTGAATAAGGTTGGTAGTCAGTAAACCAGTCTCTGCGGTGAGTGAAATGACGAGAGGCACCTGAATCAATGTAACAGGCAAACAACTTCACATGATCTATAGATCTTTTAGCCATGAAGGCGTAAAAGGCAGATTCCTCCTACTCAGTGTGCTCTCCACTGTTCGCTTTGGGCTATGAACCTAATTGGTTAGACTGTGCAGCCAAGCGTTTCCAACATTCAACCTTCATATGTCCAAACTTGTGGTAGTAGTTGCATTGAATGTTCCAATATTCAAAAATTGCAATGGTCTGCTGCTTCCAAGTGCCATAATTTCGACCATTGAATTTGGAGTTATGCTTGAGCAGAATGTTTGTTAGAGATGCCATGGCACGTTTTTCAATGAAAACTATGAAAATCTATGAAGGCACGTTCTTCAAGGCAAAAAATGGAAGACCCAAAAAAATCAAAGTGACCTAGAAGAGAGCTCAAAAAACCTAAAAGGAATATGTTGTTTTCTGGATCTGCTAGCTCGAAAATTGAGGCAAGAAAATCGAGGCACCCAAAAAAACAGACAACCCAGTTGAGCTCTTGAAAAACCCAACAAGAATCTGAAATCAAAATATTTTTTTGAGCTCATAAATCAGGGTTTAGAAAAAAATACAGTCGACAGCCATGGAGATAAAAAAATGGCATAAAAAATGACGTTTGCAAGCAAAAAGATGCCCGATTTGTTCCAGAACAGAGGCATTTTTGTAGGGACAGCACAGACCAAAACACCCAAGAAATCATTGATTTGCAAATTGCGATTTTCAGAAAAAATGTCCAAGAAAATACGCCTTTTTTCCAAACGAATTTGCAGATTTTTGTCTCTGAAACCCTAGCCGTGACTAGGTATTATGAAGCACGTAAAAGACTTCAGAAAGAATTTTGGAAAAAAAATTGGAGTAGATAGTTTCGAAAGAAATTATAAAAAATTCGAAAAAATTTGAAGTCTAGGCTCTGATACCATATTAAGGAAGTAATTGATAAATACTTGCTTGTTATTAACAAAAACCGGAAGGTCAATTTATCCAAAAGAATAAAATGATGTCTCCTTAGGATCGTAAAGAATAGAAACATTCTATTCTAGAGAAAGCAAACTACAGCTAACTAGATGTTTACAATAGATAACCATTCACTAATAATAGACGACTTATCTATTGTTGTAATATGAACCTCGAAACATGAAGTTGAGTTTTTACACCACCGTCAAGAAATAGATCAATTAAGTGTATGAGATCACGTTAACTGATGCTCACAAGAGGATTTTGTTTATATATATACACACACATTGTTCATACTAGATATTCCTCATCAATGGAGTACACAAGTCTTCACTATTTTATCTGTCAGGTTGTACAATGATAAAAAGATTTAAACAATTAAGATGGGAAAGATTCTTGTTTGATGCTCCCAACAAGAAACTTGATTAGAAAAATGTAGAAAGTAAACACCATAGGTTCAAGTCTATAATACTGGGTTCTACATTATTGCCCCCTATACCAGTTGTATTCCAATTCAGATCTATTATAGCATTAGGTTTGTCCTGGGTTTTGCCCATGCACCCCAAGTACCTTGTGAAGGACCCACAATGCATCCTGGGAGCCTAGGGCAGACCATAGGTGAACCCAGATGAAAGTTCATGCACTATTAATTATTTTGGTGCACTGACCTTAAGATATCATTATTTATCTGTATTTTGCTACTATTCATTGAATTGTGTTTTGTTATTACATGAGTTGTGGTTCTAGGTCATACTTTAAGGTAAAAAAAAATTTCCTTTTTATATCACTTCCTTGTTGCCCCACTTTCCATCCCGAATCCATAATGAAAAATGGAAAATGTCTTGTCATTGGTTAAGTCTAGGTGTGCCTAGGTCTAGTTTTCATTTGTCTTAGGTATAAAGTTTCTCCATCGGATTATCCATTGTTCCCTTCCTTCGCATCACATGGCCGGGCAGGTTTCCCTCTATGTCGTGAGTTTGTGGGTAGTTTAGGACCTAATCTGATGGAGATTCTGGCAATTCACAAAGTGGTTTTCGATAGTGGACTTTTTTATGGTTCATGATGTTTTTCATATGAAAATACAAAGCTTGCGGAAAAACAAAGATCGCCCTCTCCTTGGCGAGTTTCCAACCCTTGAAGGTGCTTTTCCGTAGAGATCGACAAATGAAGCTTACAGGCTGAAGCAAGAAAGAAATGAGTTGTTCTATGGATGGGTCATCTCTAAATTACAGCATTCCACCTTGGGAGGCACTCAGGATTCATCATAGTGCTCAAAATCACCTCTAGCGGAGAATTCTGAAATAACTTCTTCACGGCGGGCTTTCGACCCATGAAGTCTGTTTTCCGATAAAGGCATTTGTGAGAGAGAAAAGCAAGTGGGTCCCTTTTCCATTTTCGCAATCCTTTTGAGATTTTCCAAAACCTAGAGGCACATTGACTTAAAGGATAAAGTGAAAACAAAGGCAAGGGCGGAAAAACGGAAATTGCTTTCCCCTCGGCGAGTTTCCAACTCTTGATGGCGACTTTCCACATCTATTGAAAAATCAACTCTGCAAGCATGTCGGGCACATAAATTGATCACAAGATAATTTAAAATGGTAATGGAAACAAGTTAATCACATTTGGAAAGGTATTTTGAGCAAAATCTAGCTGAGCGAATATTTCCTTATGGAGTACTCCGTTCTTAATTCTCCGGAACTTGGTGAAAAACGGGAAAGTATGTAATTAAAGAAAGTTACCGTTAGGCCAACGGGAACAGTGAAAAGACATGGAAAAATCTGTTACAAACTCCCGCATTTACTAATCCAACGGATTTATCCTTTAATTCACTCGTGTAGCACGGATCTTGAAGATTAACGGGTGAATTAGGATTTCTATATAGAAAGAAATATAACAGTTTTTCAAATTACCGCTTTTTATTGAATTGTTATGCTGTTGAATTGTATAGCATTTTCAAAGCTCTTATACTTGCAAATTCTACTCTCAGCACTGCTTTCAATTTTAAGGTTTCAATTCACTTCCATCTCAGATAAAATGGCAACTAGATTCATCGGGTTCGATGGACTGAATGGAATCAAATCTACATTGCAAAATGTTACAGATACCTTGCTCTGTTTCTTTGACATGCAAGATTTTCAAAGGCGACTGAGGTCAGAACCAATTCACCCCATAACTGAGAAGCTCCGACGAAGCGGGCTAGTGGAAGCAGCTGGATTTCCGATGGCAGTTCAAGCTCCTGACTTGATTGTGGAATGTATAAATCACTATAACCCGGATACCAGACAAATTTTTCTGCCCGACCATACAGTTTTAATCTCGATTGATAGGCAAATTGTAGTAAATTGCCTCCGGGTTCCAGAGCGAGAAGAATTTTCCGAGTTGACAGTAGGAGCCATGTCCGAGTTCTCTTTCAAGAAAATGGTGTGGCGAAAAGAAATTATCAGGTCCTCGTTCAAAAAGCCACGAGGAGCTAAGAGTAAGGTTCCTAAGACTCTATTTGGCACTGATCTCAAGCCCGAGATCGTAGACATTTTGGTTCTCTTACATCGATTGAAAGGTGAGGTAGAAGCACTCAATTTTGTTGAACAGTATTTCTTTTTGGTACAAATCATCTGTTCAAATACACATTATGTTGATTGGGCCTATGAGGTAAGTGAGCATCTGTCCAGAGCCCTCAGTGCCGCAAAGTTTTACAATACCTTCTACATGTCTTCTTTCCTGATTTATATGTTAGCTTCTCTACAATTGTGGCTAGGCCTTCCCAGAGTAGAGAACTTCCCTGATGATGTGAAAAGTTATGAATTTTATCCATGCTTGCAATTACAGAATAGCTATGCAGAATATGTCAGATTTAATGACTCATTTACAATGAGGATTTGCAGGGAACTCCAAGGATGCCTGGAGAGGAGGTTCAGCCCAGAGGCAATGGCGGCCATCAATCAGTTTGGTAGCTATTTTATTCAATTCTCATCCTTTTCATATTTGCGTCTTGTAGCTTTCGACGGATTTCCTTTGAAGCTGCCCAGATACCCAAGTGATCTGATTGTGCTGATAGAGATCATGGGGCAAGCGATCCAGGTGAACGTGCTGAGCGCAAGCTTGAAGAAGAAAGGGTATGAATTCCCTATGAAGGTTGGAGCTTACTGTTGTGAGTCTTGTTCTAATGCTAAAAATATGCTCAAGGCATTCGAGACTAAGTACAAGTTGGAAGAATATGAGGTTGTGAGACCTATGTTCGATCCAAATGGATACGCTAGAGAGGTGCTACAAATTGGGAGTGTGATCAAGCATGCTACCACTGTAGAAGATTATTGGGCAGATTGCAAGGATGAGTTGGAGAGCCGAGATTGTGCTTTCGCCAAGCTCACGGTGGAACAAGTAAAGACATATGGTATTGATCTCAATGTTGAAGGGTTGGAGGATGATGGTCAAAATATGTATAGCAATACCTATTTGACTAAGTTAAGGGGGATTCCTATCAGTTCTGAGCCATATGTAGATGTGGAAGAAAATCTTGATATCATGATGGCTATGATCATCAAGAGAATGGGGAAATGGGTTGAGTGGACATCCAGGAAGAGCCAGAGTAAAGGTGGAGCCACTAAAGTTTCTCCAGCAGTTGCAACGCCTACTTCATCTCAGAGTGCTACACCAGGCGTGACCATAGCTTCCACTCAAGGGCCAACTCAACCTTTAGGCGGAGGTGATCAACCTCCGGACAAGAATGTCCCTATAACTAAGACCTATCATGATAGTTCCCTCCTAGTTATAGGAACCTAGACTAATACTGAAGAGAAGAAGACAGAAGAGCCAAAGGACAATGCCTCCACTCCAGTCCCATCCCCTCATACTACTCCAGTTCCATCTCCTCACACTACCCCAATTCCTTCTCCTCATACCACTCCAGTTCCATCTCCTCATCATAGCCCTGTTCCATCAGTAAGTGCTTCGCTTCTGAGGCCAAATGGTTCCCCTATACAGATAGTAGACTTAGGGGATGGAAAGAGTAGCAGCAGCGAGTCTACTAAGTCAAATGAGGTAGCGAAGAAAACTTCAGAGGTGGAGAAGGGCCAGACATCTTCTAGGTTCATCTCTAAAGATTTGACAAATCCTTTCTCTTCAACTGTTGTAACAATAACTCCAGTTAAGAAAAAGATGTTCAGTATTGAATCACTTGGACTGGCTTCCAAAGTGATAGGAACAGATTCTTGGTTGGAAGATACTTTGGAAAGGAAGAGAAAGAGAAAGGATGAAAGTGCTTCCACAAAAGATATTGTATCTCTCGCAGTTCGTTGCGGGTCTGCATTGACAAAAGTTAAGAAGCAAAAGACTTTGTCAATACTTGGGCAAGATCCGGAAACAGGACATTTGACAATGGAAATAGCCAAGCCAAACAAAGGAGGGAGAATCGAGGACATGACGGCCAATGATTTCACTTTGCATTCAATTGATCTTGGAGAGGCCAAACATGACACAAAGGTTGGCACAGCCGATGATTTCACTCTGCATTCAATTGATCTTGGAGAGGCCAGACATGACACAAAGGTTGGCTTGTGGAGGTCAAGTAATGAAGTTATAGAAGGCCAATTAGAAAGTCTTAAGTTATCAAAGATTAGGATGAAAGCTGAGATAGAAGAGTTGAACAAGTTCATCAGGCAATTGGTCACCCCGCTGGCCACTATCTCTGGTGTGTCAGTAACCCAGAATCCTACTGCTGCTGAAGTGCAAGCCCTCATTTCTCAACTTCAAGAGGATAGACACTTCGGCTAGATTGGAAAGGAATAGATTGAGAAACTCAAATCAGAAGGAGTTTCTATCATAGATCAAATCAGTAATGTTATCCTCAAACTGGAAACAGAAAAGGAAAACATCATGTCTAATAGCAATACTCTAGCTGAAGAAAGGGTCAAATGTGATGATTGCATCTCTCTTCTAAAGATGATCATCTGGATGAAAGCAAAAAAAGCAGTTGAAGCAAAGATTTTGAAGAAAGGAAATGAACCTTTGTTCGAATGGTTCCAAAACATGCAGTTCAAGCTAGAAATGATCTAGCTAGTTGAAAAGGGACTCAAGGAAACAGAGGATAAAGCAAAGAAGACTCAAGATAGAGGATTAAAACTCATGAAAGGGTTACACACTGATTCACAAACTAGTGGTCAAGGAAAGGCTCTCATTGGAATAGATATAATGAAAAATAACTTTTCTACATTTTTGGATAATCTGTCTGGAGTGACTTTCAGTAGTCAAAACAGAATTGCGGAACTCCAGACACTCAGTGGTTGTATACACGTGGCTGCAGAGGAGTTGCCAAATCAGTTGAGTGTTGTGAAAGAGCTGGCAAGGGAACATTCAAAATGGCTCTTGAGATTCACCAATATACACGTGCCCAACCATGAGGAGCTAATTCCAGTAATAGTTGCTGCTAAGGCATATAGAGCGAAAACAGAAAAGGGGAAGAAGTCTAAATGATTCATATTATGCCCTCTTTTCGTTTTCTTTTGTAATTTTGTAATACGACAAACTGGCATCTTGCCAATTGTCATTTTCAAAAGATGAACAAATTAAGCTTCTATTGTAACGGTCATCTCGAAACTCTATATGTATGGAATTGAAAGATTAATGAAACGTCAGCAAATTTTTGGTGTGAGATACTTGATGTTGAAAAGACAATTAATGGTATTTTGTGTCAATTATTTCCTGTTCCATTCTCTGTCATTTTTAGTTTGTGTTTTCTCTTTTGCCTGAATTGAAGCAAGGAAAGAACATAGTTTCACTCCCCTGTTTTGAGATAGTGAACAAACGTGATAAGAATTGTTGTTGTTTGTTCGAAGAGAAATCCCTTTAAATGTTTTCCTTTAACTAACTCTAGTTTAGATTTAAATTAGCTAAGTTGAATGTTGTCAGGAGTGTTGTTAAGCTTCGTGAATGCATAACATGTGTGGGTTCATGAACTTAATCAAATCTTCAGAAATCTTTATTTGCCTGAGTTAGATTTTGTTTAGGTCTGACTTGGTCTTACCTCTTCTGTTCTCGGGTCAAGAACATACCCCGAATTAGATTTAGGAATAAAATATAATCATTGATAATCTATCACAGGGAGCTGTACCTATCAATTCAGAGAAAAGCCTATTTATCCATAAGTGGCTTTTCAGCTGTTAGTAATCGGATATTGTCCCAAGCTTGGGTATTCAACAGTCATAATCAAAGGACAAATTTGTTTACCAACATTCCTAAGAGTAAACCACTCCCTATTTCAATCTACGTTTATTTGAAAATGTGTCAAACACTGCATTACAAGAGCAGGAGTCTTTTCACTGTGATCTCATCTCTACTCTGCACTCCTATTGTGAATTAATGCCAATGTGCTTCATTTCAAACTAAAAAAGAAGTGTAATAACTCGTATGCTTTGATATGCTTCTAAGTTTTGCCTTGTCTTGTAAATCAATTGCAGGAATTTGACCATGCAGGAAGAAAGTCAAGAGACCATAATTGGTAGATCCTTCCTATGCTCGAAGTGCTGATTAGGAGATGAATACAATGTTTGGTGTGGAAATTATATGAATTCTTTAGTGAAAATTCAAGCCTACAAGTTATTTACATTTATATGCATATACACAAACTTGTACCTATACCCAAGAGTAAGAAATAGTTGTGCTGTCCAAGAGCAAGAAATAGTTGTGCTGTTATATTCAATGGTGTCCTTGTCCCTCTCCCCAAACCAACAACTTAGATTGGAAGCTAAACTACCAGTTCTCTCTACGAAGTCTCAAAATTTGGGTCTAGATCTGATCCACACCCAATTTGGGATCCAACTGTCTAATTGCAGAATTATCTGCAGAGTGTCTTTTCATCCATGTATCTATCCCTGATGAACTTGGCCGAAACACATCAACAATTTGGGATCTTTTTTTACTATTTTTGGTTTTTCAAATCAATTTGGCATTTGAATTTGACTCTGATGGATAAAATATTAAAACGAACCCTTAACATTACAAGTGGGTCCTAAAGCATTTGAAAGACTGAAGAAACCAAATTTTATCTTAATGTGAATATTTGAAAGTGTAATAACAAGAATTATACCGATTATGAATGCAAAACACAAACTAGTTTTACCTCATTCATTCTTGCTTTCCATCACAAGAATAGAGTTGAAGATTGATCAATGAAAATTCCAAAGAGGTTGGTTGTTATTTCTATATGTGCAAGAGCCATTTTCTATCATTTATCAATGATATTTATAGATCAACGTGCCGTTGGCGTAAATAGGATGACAAGGCATTGGTGAGACTCAAACCCATCATAGTGCAAAAAAATGTTTTTATCCAAGTGTAGGGAGTACTAGAGAGTTCATGAACAGCCACAAATAAGATGCAACCATAATGAAGACTGCATCACCAAATGCAAATCAAAGCACAAGTCGTGAGATTTATTGTGAAGAGATGGAGCAAACTCTTTTAAGTCACTCCGACAACTCGAGATCCCAGCACAACCATTAAAAAGAAGCACGAACCCCTCAAGAAAACATTGTGCAAGCATGGAATGTTGAAACAAACTACAACACACAGATCTTCATAAACATGTTGTCGGTTCCCAAAACTATAGATTGGAAATCCAGGAGCTTGCCAATTCTCCAATAGGATTCCACAATCAGTTCTAGCCAACGAACGGGAATGACTTCAATTCCCCTGCACTTCAGGCTTTGCTACAACTAGGCAGGTAAACCTTCACTTCAAACTTGATCACTTGATCCGAAGCTTTTCTATAGCAAATTTAAGCTTTGCGAGTTCTCCGATCAACAAAATCCTTGAACTCAATCAAAATAAAGTTGGATTTTGAATGTTTGAATTGATTAAATGTTTTGTATAATGTTATCAAAATTTTAATTTGATCTTTGTAAGAAGGAAGATATAGATTTTATGACTTCAAATATAAACCCAATAATAATAGTTCAATGATTCAAAAGCCCAGTGCCTTTTCTTATTTGGGCAATAGAGTCAACTATAGTGAAGATTTCCACATACAACTTTATAAAGTTCCATGCACTTAAACTCTAAACAATTTAATAATCAAGACACAACGGATCAAGTATATATACGAAATTTTAAATTAGACCAGATTGCGCTTTAACTCCTAAGGTAGGGAGACAAACCGGACATAAATACTGAAACAATTCAATATTTCACTATATCTATGATGGGCAAAATTAGAACGGCATAAATGACCCTATCCACTTATCTGACATTTAAATTATTTAAGAATTTTAAAGATGATTATTAAGGATGAATCAGCTGCAATTTAAATCTCCGTGCCTTTCAAATAAACAAAACAAGACATTTTATTTTTTATTAATTTAAAATATTTGAATTCTTATTACAAAGCCATGCTTTAATCTCCTTATTCCTCCTTAGAAATATTCTTCTTCTAATTGCTTCTTTGAATGTGTCTTGTTGTTTTGTTTTGCTTTTGTAACTCTTATTTATACCTTATATAATGAAAAGTCATCTCACCTTATGAGAAACAGACTACACCTTCCCATGAATAATTGCATCTCTTTGTAAAGATCATTTTCTTTAATTATAACCACAATTTTAAAGAATCATCAAATGACCTTAATCCATGACATGAAGAACTAAAACATGTTTACCGATATCTTTGTGATTGCGGTTAATATTTAGTTCTTTTATTTATATAGTTTGGCATCTTTAATAATCAACATGTCCTCTGTATCATAGTTCCCATAATCACTGAGGTTCGATTCCATGTTGTTGGAAAAGTTTAAATAATTCTTTGCCATCTCTGCATTAAATCCATTATTTTAATTGAACCATGCTCCGTGCTTTACTAATTCGAATTAGGCATATACCAATTTATCAGACCTCCTTCAATATATATTTATATCACTGCATAGTTTTATTGTTATCATTCCTTGCCGTGTATCCAACATGGGGAAGATTCATTCAATTGTTTTTTGAAGCTCAGCTTTCCTGATTAAAAGCCAGAACATAACACCAGTCTCATTTCATTATTGAGCATGATAATAATTTCTTCAATACTGTCCCCTTTTGTTTATCACAGGTTGCCATATTAATTTTTCGTTGATGTGAGCACATAAGGTAATAGATGCAACGTTAATAGACTATGCCTCTACTCACAATGACATCAGTATTTTTCATTCTTCTTCTGTAGCTTGTTCGAAACAATAGTCTTTAATGGTCGCTGTATATGTTTTTCTGATATAAGATGTTGCCGTATCAAACTTTTGAATTCACTCACTGAAAGACTTCACAGTGATATGGGCTCGTTTTGCTTCTGTATATTTCTTCCTCCATATCACTTCCGGCAATTGTTCTATTACCTTTCCATTATACACTTTTCTTCCAACTCCTTACTGATAAATTCCTGTATGTCTGACATCAGTCTCTATACTTAAATACTGATCGAATGCTCCCTCAAGTATAAGTTGTTTTGAAGAAATTTGTAATCTGTAGTTGTCAGCACAAGGTCTTCAATACCATCATGGAGGTATTTCATCACCTCTTATGGACAACTCTGTGATCAGCTGGTGCAATGGAAATATATACAGCATCAATATTAAAGCCTTCATTGCCTACTTCTTTTGTGAGATATTGAACTTGCAACTGCAGTTGAATGCTTTGAAAGTAACACATATCCTTCAAAGTGTTTGTCAAACATGCTCTGGTATCTTTGCTTCTGTTCTGAATTATTCTTTTGCATCCTGGACAATAATTTGGAATATTCCCATGATATGTTTGATATTAGATGTTTCTGTATAGTGCTGAAATGCATGCATATATGAACCAGTTTCCTTTTCCACATTCCCCTGATCATGACCTTCAGTTGTTTTGAAGCATATTGTTTGAATATTAGTAGTGGGTAAGATCTGAAGATTCTCCCTTTGGCATGGTATTTGGGACTCTAGATTTTGCCAAAATTTCAGAGTTCCATCACATGGCACAACACATCCAATCACCAACACATGCAATCAACATGTGGCAGCTTCAAGCATGGACACAATGTGTGCAAGCCATAAAAGATGGTGCAACACTTCGATGGACAGGCCGCAACCTTCCAAGACTCGCCAACAAAAAAGCATAAGAAATCAAATCGAATCAAAGATTGCTCAAGCTATATGACAAACACGCACAAGATGATAGATGATAATGGTAATGCTATGGTTAATGGTCCAGCTTTGTAATATCCAGAACAACCATGCTCATTGCGTACCCTTGTAATATCTATCACAACAATGTGAAAGCCAAACCTGATGCATTATAAATGGTGCAATTATTTCAATAGCTCATAGGCATAGACTTGTAGTATGCAGCCATCTCAAGTCACAGCACCAACAGAACCATCAAATAGAGGATCCATATCATTGAGCAGCAAGAAAACATATTGTGCAGCTATCAGAACAATGTGTAAAACAACTAAAAAACATCGTTGAGGCCAAAGAACCATTGGACAAATTTTCAGAAATGGCAAAATATGGGAACAACAAAGGAACAAAGTGCAACCATTAGAGACAGCGAACAGACCCCATAACAATATTTGGAACCGTCGGATCACCAAAAAAACCAAAGGTTGCAACTTAATCTAAACAATGACAAATGTGCTAGGAACAAATGTTACATTATATGTCTAGATAATTGATTGCCATACCTACCACCAACATTTCATACCATCCTTTTCTCCAGCTCAAACTTTTTATAAATAAATGGTGCATAGTTTCAAAGTTGTAAGTTTTTCATATAAAGTAGTGGACTGTAGTTAATCTTCATGCAGAATGTTGAAGAAATGGAGATTTATTTCCTTTTGGGTATTTTTTTTTCCTCATTCTCACTAGTTTTCTAGTTCTTCTACCTACTGCTTTATATATATGTAACCTGTTCTTCAGAACATAAATGGAGATTAGATTGACTAGCAAAAATCTTCCATGAAATGAAACCAATGGCCTAGATCTTGCCACCTCAGCCCTAGTTAGGGTTAGGGCTAGGAAAGAGAATCTACAATGAATGAGTGGGTCCACGTGGACCAATCAGAACAAAGCCTCTCTTAGTGGGGTAGGCAATGTCCACCATGTAAGTCCTCTCAGCAGGAGAGTGGGGATTGAAATGAATGCCCCCCATGCATTAAATGCTTTGCCACCCAAAACTAGCCAGTCAAGGATTCCCTAACATTGAATGCAATGAATCTAGATATGTCAACTTTGGAAGGTGATTAGGCGCCATTCTTATTGACCATTATGTCATTGTTGGAGTTGTTCATGCTTGAATTGGATCTTAGGAACTTGAACATCTCCCTTTGGAAGTTGTCCTTGTTTTTTCCTTATTAAGGTCTTTAGATCCAGAGGAACTTTAAGTGTTGCATTCTTCCTACTACACCTATTCTTGAACTTTGATCTTTGAAATCTTGAACATTAAATGCCTAGAACTAGATTGCTTGAAACTTGATGTCTTCAACACTGCAACTAGATTTTGGGACTTATAGTCTTCCTTGAACGTCTCAAACTAGATTTCTCATGTTGTCCTTGTACTTCTTTTAGACTGGATTTCTTCATCCTAGATCTTTCTTGCATTTATGTCTTTCATCCTCTGACTTGTAAGATGCCATATTTCATGAAAATGTCTCCTTGTGAACTTTGATTTTATGGCTCTAGTCACTTCTCTTCCATGGGTGAATTTGAGATCTCGCAAGGGAATTTCCATGCTTAGCCAAATTTTATCCAGTGCTTGCAATTTCTTCCTTCTATATACATGAGCTAACTAGGTGGATTTTGAACACTTAGATAAATGCCTTAGCATAAGCAAATTCTCGTCCATGGGTGAAAATTAGACAAGGAGGTTGAGTATTGGTCTTCAAAGATAATCCATGAGCATGTAGGATATTTGCTCTTAGGCACAAGGCATGGAGACAAATTTTCCTTATTTAGAAGAATTCCTTGCAATCAATGAATTCCCTCCCTTGGGCATGAATTAGGCATGGAGGAGGAATTTACTAACACTTTGCCATTTTTGATATTTCCTTGTCCTCTTGACTGCAATTGAGACATGAAGAAGGAATTTGGGGTTTTGGGAAAAAAATTCCTTACACTCTAGGAATTCCCCTTCCTAGGTGCACATGGAGCATCGAGATGGACTTTCCATTTTGAAGACATTCCTTAGACAAAGAGAATTCCCTCTCCTAGGTGCACTTTGAGAGTGGAGGATTTTCTCCAGAAACAGTGAAATTTCATCTCCTTTCCTTTACAGGATATTTTCCAAAGATGTTCTTCAAATCAACTGGCTCGCTTGCACATTCTTCCAAATATAGAACTAGACACCCTTTTGTCTCTTATCAACCAAACCTCACATGACAAAATTGAAAATAGACCTGCCAAAACTAGACTTTCTAAAATTAGTAGGTTGTTCCAAAGTCAAAATAAGGCCAACCCGAGATAATGAAATTTACTAAAAAATAGACACTACTAAAAAAAGTAATTTATTCTAAAGTCAAAATAAAGCCAATCTGAGATGCAATGAAATTTACTAAAAATAGACTTGCTAAAAATAAAAAGTTCTGAAATAGGGAGTTCATCAAAACAATCAAAATTTCACTAGCATGCCCTTTTGAAAGATTTTTCCTTTCCTCTTTCATTCCATTTGAATGCTCGAGTGCACTCCCTTGGGAATGTAGGATTTTATCGCTTGGGTGGAATTCCTAAGCAGTGGAGGATTTTGTCACTTGGGCACAATTCCTTGGCAGTGGAGGATTTTGTCACTTAGGCACAATTCCCTGTCTCTAGTGGATTTTGTCTTTTGGGTGCAAATCCTTGGCAGTGGTGGATTTCTTCTTCTAGGCACAAATCCTAGGCATCGGTGGATTTTGTCTTCTGAGCCCCAATCCTTGGCAATGGCAAATTTTATCTTCTAGGCACAAATCGTTGGCAGTGGCTAATTTTGTTCATGACTTAATCATTCTTTCCCTTGCATAAAAAATGTAACATTCAAGTATAAGTCCTTAAAAATTCAAACTCAACCAAATTTCAATATGAATACACTTACATCAGTGTTCTTTTCCACATTTTTATTTCAAGATCTCTACTAAATTTGATAATGGAACAACGATTCTCTAAGAATTTTCACATCTTTTTCTATTGCAATCAGGAATCTTCACAAATTATTTTAATCATTTTTTTTGCATTTCTTTCCTTCCTCGATCAGCACTCAGCCATTTTGCTTCTTCTCCATGCCTTTCTATCCACACTTAGCCATTTTTCAACATTTCTTCCTCCTTTTTTATCCATACTTAGCCACTTTGATTGATTTTCTGCTTTTGGATGTTATTGATAGATTTTCTCCTTTTGGACGTTCTTAAAGGATTTGCTCTGACTTGGTGAAATTTCATCTCCTTCCCTTTTTTGGATGTTCTTCAGACTAAACCACTTTGGGATCAACTACCTCATGTGCCCATTCTTCCGGATATAGATATGGATACTTTTTTGCCTCCTCCTTGGTTGTAATAAACATAACTGCCAAAAATAGACTTACTACAAATAGTAAGTTTGTACAATCACAAAATCAGGCCAATCGGAGACACGGTGAAATTTATTGAAAATGGACACACAAAAAATAGAAATTTCCAAATGTCAAGACATTCAAAAATTGACAAGCATCCTCTCTAAAAATCAATTCATTGTTATAATTGGTCAAATTCACTGCTTTTCACAAGATCCAAAAGCAGAAGGCATTCAAATCCAGACTTAGCCAATTTCACAGAAATGATACAGACTGCAAAGAGAGGGTATCTCTATTTAAAATGGGGCGATGTGCGAAAAGGTCACAACATGTACAAATCCATTGCAACTCTTACAACTCTACAATCTGCCTCTTGTAGCTCTTGATAAATATATTTTTGCAAATGAATAAAGCATTATGTTTACTGTGCCTTTTATGGTTTTGCTTGTCAGTTCATCTCTGCTTTTCATTCATATTTACAGCCTTTGTTTATGTGTGAAACTGAATGATCCTTTTAAATGCGTTCTGACATTTAGATCAATGACTCTGTATCTGTGCTTTCCATTGTTGCCATTCTGACTCCTTGTCCCATTGACAATTAAGTCCTATACAAATCAGCCAACATAAATAAAAAGTTCTTGTTTGACATATTGCAAGTCTTCTAATTTTCTTCTTGTGAAATGTTGGAATAACTTATTGAACATCACAAATAACTTATTGAATATCTAACGAAGAGTCAGCTTTTATAATCCTAGAGGTTGCCCTGCAAATCACATTTGACATTTGCAAACTCCCATGCTTGGTGTTCATTTTAGTGTGGGTGTGTATGAGTGTAGATTCAAACATCAATAATTTTCAGCATACCTAGTGGGGTGTGAACCAAAAAGCTTCAGGCTATGTATCATCTCATTTTATGTTTCCCGCAAATTTGTGATTTTGTTGCTAATTCACAAAAAAAATCAGCATATAGGATAATAGGACAATGAATCTTCCACCTAGCAACTCCATTGATGATTCCATTGCTCGTGAAATTTTGAATCTTCATTCCTGCAAGCTATGGCAGCTAGACATATCTACATGTATCTCAATATAACAGCATGATATTTACCATTTGCAGATTGGGACTATGGCATGGGCCAATGCAACAGTAATGGTGTCAAATGACTAAATTAAAATTGAAAGTATTGCCTCACGTCTATGAAGATGATTCTTTCACAATCAGATCACACTAAAGATGTTGCAAGTTTGTGTATAATTCATAATATTACTACTCAAAATGTGGCCCTGGGATTGCTTGTTTCATATCTCAAGGCCCCAAGGGTGATGCATGTGAATAGTTTAGAGATCCAAACCATCCTTGTGTGATGTCCTGTTTCCGAAATAGAGTTTAATAAATAATAATATATAACTAAATAAATTATAATAATATAATTACAAAACAATAATTAAACATGAAGAAATCTACTGTGTATATCAAAGACAACTGGAGTTATATATTAATGTATTATCAATCACCAAAAAAATATCAGGATAGAGATATCAATTAAGATTATAAACATTAAGAAATTATAATACATTTAGTTATAAACATTAAGAAAGTATAAACCTTATTTTAAATACTTTACTATTTCAATAGTTGAAATAATAAAATACTATCTAACATTGAGAATTGTATTCCCTTGCTATTGTGGATAGTGAAGATACAGATCTAAAGTAAAAATGGTACATATTAATTCTGGAACTAGTGTCAACGAACACTATAAGCTAGTGCTGAGTCAACTACTGTTGAATGAGCATGGTAATGAGGAGTCACATCCTCTCCGCCTATTAACGCGGGTATTCACATCTGCAAACCATTACCAAAGCACATCTCTGAATTTTGGCACATTACCATCTCAAGGGTACAACATACTGATATTCCCCGAACTAAATTAATGGTAGGTGTTTAGAATCAAGGAAACACATCTCCATCCTATTCATATAGAGTCGCCCAACCAATATATGCCATATAATATCTGAAGTTTAATTCGCCAAGTATTCTTCATTTGAAAATAGCCGTAAGTTAAGTGAAGACCAAACATGAGATTAAAAGGAATTATTATTACCGAGAAGAATATCATCAAATATGAGGATACAAGGTTGACTGGCTTCATATAGATGTATTGATTATACTGTTAAAATCCTAAGTTACCAATTCAGCCTCCTGGAGGCTGGATGCGGAAGCGGATGCGGACGGGTGCTAGAAGCGGATGGGTGCACTGTGGGTGCCATCCAGATGCCACTCATAGGCATTCGGACACATCGGGTGCCTATGAGTGGCATCTAGATGGCACCCATAGGCTACCCGAGAGCATCCACAAGCTTCCTCGCCCAAAAAAGAAAGACAAACATTTTTTAATATTTTTTTAACTTGTGTCATGGATCTATTAGGCTTAAATCATGAGTAAAATAATTAAACAAATGTAATGAGAGATAAGAGCGATACAATAGATTTGAACAGCAATGAGACGTTGATGCCTCAGAGAAACTCTTTGTGGGTGAAAACTTCAACCAAATAATACTATATGCTGAGTGCTTAAAAATGGCTTACAAAACTAATTCTTTTGCTCCCTTTGAATTGCAATAGGTTTCTTTGCAAGGGTTTCTCTTGGGCTTCTATCTAGGGGTTTTGCATCTAAACAAAATACTTGAAAGAAACAATGTAGATCATCTTTTGATCTTGAAGGTAAGAATACAAGACTGAAATTACTTATTTGATTTCTTTGCATACACGTAGTGTGTGTGTGTGTGTGTGCGCGCGCGTGTGTATGTGTGTGTATACACATCCATACGCATCCGCATCCCCCCAAAAAAAGAAACCCTGCATCCTGTATCTGTTTTGGAATCCACATCCGAATCGGTAACTTGTTAAAATCCATGTTGTAATCAAAGTATGGTTAGTAAACATTAACACCGATATAAAATATAATCAACGCCGCACCCATATTATCTGAACAATTAATCCATTACTAAGGTATTTGATAAGTTTGGAATCTTTGCCTTCATTTTATACCTTAGGTAGGGAGCTTGTGAAGTGAGGGAGGAGTAATTCGGTTACCTGACGCTGAGATCCCAAAACGGGCAAGAACCATGAGGGAACCCACTTGTAGACTGGTTCCACACCTGAGCACAGTAATTCTACCATCCGCCATAGGTATTAGTCAAGGTAGGGAAGACATCCATTTCAAAGAACCAAATAATAGTATTCCATGTGTTGCTTCATAAATCTTTTTATTGAAATTGGATACTAATAGGATATAAATCAAGTGATAAGCTTACATGTAAGAAATTTGGTCACCTCATTGATATTTCCCTTTTATCAATCCTTACATCTGCCCAATTCCATGCTCTAGTTCACTGTTAGGACAGCTCTAGAAAGGGATCATTGCAATTGGTATCAAAGCATGATCCTGCCATCCTACAAGGTAAAGATAAAACAAAAAATCATTCTGGCCAATGCAAAGGAATCAAAACATACACATATACTTGACATAATATCAATAGGAATATAAATAAATAAATTATTATAGATTATAAATTGATTACCATGATTACATTGTTTATATATGTGTGCGTTTGTCTTACCTCATAATGGATTAGAATGAATGGAGGAAGCGAGTTAGGGAATTGCAATTTAGTAGTTCTCCCAAGCTAAGTAGGCCACCTCGAGGGATGGAATTGTGATAATGGGACATTCTTGCCTCTTGTGGACCAAGAGGTGAGTTGTCATGGTGGGATGCTACACGCTTTTGGGCTTAGTTGGGTTGAGTAGTTTACACACACCCTCTTGAGGCTTCCCTACCGAAATAAACTATGATTGACTATGGGTAGAAAGATACAATATTAATTGAGTTACTCATATTTATAAAAAAATGATAAGAAGAGATCTAACAATGTGTGTATTATGTGAATTCTTCGTGTACGCTCTATGTCTTCATGCATTTGTGCGTATACTTCATGTCTTCATGCATTTATGCATATACTTTGTGTCTTCATGCATTTTATGTGTGTACTTTGTGTATGCTTCATGTCTTGATGTGTTAATGTGTATACTTTGTGTATGCTTTGTGCCCTCATACATTTATGCACACATTTCGTATTTTCAAGAGTTCTACTTTGATTGATCTAAGATGAGAGAAAAATTAAGAATGAATCAAAAGATATAAATTTATATTAGCAGTTGTAAACAAACTATGGTGCATACATTGATCAATTCGATGCCATGGCCTTGTCTCAACTCTTAAGAGTTAAAAAAGAAAATTTGTGTTAAAAATTAGCAAATTCTTCATACATTTGTTAACATCAAAAGAGGCAGTCCACGTTGAAAAACTTGCATAAACTATCATTACCTGAGGACAGGCAATTCTAGGGAGGGAAGGACCATGATGTCTCAATTCCGAAATAGAATTTAATAAATAATGTAAAATTATATTAATATAATTACAAAACAATAATCAAAAGTGAAGAAATCTACAATACATATCAAGGATAACTAGACTTATATATCAATGTATTATCAATCACCAAACAAATATCAATATAGAGAAATCAATCAAGATTATAAATATTAAGAAATTATAATATATTTAGTTATAAGCATTAAGAAAGTATAAACCTTTCGTTCCTCCTTTGGGTGATAGAGATATGGCTACTCCCCCGACAGAAGCACATGCCTACCAGGTTGGTGTGCCAAACTCGGTGGACAATGCTCATTCTGGTGTTGTTTCCTTGGCTGCAAATATGGATCACGATCTGAGCTTCCTTGATGATGACCCCCATCAACAATCCATCGAGGATGAATTGGACATTGTCGAGCCCACATCTATATCTCAATCTGCTGCTCTCTTTTTGTCAACTGATCCTGTTCAAAAATGCAGGGGGAGAAAGACAAACAAACAAAAACATGAGGCTGTCCAAGAACTGGATCTAGCCTCCATCAACTCCTATTTGACTCATTGGAACAGGGCTCTAGCTCCCCCACAATAATGATGATCAGCAGGTTTTTGTGGGACCCTTCCCCCATCTGTTCACACTTCTGGTTGGTTGTGCTTATAGCCACTAGTTTCCTCCCAATGACTCTTTTGGATTGGCCCTCATGTGGGTAGTTGCTCCTCATCAGATTGTCTTATGTCCCCTTTCATGTTACTTTTGAATGTTCTATCTGGGATTTTCCTGTTGCCCTTTATCTCATGGTCACTGTTGGTTGTGTTTTTGTGTTCCTCCCCATGTTGTCTCTCTATGTTCTCAGTGTTTGGTCCGCAAGTTGTACCTCCTTTCTTCTGAGGTTTTTTCTCATGATATTTTCCCTATGTGCTGGTTGGGGCCTCTTGCTCCCTCTCTCATTATATGTAACATTGTTTTTGGAGATTAAGAGAAACGATGCTACCACCTTGGTAGCAATTTGCTTTAAAAAAAGTATATACCTTATTTTAAATACTTAACTAGTTCAATAGTCAAAGTTATTAAATACAGACTAGTGTTAAGAATTGTATTCCCTTGCTATCAAGGTATAAAGTAAAAATGGTACAAATTAATATTGGAACTAGTGTCGGCAAACACTATCAAGTATAATCTAGTGTTGAACGAGCATAATAATGAGTTGCATTCTCTCCATCACCCATTAAAAGGGGTATTCACATCTGTGAACCATTACCAAAGCAAACCTCTAAATTTTGGCACATTACCATCTTAAAAGTACGACATAATGCTCTTCCCCAAACTAAAGTAGTGTTAGGTGTTTAAATCAAGCAAACACATCCTCGTCCTATTCATGCACAGTCACCCAACCAATAAATGTCATGTAATACCTGAGCATTTGGAAATAGCAGTCAGTTAAGGGAAGACCAAACCGGAGATTATAAGGAACATTTAGTGTGGAGGACAATATCATCAAATAGGAGGATACATAGTTGACTAGCTTCACAAAGATGTATTGATTGTATTGTTAAAATCCATGATTATTATCAAAGTACATTTAGTAAACATTAACACTAATAGAGGAATGGCACACAGATGTATTTTAATGAATGAGATATCAAAAAATTATTAATATTGATTATTACTTATCAATAGACGAGATTTACCGGAGCCTATCAAAGGAAGTGACTCTCATTCTATTGATGGAAAATGTATATGGGTTAACAGTGATTTATAATAGGGATAAGGAGCCCTTATAATAAAGGGGTTGACCCTACAACACAATGGTGATGTTGAGAGCTGTGTTGATAAGGCATCTTGAGTTTGATTCCTTCCACTACACATTTTGGTTCCTTTGTTGCCTTTGTTTTCTCATTTATTCTTGGTTGCTTGCGGCATCAACCTACAGGGCCATGTCAAATGATGATTGTTTGACAGTTGTTATCCTTGGAAGGCATAAGGTTTATCCACGTACACAAAGTAAAAAGGAAGTTACAAGGCGGTTTGTCCACGATGAAGAATAGAGGTGTTACTTTCAAACCTGGCAGAATGAAGGACCTCATGATGCTTGGAGAGATGGGATGTGAGCATCACTCAAAGAGAGCAGGAATTTTGTTGACATCGGTCACCAAGTGTGGGAGATATAAGGGTGTATGGCTTGGCCATGCTGAGGTAAAGGGAGCAACCATGCAAATTTGCAAAAGGTCCATAGCACATAATGAATATTTGAGGTGTTAATGCCTCAAACAATGTGATGTTTCACCTCAAGGATGGGGTCCCACTAATGTGACCCCATTGGTTCGTAGCTCTAGTCAAAAGCGTTTGTCAATCAAAAAATAGGAACCCTTATAATGTGTGCTATATATAGATATATTATAATTTATAATATATATATATATATATACATTTGTATAAATTATAATCAACCAAGCAGCCATGTTATCTCAATGATTAATCCATTATTTAGATCTTTGGTAAGCCTGGAATCTTTGCCTTTGTTTAATACCTTGGGTAGGGAGTTTGTGAAGGGAAAGAGGAGTAATTTGGTAACTTGATGGGGAGATGCCAAAACGGGTGAGAACTATGAGGCAACCCACTAGTAGACTGGTTACACACCCAAGCACAGCAATTCTACCATCCACCATAGGCACTAGTCAAAGTAGGGAAGATAGTCATGGCCCATATCAAAGAGCCAAATAATAATATTCAATGTGTTGTTTCTTGATTCTTTATACTAAACTAGGATAATAATAGGATATGAATCAAGTGATAAGTCTACATGTGAGAAATTTAATTGCTTCATTGATTTCCCTATTCTCAATCCTAGCTTCTGCCCAATTCCATTTCTCTAGTTCAATGTCAGGGCAGTTCTAGAAAGGGGTCATTACACCTTGGGAGTATAGTTATTGTCAAGTCCAACCTTCACAATTCCTCTTGGCATAGAATCATGAGAAACACAAGGTGGATGTGATCAGCAATGTGAAGTCACCAAAAATATTCCATGAAAGATCCCTGATGGATCTCTTATGCTGATCTACTGTAATTTTATATTTTTAAATTTGTTTTCCCTATTTATTAAAATTTTCTTGTAGAACTAGATAGAAGTTGCAGAAGGGTTTGATTGTTTTATATTTTTGATAATTTTTCAATAAGTAATAACAAAAGTACAATAACATGAACCAGTTCTGAAAATGTATTCCAAATACATTTAAAGCAAAGTCGTTTCAAGCAAATTTTTTGAATATACACCTAATATGTAACTAGATGAAAATTTACAATAATATCCAGATGATTACAACCAAAAATAAAGCCAACTTGAAGCCGTGAAGGTGAAATATGAGCCCAGAAGAAAGCTACGGCTAGAATCCAGCTCTCAAATGTTGCACGTGGGAAAGAATATGGCTGTGAGGCACGGTCGTACAGCTGCAAAGTGCCCACACGTGGGTAAAATGCCCAAACCCCAGCTAAAACTCTGACTTAGTACTGTGTTCCCCAGAAGAAACAATGCACAATCTCCAAGATGCTTCTGACTGCAAGAATCCAAACCACTGTTTTGGGGGCTACTTCCCAAACAGGTAAAGCAAGCGGGGTTGGCGTCCCAAATGCTGAAAGCTCAATCAGAGCCCAAAACACAAATCCAAGATGTAATATCTCAATAATGCGTTCAAACTTTGTCTTTACCTTCTTATAACCCATCAAACTTAACTCGAACCCTAAAAGTGTCTCCATGTGGCGTTGGGTTATAAAATAATATATTTCTCATTTTTAAAGTGGTCAAGTATCTAGAAAATGACCTTTTCCCCAATAGAAAGAAATCCGTTCACCGAAATGCTCTGAGTCGAAAGAGAAATATTTAGAAAAGTTCAAGACCTTTCCAACAAGCTATTACACCAAAGGATAAGAGATCCAGATGAGGCCAAAAACACCTTATTACTCCAAAATGGCTATACCTTAACCCTATTTAAATATTAAATGCTAACTTAGGAAATATTAAAAATATAACCCAAGTAGCTACAAAATGCCCCAAAGACACCACAAACCATGAAATCATCCTGTCACTTGTCTCTGACTGAAGTCGGAAATCAAGGATCCACTGGCAATCTCATCCCTAAAATCTAGGGATGCTCCTAAAACTTAGGAAACAAACCCTATTCCTCTGAAACTGAACTCAAGGAATCATCTCGTGGAGAACCAACCTTGGGCCTGATCATCCCTCCTAAAAAGTAGGAATAACCCCCTAATTTTTAGGAACAACCTCCTAAAAACAAGGAACATCTCCAAACTGAATAACAATTACCAAAACACCAAATCCCCAACACTGTATAACCATACTGGGTCTCTATCCAACCCTAGCATCCTACAAGACCCCATAATAAGCTGAGTCTCTGCTAAATGGAGTTAAAGAAGGGACATGACAATCCTCCCCTCTCGGAGATGCTTGCCCACAAGCAACTGTAATGCTAGATGCTGTAAAATGCTCTTACCCTCCCAAATGGCATCCTCTATGGGAAGATCTCTCCATCGTACCAAATACTCTCGAATTACCCTGCTTCTCAACTTTCATTCCCTTACTTCCAAAATCTCATTAGGAACCAAAATCAATTTACCTTCCTCATCCATGGGAGGTAACTCAAGTGAAACTGTAATATGCTGTCCAGGTGCCTTTTTCAGGCAAGATACATGGAATACATTATGAATTCTACTACCAGGTGGTAACTCAACCTCAATGCAACCTCCCCCACTCGCCTGATGACCCGATATGGACCATAAAAACGTGGTTGGAGCTTTTCAGCTCCCCCCCTTTTAAGTGTGCTTTGTCGATATGGTTGTAAGTGCAAATAGACCATATCATCCACCTCAAATGTTCTCTCAATCCTGTGCCTGTCAACGTATATCTTTTGTTGATTCTGGGCCTGCTGTAAATTCTTCCTGAGAGATCTCATGATATCCTAGTTCTCCTGTAACCAATCCTGAGCCATGTGTACTCTACTATCACTAAGTGCCAAATCAATGAAAGATAATGTCTCGTATCCATAGAGAGCTCTGAAAGGCGTCATGCCAATGGACATATGGTGCGTGGTATTATAACAATACTCGCCCAAATACAACCAACATACCCATGCTTTTTGTTGCCCTGACACATAGTTACGCAAATATCCCTCAACCCACTTGTTGAATATTTCAGTCTATCCAGCAGTTTGAGAATGGTAGCTAGTACTAGGTGTCAACACAATGTCTATTAGCCTGAAAAGCTCCTACCAAAAGGAACTCATGAACCTGCTATCCCTGTCACTCACAATGGTCTTGGGAAGACCATGGAGTCTAAACACCTCTCTGAAAAATAACTCAGCCACCTATGATGCCGTAAAATCTAATGCAATGAAAAAATAGTGGGCATACTTGGTTAGCCTATCCACAATAACATAAATACAATCTTTCCCCTGAACCAAAGGAAGACCTATAATGAAATCCATAGAGATCCCTGTCCACTTCTGTTTTGGTATAGGTAAGGGGTGCAATAAACCTACAAGGTAGGTATGCTCCGACTTGTTCTACTGACAAGTCATACACTCACGGACATGGCGTAAAACATCATCTTTGAGACCCTTCCAAGAGAATCTCTCAAAATCTCTCACAAACCTCCCTGTAAGTCTTACCATATCTTGGATGTCCTGCTGTAGGAGTATCATGGAGAGCATGCAAAATTTGTTCCTTCAACTAAGAACTCGGAACAAGATAAACCCTACCCTTGTAGTAGATAATATCATCTACAATGCTATATCTGTCATCCACTATCAAACCCTCTATGATCTCACAAGCATGCTGATTCTTGGAGTACTCAACTAAAAGTTGAGACTTCCAATCTGCTGAAATCTCGCTCAATGAACATAGGGCAGCCAATGAAGGTTTCTGAGAGAATGCATCAGCCACAGTATTATTCTTTCCCTTTATGAATTCGATATCAAAGTCATAAGCCTGAATTTTGCTAACCCATTTTTGTTGTCGATCATTGAGCTCTATTTGATGTAGGAAATATTTCAGACTGTTATGGTTAGTTCTTACCACAAATTTGTTGCCAACAAGATACTGTCTGAACTTGGCTAACGCATGCATAATAGCCAACATTTCCTCATCATAGGTCGAGTACAACCTTTCATTGTTTTGCAACTTCCTGCTCTCATAGGCAATAGGGTGTTTATTCTACATCAACACTGCTCCTATACCCAAGCCCGAAGCATCACACTTTAGGACAAATGGCTGCAAGAAATCAGGTAGTGCCAAAACGGGACAAGTACTCATAACCTCCTTGAGTCTATCAAAGACCCCCTGTGCTAGTTCTATCCATCCGAACACCCCTTTCTTTGTGAGATCTGTCAAAGGTACTGCCAACTGAGAGAAACCTTTCACAAATATTTTGTAATAAGCACACAAACCAAGGAATCCACGTAACTCAGTAATGTTCTAAGGGCTGGGCCAATTCTGAATCGCCTGAATCTTCTCCTCATGCACCTTTACCCCATCAACACTAATCACATGACCCAAATATAATAACTCCCTCAATCCAAACTCACATTTGGATAGCTTAGCAAATAGAGACTGACTCTCCATAATGCTAAGTACCTCTTCAACATCTCTGATATGATCCTCCCAAGTATGACTGTAAATCAATATGTCGTCAAAAAATACTAGAACCGACTTCCTCAACTGCTTGTTGAAGATATGCTTCATACATGACTGGAAAGTAGTTGGTGTATTGGTAAGGCCAAAGGGCATTACCAGAAACTCATAGTGTCCATAGTGACAACGAAAGCCAATCTTGTGTACATCCTCTGCTTGTACACGTATCTAATGGTAGCCTGAGCGAAGATCAACCTTAGAGAACTAAATAGCTCCATGAAGCTCATCCAACAACTCATCAATGCGTGGATTAGGATATCTGTTCTTGATTGTTCTTTTGTTCAACGCTCTTTAATCTATACACATCCATAGAGTCTCATCCTTCTTAACAAGCACTACAGAGGAAGCAAAGGGACTAGAACTTGGCCGAATGAAACCCATATCCAACAATTCATGAATAGTCTTCTCAATTTCATCCTTATAGGCCCTAGGATGACGATATGGTGTAGTCATTACTGGTTTTGCTCCATTCTCTAACTCTATACCATGCTCAAAACCTCTATCTGGAGGGCACTCCGGGAGGGATGTCACCAAAAACTCTCCATAACGATCCATCACTGGCAGCCTGTCAACATGAAACACATGATCATCCTAAGGTGTGGGTATTTTGGACTTGACCAAACAATACGTAGCCCAAAGCACATCGTTATGTCTAAGGATAGTCTCCATCCTACAAGAAGTCACCTCTCTAGGTCCACCATTTGCAGTTGCCCTCAAAATAACCTTCTTCCCCCCAAAAAGGAACTCTAACTGCATACAGTGGTGATCAATAATGTAACGCCCAATATCATGCAACCACTGCATGCCCAATCCCACATCATAATCTTCTATAGGAAGCACATAAAAATCATCGATCAGAGTATAATCCCCAATCTGAATACTAAGCTTTGGAATCTGTTTGGTGCAACCCAAAACTGCACCATCTGCCACCTTCACTCCGAAACCACCAAACTCCTCACACTGTAACCCACTCCTCTCAACCAACTTCTGATCAATAAAGTTATGTGTAGCACCTGTGTCTACCAAGCTTGTGACCTGCTTGCCCTTTAGTGTACCTCTCAACCGAAAGGCATGAAACTTTGGATAGCTAGAGAGAGTAGCCATAGCTACTTCAGCTGACGCCATGGGCTCAGGGGTATCTAACTCCAACTGTGTCTATACCTGCTCAACATCCTCCCTACTATCCTCAATATCAGTGTTGGGCACATCCTCATCTCCTAACTAAGAAGTCACCTCAATCAAATGAACCTTTCCTTTACCCATGCAACAGTGTCGGGGCTCCCAAGGTTCTTTGCATGAGAAGCATAGTTTTTTCCTCCTCAAATCATTCTGTGTCTCTGGGTCCATCCTCGGAGGTCTAGCTGACTGACCATCCCTAAACTGTAGGGTGTTGGCCTTCTGTGGAGGTCGTGAATCTCTGAATGGCTTTTTATCCGATGGATAAGTAGGAGCAGTGTCCAGTCTCAATGTCACATCAATAGCATCCTTAAGAGTGGCCGGCTGGAAAGCACGAACCAATCCCTTAAGCTTGTCCTGCAATCCCTCAATGAATAGCATCACACTACGCTTCTGGGGCATATCAGGTACCATAACCACAATACGCTGGAACTCATTAACATAAGCTTCTGCATGACCAGTTTGTCTCAGATGAACCAACTCTCTATAGTAAAGTTCTGTATCCTTACGGTCAAACCATGTAATGAGTCGCTCAGTGAACTCAGCATAGGAATGTACTAAGGCGTGATCCTAGGTAACCAATCCATGGTGTCGCCAATCATAGGCAATCCCCTCTAGATGCAACACAGCAAACTGAATAGCCTCACGCTCAGGCATGGGCTGTAATGAAAGATATATATCCAACTTGTGAACCCAAGCTCATGCACTCATCTCCTGAGCCATTATATGTAGCCAATGTGATCTTCCTAGTAGCTCTATTGAGGTCATAGTTCTGCTGCTGTTGTGGTGGTCTATAACCACGATCCCCCCTAAACCTAGCTATATCCCTATGCTGTGCACAATATTGGGGAAGAGGGAAGACGCCCCTAACCTCAGGGGGTAGCGCTCTCCACTCAACTGTGGCTGCCAAAACTAACTCCTGGAACCCCACCTCTGGCGCTTCCACCTGCACTAGTCGTTCACCTAGTATGAACTGGGAAGCAATGGTCTATTCATAGTAGGTGTACGATGGCGATGCCGCCTAGAGGAATGAAGGGAGCTCCCAACTAAAGAATGGGACTGATGGCTGCACTGACTACCAGCCATTGAAACTTATCTACTTTGCCTGCCTCTGTGTCCACCCATCTCCAAACGCTCCAAGGTATCTTATAATCTGTCTAAAGCCTGAGCGATCCTGGGCTGAGTAGTGAATAGGGTCCGCACCATCTCTCTCTTCATCATCCTAATTCCTTGTGCCGCCCACCTGTTCTTCTGCCATAATAGGTTCCTGGTCTATTCCAAACCCTTGCTCAAGTTGAGCTCTCCTACGAGCATAGAATCTATGTATCTCAACACTTCGATGCATAGATTTGTAAACAAATCCACAGACTGGCAAGATCAAGCTATGATACCACTGAAAGATCCCTGATGGATCTCTTCTGCTAATCTATTGTAATTTTATATTTTTAAATTTGTTTTCCCTATTTATTAAAATTTTCTTGCAAAACTAGACAAAAGTTGCTGAAAGGTTTGATTGTTTATATTTTTTATGATTTTTCAATAAGTAATAACAGAAGTACAATTACATGAACCAGTTCTGAAAATGTATTCCAAATACATTTAAAGAAAAGTTGTTTCAAGCAAATTTTTTCAATATATGCCTAATATGTAACTGAATGAAGATTTACAATAATATCCAGATGATTACAACCAAGAATAAAGCCAACATGAAGCCGTGAAGGTGAAATATGAGCCCAGGAGGAAGCTATGGCTAGAATCCAGCTCTCAAATGTTGCACGTGGGAAAGAATATGGCTGCTAGGCACGGTCGTACAGCTGCAAAGTGCCCACACGTGAGTAAAATGCCCAAACCCCAACTAAAACTCTGACTCAGTACTGCGTTCCCTAGAAGAAACAATGTACAATCTCCAAGATGCTTCTGACTACAAGAATCCAAACCACTATTTTGGGGGTTACGTCCCAAATAGGCAAAGCAAGTGGAGTTGGCGTCCCAAATGCTGAATGCTCAATCAGAGCCCAAAACACAAATCCGAGATGTAATATGTCAATAATTCCTTCGAACTTTGTCTTTACTTCCTTATAACCCATCAAACTTAGCTCGAATCTTAAAAGTGTCTCCATGTGGCATTGGGTTATAAAATAATATATTTCTCATTTTTAAAGTGGTCAAGTATCTAGAAAATGACCTTTTCCCCAATAGAAAGAAATCCATTCACCGAAATGCTCTGAGTCAAAAGAGAAATATTTAGAAAAGTTTAAGATCTTTCCAACGAGCTATTACACCGAAGGACAAGAAATCCAAATGAGGCCAAAAACCCCTTATTACTCCAAAATGGCTATAACTAAGCTTTATTTAAATATTAAACACTAACTTAGGAAATATTAAAAATATAACCCAAGTAACTACAAAATGCCCCAAAGACACCACAAATCATGAAATCATCCTGTCACCTATTTGTGACTGAAGTCAGAAATCAAGGATCCACTGGCAATCTCATCCCTAAAATCTAGGGATGCTCCTAAAACTTAGGAAACAAAACCCTATTCCTCTGAAACTAAACTCAAGGAATCATCTCATGAAGAATCAACCCTGGGCCTGATCATCCCTCCTAAAAAGTAGGAATAACCCCCTAATTTTTAGGAACTGCCTCCTAAAAACAAGAAACGTCTCCAAATTGAATAACAACTGCCAAAACACCAAATCCCCAACACTGTATAACCATACTGGGTCTCTATCCAAACCTATCAGCCTACAAGACCCCATAATAAGCTAACTCACAATTCTCTGCTAGACAAAGTTAAAGAGGGGACATGACATCCCAATGCAAACATTGGCATGTGATCCATCACTTTGAACATCCATCCGAGCCAAAGCAACACCAAAGCATCATAAAGCGAAAAGGTAGTTTTTTTTTTCTCTCTATAATGTCCCCTTTCAGGATCACCTTATACTTTGTCCTAAATTCAGAAATCTAGAAAGAAAAATTAGCAAAAATATAGTTAGAGATGTAACTCTTACTTGAGAATAAAATAATTTTGGAAGCGGACTTGTAAGAAAAGATAAAATAGAGCAAGGAAATGAAATCAATCTAAGTCAGTCAAGTGAGAAGTAATGTTCCCATGAAATAACCAAGTTCCAAGAGCATACACCAATGTAGAGCAACAAAGGAGACAGAGTATTTGAACGGGGAAAGTAAAGAAAACCCCTTGTGAATATTATGAATGAAGGCAAAAGCCTAGAGAAGAGAGAGAGAGAGAGAGAATGGTGGAGCAAAATAGCTCATTACAATAACATTAATGTGATGTGTAAAGAAGAATGAGAGGAAGCATCTCTTTTATAGAGATGAGAAAGGAGTCACATTTGTAACTCCAACTTCTATGAATGCCACATTCATAATAAGTGTGTGCAAAGTGTCAAGATCCTCTTAAGAAGGATAAACTAATTTCCTTTATAAAAAGAATTACACAATGAGTTGTCCTCACATGTGCACTAGAGGACAAGTAAATGACATGTCCTTTCACACATGTGCAAGAGGACAAACTACATGTAGGGTTCCTTGGAATATCCCAAATTAAATACATCCAAGGAAAGATTAATATTTCTAACAGGACTTATATTCAATTCCAACAGATGTATACAAATCTGAAGTCTGATTTCTCGTATCAAGCTAAAGTCTTAGACCAACCTCCTTTATCACATAAAATTCTTCTGCTCAATCTATCCTTAGAATCTGAATAAAAATCATTTATTATTGACCGCCCTTCCTTATTATATCTGCTCTAAGCTCTAAAATAAATTGCCACCTTCCTCTTTCAGTTCAACTTTCCTCTCCCCTTTTATATCTCCACAATGGATATGATGATAGACAAAACCTGTTACAATAGGATTCAGATTATACCTCTTTAGTAATTATACCTTTCCATATTTTAAACTCTGCCCTTCATCAGTTTTTTTCATTTCCTGATGAGGATTGCTGCTTTAGTAATATATATTAGCTATGTCATATTTTTCTCCATCACTACACTTATTATTTGTTATGGTAAATCGATGTTGTTTTAGCTGTATTAAATAGAGAAGTGAAAACTCCTTATATAGATTTACAAAGACAATATTTCTAAAAGAAACAATCGCGAACTAAAGATGAAAATAGAAACTACTTTTATAAACTAAAGACTAAGATAACCATTACAATAACATTATAATATTCTAATACCCTCTCTTAGTGGTCATTGTCTAACTGATGCTTTTTCACCGCAAGTTCTTCAATACATTTTGTTGTTGTTGAGACCCTCCCTAGATCTGCAAAATGTTAAAGACTAAGAAGCCAAAATCCGTCCAAAGAACCAAGAAGAATGCCCCGTTCTTCATAAAACTTTGCAAAAAGTGACAAGAGCCTGTCACTGACTCTGCCACTGAGATGGGTTTGTCACTAACCCTCAAAGAATCAACAAAACATCTGACTAGAAATCATCACAAACCTATAACAAAGATTCTCTTCGCTGGAGACAGAGATAAATGCTAAGAACAGCTAGCACAAATATGAGAAAAAATCGACAAACCCTCCAAACTTTGCAAATGAGCATAATGCCCCAAAACAAACTGCAAAAAGCCACGATTTTTAAGAGGAAATCGACAAAAGGCCAACACAATTTTGGAGGTGTTTTGAGGTGATAATCAATCAAAACCAAACAGAATCCAAGACACAGATAGTAGAATACAAAACTTCGTTTTCGAGGAGACAATTATAAACCCACAAAGGAATCCCATGCAACTTTGTGAATTACAAAATCAGAAATTTTATAAAGGAAAAAAATACGAAGACCCATCAAAAAGTTTTCAATGGAAAAAAAATATGAAAATCCATCAAGAAAATCTTCATGTGGCAATACACGAGACTTTGCATGGTAAAACAGCACATGCAAGTGCATGCAAGTAACAAAATGCACATGCAAGCAACATGCAACTCACATGCAAATACATGCAACCTTCAAAAATTAGAGTTTTTGCCCAAACCAAGAAATCATCCAATCAATACCCTCAACCAGGATTGTGAATTTCAGCAAAAATCTTCAAAGACAAACCACAAATTTCATAAAATACCCCTTGTGGTTTTTATTTCGGAAATTCGAAAAACAAATTTCTAGAAAAGATTCTAAATCAAAAGAGGCTCAATTTTTTCTTAAAAAGTCACCAAATTTTATGAAATCCAATCGAGGAGATGAAAACTCCTTATATAGATTTACAAAGATAGTATTTTTAAAAGAAACAATCGTGAACTCAAGATGAAAAATAGAAACTACTTAATAAACTAAAGACTAACTAAGATGACCATTAAAGAAACATTATAAAATTCTAATATTATTAGTTATTATAAATAATATTTGGTCAATTAAGACTCATTAAACTATGTTATAAAGCATGGTCAGCCCATAATGTAGTCTTCATATAACCAAAAAGGCGGCTAGGGTAAATTTAATCTAATTCCAAATGCTGCCACTAAATATTGTCTTGAATGATTTGTTTATGAACTTGGGTGCCAATCAAAATGAATTTATTGTACTTAAACTATAAGCATTGTATCTGTAGCATCCCTCTAATGTTGATGTAGACTCACTATTATCTCCTTGGGTCAATATTTTCTTATCGATTACTGATCATCCTTCCTGGAGCCCCCTAAATCTTTCTTCTTGGAATGAAAGGACGTGTCCCTCTCTGCAGTTGTCTTCTTGTGAGAGTAGCGTCTTTTCATTATATCCTTATTTCTTAACTAATTTATTGCTATTTGTAATTCATGTTTATTTAATATAAACTGTCTCTTCGCAAAAGATTATTTTATGAAACTTCTATCAATAAAATTTGCCGCTTCATTCTCAAGTATCATTGTATCATTTTCAGATCATTGCTTCAACCTATACATCAATGTTGGGTCATATGGATCATTGCTTTATTCCTAGGCAAGGTAATGATTATCAATCATGGAGAACAATTATATATTAAGTTTGATGCTTAGAAAATTGTGAATTCTTATCGAATAAGACAATTTTCTGATATATCAAATCCATTGGAGGGATATAACAGTCCACCCTTCCCAAGATTGCTTGTCCTCGAGCAGTGATTGAATGATCACATAATCCTATCTGTAATCCACCTTCCACTCCCAACTCTAGTATTATCATGTATGTTTTCTCCCTTATTTTGAATGGGAATTATGATCAATAGTAGAAACATGGCAAAGCTTAAGACAAGTTTTCTCTCATCTTCCGAAGAAAGGGATCACAATGGAATTAATTGATTTGCAAAAAATCAATGTTTGCATGATAGCATGCCTCAAATTCATATCTTTGTGGTTTACCCTTAGTTATTCTCTTCTTCTAAATCAACTAATAAAATAGAGCAAAGCACAAAGCATACACTTGAAAACACAAAGTATACACATGAATGCATGAAGACATCAAGCATACACAAAGTAGACGCAAGAATATATCTAGACACCAACCATATACATTAAAACACAATGCATACACATGAAAACATGGAGCATACAAGTGAATATATGTAAACATAGTTCACTTGGCTCACAAGAGGCAGGCTCATCCAACCAAGATTAGATCCATCTCTTGGGGTAGTCAATTTACCACTTAGCCCACAACAAGCAAGAACATCCAACCAAGACTAGATCCATCCATTAGGGACATCAATTCATCGTTTGGCCAACAAGAGGCAAAAACGTGCAACCAAGACTAGATCCACTCCTTGAGATAATCAACTCATTATTTCGACCGCAAGAGGCCCAATTCCATCCCTTGGGCTAATCAATTCATCACTTGGCCCACAAGAGCCAAGAACATCCAACCAAAATCAAATCCATCTCTTGGGGTAATCAAATCATCACTTAGCCCACAAGAGGTAGGAACATCCAACTAGGACCAGATCCATCTCTTGGGTAACCAATCCATTACTCAGCCCACAAGAGGCAGGGATATCCGACCAACACTAGATCCATCCTTTAGGGTAAGCAATTCATCATTTGGCCCCCAAGAGATGGGAACGTCCTGATGGAGCCTTGATTTTTGCAAAATTTGGAGCCTCTATTTTTGTGATAATGTTGGGGACTTAAGGAAGTGTTGTTGTTCATGTCAAAAGGTTTTCACGGCTATGAATAAAACTACACGCAATGAACAAGACACTAAGTAAATTGAGTGAACATTTGAAGACAACGACATATATGTTGGATCAGTTACAATCAGGATATATACATACAGCAATTTGGGGAAGATGGTGTATAAACAATGAATTCATTCCTATTAATTCACAAACATGGATTATAATAGTTGGTCGACGAAAATGAGCAGATGCTCGATGTAGTTTGGGAGAGGAGAAATTATTGGATATCTATTCCATAAGCAGCACGCCAAGAAGAGTTTATAACTCAGTGAAGAATCCCGGGAAAAGGATAGTACCTACAGCAGTTTGGAAGCTTCAAAGAATACTATGGGATGAGAATAACCAGATGTGAGATCCAAGCAATTCCTTTATTAAGAAGTGATTAATTTGAGATGACTTATATGAGAGTACAAAGCAGCAATTGTTCTGAAGTTGATCATTCTGAACAGAAGGTGCAGCACAATCAGAGCAACTCTTATTAATGTATCGCATATTGGCATAAAATTATGGATTATTGAATCTGCAAAGAGAAGATGAATTCTGGTATCTAGTGAGGGGATCTTTTCAATTTATTAAGAAAATATATTCAGATCAGGAGATGAAAGAAATGGTATTTCAGACAAGGCCTAATGACATAGATGAGTTCCTTGTCCAACCTGAAAAATAGCATGAGACTGAGACTGAAATACGGGATCTGCTCGAGAACTTGCTAATAAAAGTGGCTAAAATCTTTGATTTCATTATCAGCCTGTACCTTTCTTGTCAACACTTTTATGATAGAAGGATCAGCTATATCTGTTGCAACAGAGTGTCATTCAAGATGTTCAGAAGGTAGCAAAAGAGTGCAAAGGAAGCATTTTTGTTGTTTTTTCGATGTATGCATAGAATAGATATGTATTAAGATGAAAAACTTTCAAGCAAATGCACTCAGCAAATATAAAGATTAGCTTCTGCAACCTTTACCAGTATTATCTCTGTGTGAGGATATGAAAGCACGAATTGCAAGAATTGCTAAGGATAAATTAGCTCACAGAGTTCTTCACATATATGTTAGAATGCCTGCATTCAGAGATTCATGAAGATTATTCCTTATTTGATAGAAGTTGCAAATCGTATGGCATCATTACTATGAAATAAAATAAAAGAATGTTTGTTATCGAAACCATGAGGAGCCATTGCGAAGTAAGAATTAAGAAGACGATAGAGCATACACAGCAAATATTATCATCAGATAGCAATCTGCTTTCTTACACAGGTGGCACGATAAATTTGCAGAAACCCCAGAAGTGGGCATTGAATTCTGAATACAGCATAGTCAGCGGAATTGACTATAAGATGTTCACACGGCTATAAGTTTTATTATACCTCTGAGTAGTTTTGGTATATCATCGCATTGGAAGGGCTGGAAGAGAGCTAACGACACAAGTTATCAATTAATGGGTAGAGTATCGAATGGAGCCCTGTTTATTCGAAAGTTGTTTGCTGGAGACTGGTGTTTGGCAGATTGTACAATCCCATGGCAGATTGTAGAAGCGAAATTTTTATGTGGCGCACAAGCTAAACACAAACACAATTAATGAATCTCGTTATCAACCAAGAATAGAACCGGAAATCACCAAAACTCAAGCACCTTTCAATCTGGAATCATGGGTAATTCGTTTCATTTGATTCAATTGTCGTTTTAAGTTTTAATCCATATCTAATATTGCTTTGGTTCTATTGCAGGGTTAATCAACGCATAAGGAGGAGCAAAACGTTTGTGAAGATGGAACATAGGAAATCCATTAGTTGCATACGCAAACTCCTTGAATCACATTTTGGCTACCGACTAAGGATTTAAGGCGCACCAGCATAAAAACTTATATTACCATTTAACATTGCTTGGTTATTAGTTTTGAAGAGGTGCAATGGTTAAATAAATGCCTTTCCATCCTTTATAAAAAGGAGATGTAAGAACATACAATTCAGTTTCATATACAGTGTCCTAAAAATTTGGCATACTCAAGATATACATGCACATTTGATATATTATGTTCTTCTATTGGCGAAGATTGAATGATTGAACAAAGCTCGTGGATTTGGAGTATTGGGCAAAATTTTAATACTGTTTGGGATTGAATTGCAACAAATATAGCATCATCATTAAGTGTCTTCATTGCATTTTTATTCCAGGCATAACCAGTAAGATATTTTGTTTTATTTGTTCTTAAAGCCTTAGAAGCAAAATATTATATAGTTCTGTCCTTTGTGATTATTTTTATTTCTGTAAGGAGTTTAGGATCAGGATAACTGGATAGAATCAATTATAGCTATTCAAACTTGATAATCATGGATATTGTCAAATACAAAATTATTTTGATATTTGTGTCTATTTTGTCTCCATGTGAGTTAATAACAATTTAGACAAGTTTGAAATTGCATATGTGTAATTGATTTGTCGCATCTTGGTAATTAAATTATTTATAGTTTAAATATACAAGATTTCATAAAGTTGCAAATTAAAACTTGTAATATTGACTCTATCGCCCCTTTTGAATTCTGGCACTGGTCATTAATTTGCTCATAATTCCTAATCCATATGCTGGCAACCATTTGTATCTTTCCTTTAAAAGTTGATATATCCACTTGTTTTAACAATTCAAAATATCTTTTCTCTCCAAACACTCTCATATTAATATAATCAATAATTTTGTTCTTAATTCAGAATCTGCAAGTTCGAAGTATTCGTATTCCGAAGTTATCGTACTTATTTGAGGAAGTCAAAAGCTATCTAAATTTCTTGCCATTCTGGAAGACCTTTATTGCGTTCAAATCTATCTGGTATACGTAATCTTGGATTCAAGTGAGTGGGTCAAGATCAGGTGCACCCGCCTTGGCCTTGATGGAACTCTAAATTTTGGCAAAATTTATATTCCAAATACCATGCCAAAGGGAAAATCTTCAGATCTTACCCACTACATATGTTCAAACAATATGCTACAAAGCTCTGAGAGACATGATCAGGAGAATGTAGAAAAGAAAATGGTTCATATGTGTTTGCATTTCAGCACTTTACAAAAGTATCTGATACCAAACACATCATGGGAGTGTTCTAAATCACTGTCCAAGATGCAAATGAATATTTCAGAACAGAAGGATTTACATTTGTGCCTCTAGTCGTTTGAACAGTTCAAGTCTTATGAAGCTCTTTATTTCTTTTTAGACAAAAATGGAGTCAAACTTCTAAGAGACTGTAAACTAGTCCATATGTTGAAATATTTTTATCAATGTCAAAGTTGAGTTTGAAGGAGAGATTGATCCACTGAAGAAAGCACTGAAAAGATTACAATAAAGATGTGAGATGCTAAAAAAAGAAAACATCATCTCCAAGAAACAGATTAATATGAATACATCTATTGAACCGGCTACATGAGTAATAGAGATGAGTGGCTATAAAGAGATGGAAGTGACAGTCACGTAATTATATCAGCCACTATAAATATACATACTGTTATTGGCAGAAGGCTACATGGTGATCTAGAGAGAACAAGTATGATATTAATGAGTATTGATCATATATGTACAGAAATGTATGAAAACATTGTGAAGCATATATGATTGTACAGGAAATGATAAACTGGAGCATAAATTGACCAATAGCGAACTCAGGAATATGTATATCACGAAGATCTGAAGATTGGGCAAAAATCATTATCTTTGAATCATGATGAGTCCATATCAAGAAGAAACGATGCCAGGAGCAAGCATAAGAGTTTGCAGAAACTGAAAATGTTCTTGCAAGATGAATACTAGTGTGGCACAATTCATATTAAATGCGAATGAGAGATTTCATTTGTGAGATGAATTTCAATCATTGCCCAGAAAATCATTATATGCTTTTTAAGCCTTTAAGAAAAATTTTAACATTGTCAAATATAAGGATGGATACAAAGATAAGGTAACAAGAGTGTGTATTTGATAAACAATGATATCGAAGCAACATAGACATCATTTGAAGAAAGCACCTCAAATAATATACGCGATGGCCATAGTTCCATTGTCGCAGGTATTGGAAAGAACAGATATGATATTCGTTTAAATGATTACACATAAACGGCAAACAATCACCATTGAATATGCAATTGGAGTGTCTTTGATAACTAAAATTGCAAACTCAACACTGATCGTTAAAGGAGAACATACGTATTTTTGCTGAGCCAGCCAGTCGAATGATTTCAAGGTGTCTAATGTTTATCATACTTGGATACAGTTAATTATTTGCTCAGGCATGTTACTGGACAATAGATAAATCGACAATTACTATTGATTAGGAGAAAGGATTATATGTTTGCACCTTATAATATGTCCAATATAATTAATAATAAAGAAGGTGCGATCACAATTAAGGTCAGATATATATATATATATATAAAGGCAGGGCATATACCCAAAAAAAAGGGCATATCCAACATTTGGAAAAGCATTTTTATAAAAGAAATATATTTTTGTACGGAAGAATAAGGAGCTTAAATATGGCTTTGTAATATAAAATTCTAATTTTATATTTTAATGATAAATAAAAGACCATTTGTTTATTTTTATTAAAGGCATGGAGATTTAAACTTCAGATGATTCGTCCTTTATAATTATTTTTTGAATTCTGTAAACAATTTATGTCAGATAAGTGGACAAAGTCACCTATGGCATTTTAAACTCAATCATAGCAGATATTGTGATTTATTTAATTGTTTTTGAATCCATGTCCAGCCTGCCTCCTCAACCTTAGGAGTTAAAGCGCAATCTAAACTAGTTTAGAATTGCGTATATATATTTGATCTATCGCATCTTGATTATTAAATTGTTTATAGTTTATGTGCATAAAACATTATAAAGTTGTATGTTATAATCTTCATTGTAGTTGACTTTGTTGCCCGAATAATATTTTGCACTGGTCTCTTTATCATTGAACCATTGGATTTACATTTGAGGTCAAAATATCTATAACTACCTTCTTACAAAACTCAAATCCATTGTTAAAACAGATACCTTATACAAAAACATTCATTTCAAATAGGACCTTGCTAATCGGAGAACTCCAAAGCTTAACTTCGCTATAGAAAAGCCTTGAACCAAGCAATCAGCGTTTGAGGTGAAGGTCTATTCGCCTGGGTGTAGCAGAGCCTAAAGTGCAAGGGAATCAAGGTGATTCACATTCATTGGCTAGAACTGATTGCAGGATCCTGTCAGAGAACTGGCAAGCTCTTGATATTCCAATCTACGGTTTTGGGAACCAACAAATTAGCGACTCTACTGGGATGAGTTGCTCTCAATATATATTGTGAACTTACCCAAAGTTTCAGATTTCGTAGAGAATCAAAAAGTAGTTCTATTAGTTTGTTTGGAAGTGTACCCTACTGAAAGTAAGAACCCGAAAGATCAACAAATCAATATATTCCTCGAAAGAGGTGGCGACTCTATTGGGAAGGATTTCAACTAGTAGCATTGTTGAGGGAGAAGACTCAGAAAGAGATGGTGGATAGTTTTTTTTACAAAGTATCGATCATTTCAAAGAAAGCCTTTTATTCTAGATGGCATTGGGCCATTGGATTTCAGCAATTTTGATTGTGAACCTAGCAAGTTATCCCCAAAGCTTTCACAACTTGTACCAAAGTTCCATGGAGAATGGGATGAGTCGGCAATTTGACATTTGGATGTGTTTTATACATTCATTGAGGACTATGAGGTTTGTGCAAGGATCAGGTGATGAAGTTGTTTGTCAAAACATTGAAGGACAAATGCAAAACAGGCGTATGAATCATTACCTACACAATGTATCTCATCTTGGAAACAATTTGAACAGTTCCTATGTGAATTTCATGATGGTAGCGAGGAAAATGACATGAATTATAAACAACATGAAGATCAAAATTGCACAATCAAAGAGGATCTTAACATGTCTCCACTTGATGCCTTTTTCAATTTGGAAAGATTTGAAGGGGAGCCTTCAAAACATTTGTACATGAGGATGACAAGTAGTTATCATGAGATACCATTAGACATCAAGCCTCCATATGTGGAATTTATAAAGAAATTTTTTGAGATGGGAGTCTCACCATGTGACCCTGATTTGAAGCTTCATTTTCAAATATTGGAAGAAGGTGGTACTGAAGTGAAACAAACACATGAGGATGTTCTTGATTTGAATGGGGAAGAATTTTTGGGCCAAGTTGAAGAAGAATTCATCCATAATGAGACCTGTGTGGCAACAAATGACAACAAATGTAGAAATGAAGAGGATGATTCTCTCAATGTGGAAGAAATTTCAGCCTTGTTAGGTCTGGCATCTCAGAGACATGTTGAAAGAAGTGGTCCAAAAAATTTCTCAATTCACCATGGTGAGCAAGTTGATGGATCAGTGCACACTCAAGAGGTACTTGATGAAGGAGATAATAATTGCCACGAGTCATATAGTGAAGATGAAACAAAACTACGTACGACATATAAATAGGAGGAAGTTTTAAGATATATTGTTGATGAAGATATCCATCTTACTGGTCAAGAAGATGATGATTCTCAAAAGGGTGAATTTAGTACACTATTTGATGATATTATATCTAGTGATGATCCAGATGAAAGTTCTTATGATAGTATGCCTGAATTCTCTATGTTCCTAAATCCCTTGTTTGATGAAACTCATGAAGTTTGTTCAAAAGGTGAGGTGTCTTTCAATTCGTCCTATGAGCAGGAGTTGTGTAATGAGATGGAATCAGCCAAGCATGATGATGAAGATAGACTGAAGGCTAGTTCTAATGATTTCTCATCAGATCATACCCTTGATATATGTGAAGTGACATCTTTTAAATGTGAATCATCTTCAAAGTCTTATTGCCGAAAGGATATGCATTCAGAGTATGGCGCTGAAAAGGATTGTGTACAAAGGGACATCCAGGCAAAAGAGCTTAATCTAGATGCTGATATGATTAATCAAATGCATAGCATGGACCATAGTACACTTGGCAATTTCTCAAAGGCTAAACATGAAACAAATACCAAAATTTGCATTGATGAAGTAGCGGCAATAAGTATTATCAATGAGGATGATACACGTAACGCAGCTTTGTAACATAGGCAGCAAATCAAGGAGATGAAAGAAAAGCATATGTCATGTGATGGTTGTCTTTTGAAATTTGCAAATGGATCAGATTGTACTAAGGAACGATATGATATCATATTCAGGAGGTTCGTAGTGTTACATGATCAGAACTATGTGTTTGACAGAGGGAACAATCAATGTTCCTTTTTAGGGGGCCTGGGGTCACCCAATTTCACCTTGCATCATGAGAAGCTTGGATACTCGGTCTACTCCTCCAGAGATACCTGGAATCTTATTATGCCCACAAGGAGCATATGTCCCCAACGAGAGCCACTAATGGAACTCCAAATTTTGGCAAAAATTAGAATCCAAATACCATGCCAAAGGGAGAATCTTCAGATCTTACCCACTACTTATGTTCAAACAATATGCTACAAAGCACTAAGAGTCATGATCAAGAGAATGTAGAAAAGAAAATGGTTCATATATGTATGTGTTTCAGCACTTCACAAAAGTATCTGATATCAAACATATCATGGGAATGTTCTAAATCACTGTCCAAGATGCAAATGAATATTTCAGATCGGAAGGATTTGCATTTGTGCATCAAGTTGTTTGAACAGTTCAAGTCTTATAAAGCTCTTTATTTCTTTTTGGACGAAAATGGAGCAAAACTTCTAAGAGACTGTAAACTAGTCCATATGTTGAAATATTGTTATCAATGTCAAAGTTGAGTTCGAACGAGAGATTGATCCACTGAAGAATGCACTGAAAAGATTACAATAAAGGCGTGAAATTCTAAAACAAGAAAACATCATCTCCAAGAAACATATTAATATGAATACATCTATTGAACTGGCTACATGAGTAATAGAGATGAGTGGCTATAAAGAGATAGAAGTGACAGTCACATAATTATATCAGTCACTATAAATATACATGCTGTTATTAGCAGAAGGCTACATGGTGATCTAGAGAGAACGAGTATGATATTAACGAGTATTGATCATATATGTACAGAAATGTATGAAAACATTGTGAAGCATATATGATTGTACAGGAAATGATAAACTGGAGCATAAATTGACCAGTAGCAAACTCAGGAATATGTATATCACGAAGATCTGAAGATTGGGCAAAAATCATTATCTTTGAATCATAATGAGTCCATATCAAGAAGAAGTGATGCGAGGAGCAAGCATAGGAGTTTGTCGAAACTGAAAACGTTCTTGCAAGATGAATAATAGTGTGGCACAATTCATATTAAATGCAAATGAGGGATTTCATTTGTGAGATGAATTTCAATCATTGCCAGAAAATCAATATATGCTTTAAGCAGACTTTAAACATTGCCAAATATAAGGATGGATATGATGATATGGTGAGAAGAGTGTGTGTTTGATAAACAATGATATCGAAGCAAAATAGACATCATTTGAAGGAAGCACCTCAAATAATATACAAGATGGCCATAGTTCCATTGTCGCGGGTATTGGAAAGAACAGATATGATATCCATTTAAATGATTACATATACACAACAAACAATCACCCTCGAATACGCAATTGGAGTGTTTTCGATAACTAAAATTGCAAACTCAACACCGATCGTTAAAAGAGAACATACATATTTGAATGATCCCAGTGAAGACAATGTGATGTGTTGGTGTCATGTTTTGCTGAGCCCGTCAATTGAATGATTTCAAGGCATCTAATGTTTATCATATTTGGATACAATTAATTATTTGCTCAGGTGTGTTACTGGACAATAGATAAATAAATCAACAATTACTATTGATTGGGAGAAAGGATTATATGTTCGCACCTTATAATATGTCCAATATAATTAATAATAAAGAAGGTGCGATCACAATTAAGAGTTTATGAAGAGAGGCGTCTATTCACACTGCTCCCTTTCAGATATATATAAAGGCAGAGCGTATACCAAAAAAAGGGACATATCCGACATTTGGAGAAGCATTTTTACAAAAGAGATATTTTTGTATGGAGGAATAAAGAGCTCAAATATGGCTTTGTAATATAAAATTTTAATTTTATATTTTAATGATAAATAAAAGGCCCTTTGTTTATTTTTATTAAAGGTATGAAGATTTAAACTTCAGTTGATTCGTCCTTTATAATTATTTTTTAAATTTTGTGAACAATTTATGTCAGATAAGTGGACGAAGTCATCTATGGCATTTTAAACTCAATCATAGTAGATATTGTGAAATATTTAATTTTTTTGAATTTGTGTCCCATCTGTCTCCCCGACCTTAGGAGTTGAAGCAAATCTGGACTAGTTTAGAATTGCATATATATATTTGATCCGTTGCGTCTTGATTATTAAACTATTCATAGTTTATGGGCATAGAATATTATAAAGTTGTACTTTATAATCTTAATTGCAGTTAACTCTATTACCGGAATAATCTAAAGCACTGGCCTCTTTATCATTGAACTATTGGATTTATATTTGAGATTAAAAAATCTAGAACTTCCTTCTTACAAAACTCAAATCCATTGTTAAAATCTTATACAAAAACATTCATTTCAAACCATCACATAACTCCATATTAATCGAGTTCAAGGACCTTGCTAACCGGAGAACTCCAAAGCTTAAACTCGCTATAGAAAAGCCTCGAACCAAGCAATCATTGTTTGAGGTGAAGGTCTACCCGCCTAGGTGTAGCGAAACCTAAAGTGCAGGGGAATCAAGGTGATTCTTGTTCGTTGGCCAAAACTGATTGCGAGATCCTGTCAAAGAATTGGCAAGCTCTTGGATTTCCAATCTACGGTTTTGGGAACCAACAAGCCTTGTAGAGCTAGAAGTGCAGAAGATTGAATTGATTGCTCTTGTCAAGTTGGCCATAAGCGATTGGATATCCCAACATCGAGTTGGCAAGACTCATAGGATTTCAATCTGTGGTTTTGGGAACCAAAACGTCCCACTAGGATTGAATCCATCTCTTTGGTTAGTCTAACTTTCTACTTTTCTCAGTCATAGGTTTGTCACTTCTCATTACTCATCCATGTAGGGTTAGTTCTCAAAACTCTTGTCCCTCTTCTATCCTCTTCTTGGTTTAGAAAGTTATGAATATCTCGTTTTGGATTATCATACCTCCATCCATGCAACACAAAGTTGGCTTTTATCTATCAAGTTTTATGGATTATCATCTTATATTTCAACTCTACCTTTCATATAAGTCTACAACTGTGTTCTTGAAGTTTTCCATGTAGACCAACTTGGATTACTCCAAGGGTTTTAGATTTTCCTAATGATCTTTATTGTAAATTGCATATGTTTGCAATTTATTGCTCACCCAAACCTCACTTTAGCATTCTTGGCCTCTCAAGCCCAACATGCTTGATCAGCTCAATTCTACATTAAATTTTGGCACCTCCTTGGCATTTTGGACCCCAGGTCCCAATTTGGGCCTGCATTAGGGGGAGAAGGTCCCTTTGGGCACCTCACTCCTTGCAACTGAAGCTCATATTCAAATCAAGCAATGGTTAGCTTGCAAAAGCAAGAAACTTAATCTTGTATCAACTTGCTCTGAAGTTAACACCCCAAAAATGCTAGGGAGAAGTATAAAATCAAATTATTCTTCCTCATTTTACAACAACTCTCATCCATCAATTCAAAAAGCAACTCAATTTTTAATTCAAGCACTCAAGTCCTCAAGAGCAAGAGATCAAGCATCCAAGACATTGAAGACAAGGAGTAATTTTCATATTTGTGCATCCATGATGGCATCCATGATCAACAGTTTCTAAAGTCAACTCTACAAAGTCAACAACATCTTCACGAGTATTTCAACACAAAGAAGGTCTATGAAGGTATAAACATTTAGTTTTCAGATCTAGCCTCTGCTACCTAATAGAACACTTTCAATTACATGTCAATTTCAAGGTTAATTCCAAAACCAGGGTTTGACCTAGGAGTGGACCTCGGAAACCACTTTCGACCCAAAATTTTATTTATTTTTTTGTGTGCAAACACAGGTAGGAAACACACTAAAAAAGCTACAACCTGAGCATCAAGAGACCTTCAAAACATTTGTCATTAGATTGAAAACTGCTCGGAGCAAGTCACCTCACAGCTGGCTCCTAGGAGTGGGTCAATCAAGCGCAACAAAGTCCCCCTTGATTTTGCACGAAATTTGGATCACAAGTCAATCATCATGTACATCCCAGATCTTCTATTGGACTCTTCCTATTAGTTTTTTGTTTTCCCGTGCACATTGAAAGTCTTTATTTCATCATATTTTTCCCTAGATATTGCATTCACCTCCCACAAGATCTTAAGCCAAGTGGATCATTCTCCATCCAATGTATGTGTAAATAGGAAGATAGGCCTAAGAGTCCTAGCTTCCACGCATAGAATAGCAAACCCTATGTCCCCACATTACAACTATAATAATTATTGCCTCATCTAAAGGAACAGAAGCATGAATGATTGATCTCCTTCAGGTTAGTTCTAAAATTCCTTATCAATTTGTTTTTGTTTGGTCCATTGGTGTAGCACAATTTTCCTCTAGGGAGCTTAGTTGAAAATTGATATTGGTTTCTACAAGTCTCAAGTGCACAATTTATGAGCTGGGCAATAGCAGGTTAAACATTCCCAAAAGTTTAGATTGATGATGGATGGTTTTGGGGCAAAACTTGTCAAATGAACTGTTCTTTTTTATTGCTACGTCTTTGCTAAGTTGCTGATTCTAGTTCAGGTCCTAGTTAGGGTTTGCAGATTTGGCGAAAAAAATGGGGTTGGGTTTGTTTTAGGGTTCATCCATACCATGTGTGTGTGTGTGTGTGTGTGTGTTCGTGTTCCCTTTTCCCATTACATTCTCTAAACATCTATATTTAAATAATAAATAAAACACTTTTTCTTGATAAATGAATTATTCCTTATCATCAATTGAAACACTTCGTCATAGGGAAAAAAAGTAACAAACCCTTAGACAATTTAATATTTTATTATTACAGTCCTTTATCTTTATAGAGATAACAATATTATCCTTATGATAAGATTTTTATAATTTTTTAATTAAAAAGTCTCCTGAAAATTACTGCCTCTCTTGCTTCGCATCACCTACCTTCCTACACACCTGTTGTGGCTAGGGATCTGTCTCCATCCCTTTCTCCCATGGATTTTTCATTATTATGTATGTGAACTTTTGAGTATCTATGAAAGAAATTTTCTCCTGGTTTATTTAGGGCAAAAATTCAGAATATTACTCACAATCTGATAGTAGTCTCCTTGCCAGATCAAGGTTTTCATCACTCAGTAAACATCAGTCTCCTCATGACAGCTCAACTAGAACTTCTTAAGCAAAGATCATGGATGATGTTGTATAAAGCATATCCCCTTGAGATTTGTGACATGGTCTGACAACCTCCTATGAGATCCTCAACTAGAAAGGTAGTGGTTTCCTGAACAGATGCATCTTTTTGGGAGAAATGGCCAGCTCAACTCCCTACAAGTTGTATCAGAGCGAGGTTGAAGGTTCAAATCCCCTTGGGTAATGCTGAGGGGTGAGTTTTGGAATGTGTGTAGTATATCCCCTTGGGGTTCGTGACATAGTGTGACAACTTCCTGTGAGATCCTTAACTAGGATGGTAGTGGTTTCCTAAATAGATGCATCTTTTGGGAGAAGTGGTTAGCTCAACTCGCTACACATGCTTCAATGATTCTTTCTCCCCATGAGTCTACTGAGCTATGCCGTGCTAATTCCAGTGCTTTTCATTTTTTACATGAAGATCAGACCAGTTTCTAGCAAGGTGTAAACAGGAAAAAGACGAGACTCGCTTCAAAGAATACAAAAATATATGGATTTAAAAAAAAAAAAATCAAAATTCAGTGGATTCATTTTGGATTCTGCAAAACTTGTGAAATTTGGACTAAGCTTCACTTGGATTTGTGCAAGAAAATAAACAGTACTTCTTCCATCTCTGGATGATTTCCATAGCCAGATCAACCCTGAAGATCCTACATATCTTACAGATCTGGCAACATAGGTTCTTTCGTTTAAAGGGAGCATATCCCAATAAGATCATTTATCTGTTACAAATAAGAAATACAGGGTTTGACATGAAGAATGATATTCTTAAGCAAGTCAATGCACAGCTTTGAAGCTACTGACATACATAGCCAATCATACATATGCGAAAAATAGTGACAGTTAATTTATTTTTTCGGAGATCATCTGAGTGAGAAAATAATTAAAGATAAAGATAGTCAGAATCAAAATCAGAAAGAGGGGATAGTAACGAAATAAAACAATTATTTTGAAGTTTGACAATTAAAAAAATTCGAAGTTGATATTTCTAAGAGCTGTAATTTCAGTCATAAAAAGGGCATTTCTGTCTGCGAGTTGTGATCTAGTGGTAGGATGGTGTTTATCACAGTGACGAACCAAGTTTAAATATTGTCCGAGTAACAGCATGAGCAGGTATCTGCCTTCCAGTGGAGTATGATACTATTAATGGCTCTAAATAGTGGAAAGCTACCTGGTGACAGCAAATTAACCAATATTCCCATATTACCAAGAAAAATTGAAAGAGTGATCGGGTAGTTCAGCTAAAGTGGAATATGGTATTTTGGTAAATGCTTGCAAAATGGGGAGCCCTCTTTGCTCATAAATTACCCAACCGATCTATTCCCCAAGAAAAATTTAAAAACAAAAGGGTCTCTCTATGTAGCATAAATAACAAATGAACACTGTTGGGCATTTTTATTACTTCTCCTCAAACTAAGGCTTTATCCCTCACTAATTAAATTCTCTTTTAATGTGCAGAAAATTGTGTGCGTACTTTTTTTTTCCAAAAAAACAATTAGAATTTTGATAAGAAAGATCCATCTATTGCCTCTTTGCAAACTCGAGAAGAAGCAGAGGATTATTAAAAATTATAGATGATAACACAGGAAGAAGATAAAGCAACCTGTTAAGAGTACCTTCAGAATATGAAGTCTTTGTACGTCATCCATGAGGGCAAGCTTCCTGGCAAAGGAAAGAAGTGTATTTGTGAGCGACTTGGCATTGGGTACCCCTGTTATAGCCAGTAGCCCCGGGCCTTCTGGACCTAACGCCTTCATTACATTTCCAATGCAATCGTTGCTTTCCGATAACAAGCGGCAATAATCTATCTCCAACAGCTCTAATATATCTGTCTTTTCCTCCATCTTTGCTCTTCTTGCCTGCAAATGAGTAAAAGGAGATGTACGGGAATTTAAAACTCGAAGCCAACATATCTTCCCAGATTGCAAGCTCATGCCCTTTCCGTCAGTCTTCTCTCAGTCTTTTAGTGTCGTGCAGTTTCAAACTGTGTTGTGTACTGTTGCATTGCCCTGAAAGAAAGTACTGTTTGGAAGGGTTTAAAAGAGTTAAATATTTTTTTAAAAAGTTTAAATAAGCGTGGGTAAGATTTTTTTTTTTTGTTTGAGTTATATTATTAGATCTATAATATATAATTTGTTTTAAGATGTATAAATATATTTTGTTTTAAAATATATCTATAGATAAATAATAATTTAAAATATAAATATTTTTTATTTTTATTCAATCATATCAAAAAAATTGTTTAATATTATAATTAATTTTAATTTTACACATCATTTTAAAAATGTTACATTGTTTTCAATATTTTTCTTTTCAAAATCATTGTTAGCTATTGTTTTTGTATTTTAACCAAAAAAATTATAAATTGTAAATTAAATTAAAAAAGATTTCAACTAAGCTAATTTAAATTATTCTTAGTATTTGAATAATTTTACTAATTAAAAACTAAGATATAGTTTTACAATTATAGTTATATTTAAGTTACATTATAAGTTTAATCTATAAATTCTTCACTTCGATTTCATAGCATCATTTTGAATTTTAAAAAATTTATTTGCATGATTTTCCTTCTTCACCAATATTTTAATTTATATATTGTAGATACATATATAGCTTATTTTAAAATTTTCATATATTCAATTTTATTATATGTTATTAATTTAATTACAATGGTATGGATAAAAAAATTAATTACAAATGTTAATATGTGATGAATATAATAGTGATAAAAAAATTAGTCTCACTTAATTACTTATCAATGTATAAAAATTTAATCAAGTTTCTAAAATAATAATGTAATCTATAAATATAAAATTTTAATATTTATAAAATGTAAATAATCAAGAATAGTTTGGTAGAATTTTTACTAATTTATTTGAGATTTTTTTTTAATTTAATATTATGTTCTTAAATTTTTGTTATAATCGTTATAGTTAATTTACAATCTAAAAGTCAAAATATAATATAAATATTTAAAATATTATTACATTTTTAAAAATATTTATAAAATCTTTTTTTTTTTTATAAATACGATTGAATAAAAGAACAAAGTTATATTTCTAAACATTATTTATCTATAAATTTTTAAAATTTATAATTATCTTAATAAAATAATATTTAATATTTTTTAAATGATTTATTATTAAATAAACTCATCATATGTACTAAAGAAACATTTAACTCTTTTTAACTCTTCCAAAAAATACATTCTTTCTTAAATTTTTTAAAACTATACATACTCTACATGATAATGCAACAGTACACAACACCTAAAAGACTGACATACAAAAATCTGACAGGGCATGGCCATGATGGGAGGGGCCATCTGGGCAGTCGAACGAACTGCCTAGATAATCGTTGTTGTATGTCTGTTATGCGGTCTCTTTTTTATCTTTTCAAATTGTCATTTTATAGTCTAGGATGTCATTGTTTGGGGTTCTCTATATATGCTAGCCAGGACACTCAATTCTATTTTCTTCTAGGATTTGAACTTGTGACCTTTTATTTAAAGTGGGGACCTCTTTTTCAAGACTACACTATTAGACCAGCTCAACTTAAATTATAATATTTTAATTTTGATCGTAAGACAATTAAATTTGTAGTCTTAAAGTGCTTTGGATTAAAGGTGTTCTCCACCACTAGGTTGATTTAGACTATGATCTTTTAAAATTGATCTAATACAAACAAATTTGTAAAGAACTTTGATTAAACGTGTTACAAATATCTAGGTAGTCTAAAAATTAAAATTAAAATTTGGATACTTTGTATAATATTCTATTTAATAGATATAATTATCACTAGTAAGTTGTGCATTTGTGGACATGCAACTATTAGCTCATAGATTTTATATTTTTGAATGGGAGTAGGTAATTAAGAGAGGACCATAAATTTAGTTGGTTTTAGTAGTAGAAGCACCCTAATTAGTTTTTTAAAAATTGTGTCACCGTGCATGCGTATATTTTCCAACCCAAGCAATCATTAATGTACTACACATGCAACAACCTCGAAATAGCTACTCCTCCAAGCACAAAATTGTCATTGGGTCAGAAGATCGACTATTTTTTGTACTCATGAACCATGCAAGGAAGCAGCCCAAAGATTTGGAATTGCAACAATAATAAAAACTTCCTAAAAAGGGTAAGCAATGCAAGGCTTGATTAATGAGTACTTAGAGAGTCATTGATTTTACAATTTTCAAACCATGTGACCCAAAGTAGTGAAGGTTCAAGGCATGCCCCTCTTGTCAACAATGAATACATAACACATATGGAAGATAAAGGACATGAACCATGCAAACAAATTGTGAGAACCCAATGCCTAATATTCCTTGACTAGTCAACTATAACGACGTAAACATTTAAAATCATGCACAACAAGGGCACCAATTATAAATGACTAAAACATATCAAGGTAGTTGAGAAAAACATAGGGTTTCTAAACTTTTGAACCATAAAGCATAGTTGTGACAACAAACTTTCTTTCCCATGGTATGTAGACACTCGACAGGTTACTAACGCTAATGAATATAATGAAGTTAATAGTTGAAGCTGACAACTAAGTTATTTTCTAACTAATAGTCATTTCTAACCGCGAACACTGGATTCATTGCAATAAGTGATTGAGTTCTCATTAATTTATAGATTTTTGTGGATTTTTAGAACTAGTTGAGTAGGATATTAACTTAATTTATAGAATTTATTTGGTAGTTGACTATAATGCCCTTAAATTTTAACAAATATCAATTTTGTTTTAGCTCTCTCTTAATTTTCCAGATTGTCAATATAAATGTCAATAATTTTAGGGCCCAAGTTGTCATTAATTTATACGTTTCTATGGATTTTTTGAAATAGTTAACTATGAGATAAATTCGAGAATTATAGATTTTTTGTGATTTTTTTAGAACTTAACATTGTAGAATATATTTTACAAGTTGTTGCTACCTTCTAACAATATACAAATAATAAACTCCACGTAAGCATTGAACCAAAAAGAAAATAAGTTGTCCCATTTAAATAGGAAGGCTTAAAAGGCCAGAAATCATAATAGAATTATAATTTATTCGAATACAAACATTATTCCCCAAAATATTAATATTTTTAAAAAAAATGTTATTGTTCCATTTTTCTAAAACCAAAATCTACAATAATGTGCGTAGAAAACTTTCATAAACTATTCAATAAATTCAAACAAAAGAATATCCAAATAACAAAAAATGCAAATAAACAATCCATCAACCATAGCTCAAAGTTTATAATCCATGAAATTGCATTCATATTTATTTGAAACTAGTCAAGTATTGAAAAAACCAATTAAAGATATAATACATTCATTGTCCCTCATTTAACATATATAAATAATGCTTAAAAACTATCTTTAAAAATAACAAACTCTTTGAAAATGACTTATTCAAAAGAGAAACTTAAAAGCTACTAAAAATACTAAAAAAAAGACCCACTACAACCTAATTCTATACTACACCCTCCATACTAGTCACAGGTTTCTAGATGTTATTATCATTATCTCAAAATGGGAATCAAACATTTCTACGTTATCTTATTCTTTTTTCAACGCTAACATGACATTTATATGTTGTGTGGAGCTTTACTTATATTTACATGCCAAAGTTGTCAGTTTGAAAAGGACATCTTATGTTACCCCCAACTAATAATGTATGTGAAAGAGTCATATCAGTTGTTATGTTGTATTTCCCCACCCAAGCGATCATTAATGTACTGCACATGCAACTATCTTGAAATAACTACTCCTCCAAGCGCAAAATTGTATTTGGGTGAAAAGATCAACAACTTTTTGTACTTGTGAACCATTCAAAGAAGCATACCAAAGATTTGGCATTGTCCCAACTTACCAATAAAAAAAAATTATTAAAAGGGTAGGCAATGTAAGGCTTAATGGATGAGTACTCTGAGAGTCATTGATTCTACAATTTTCAAACCATGTGATCCAAAGTAGTAAATGTTCAAGGAAAGCCCATCTTGTTGACTATGAATACATAACACATATGGAAGACAAAGGACATGAACCATGCGAACACATTTCAAGAACCCAGTGCTTGATATTCCTCTAGTGGTCAACTACAAAGATGTAAACATTTCAAATCATGCACAACGAGGGCACTAATTCTAAATGACTAAAACATATCAAGGTAATGGAACAGAACAAAGGGTTTCTAAACTTTTGAACCACAAAGCATAGTTGTGACAACAAACTATCTTTCCCATGGTATTCAAACACTTCATAGATTACTAACTCTAATGAATCTAATGAAGTTAATAGTTGAAGCTAACAACTAAATTATTTTCCAACAAACAGTCATTTCTAACCACAGAAATAGGATCCATTGCAATAAGTGATTGAGTTCTCATTAATTCATAGATTTTGAGAATTTCTAGAACTAGTTAACTAGGATATTAACTTAATTTATAGAAAAAAAATTAGTAGTTAACTATAATGCCCTTAAATGTTAACAAACATCAATTTTGTTTCAACTTTCTCTTAATTTTCCACACTATCAATATAAATACCAATAAACTTAGGGTCCAAGTTACCATTAATTTATAGATTTTTATGGATTTCTAGAAATAGTTAACTATGAATTAATCTTGAATTATAGATTTTTTGTGATTGTTTTAGTACTTAACATTATAGAATATTGGGCTATGATAATTTTACAAGGTGTTGCGACCTTCTAACAATATATAGATAATAAACTCCATAAAAGCATTGAACCAAAAAGCAAGTTGTCCATTTTAAATAGGAATCCTTAAAAGGCAAGAAATCATAATGTAATTATAATTTATTTGAATACAAACATTATTCCCCAAAATATTATATTTATGACAAACAAAATGTTATTGTTTCATTTCACTAGAACCAAATTCTACAATAATGTGCATAGAAAACTTTCATAAACTATTCAATAAATTCCAACAGAAGAATGTCTAAATAACAAAAAACACAAATAAATAATCCATCAACCATAACTCAAAGTTTATGATCCATGAAACTGCCTTCATATTTATTTCATTAATATTTATCTGAAACTAGTCATGTATTGAAAAAACTAATTAAATATGCCATACATTCATTGTCCTTCATTTAACATATATAAGTAATGTTTAATAGCTGTCTTTAAAATAACAGACTCTTTGACAATGACTTAATCGAAAGAGAAACTTAAAAGCTACTAAAAATAATACAAAAAAGACCCACTACAACCTACTTCTATACCACACCCCCTATACCAGTCACAAGTTTCTAGATGCTATTATCATCATCTCAAAATGGGAATCAAACATTTCTACATTATTTTATTTTTTCAACACTAAAATAACATTTATATGTTGTGTGGAGCTTTACTTATATTTCCATGCCAAAATTATTAGTTTGGAAAGGACATCTTCTGTTACCCCCAACTAATAATGTTGATAATGTATTGAAAGAGTCATATCAGTTGTTATGTTGTATTTCTCCACCCAAGCGATCATTAATGTATTGCACATGCAACTACCTCAAAATAGCTACTCCTTCAAATACAAAATTGTCAACAATGTCTTGTACTCGTGAACTATACAAAGAAGCAGCCCAAAGATTTGGAATTGCCCCAACTTACCAATAATAAAAATGTTAAAGTAAAGGATTTGTTTTATTTTATTTTATTAAATTACCTTTACTAGATAACCCTTTATTTACATGCATTCTCATTTAATAATTAAATATTAATTATTAAATGTCATTTAGCTCTTAATGTTTCCCTTTTAGGTTTTACGATCTCCTATAAGGATTGATCCATTGTATATTTCTCTCATTCTTTCAGTCTGATAATATATTCTTGGTTATTTTCAGAGCCAAACACTTGCCTTCTCTTGTCTTTTTCTTCTCTATTACATGTTCTTGCATGAAGGTGTTCTACTGGATGTATGGATTTGTTCTCATCAAATCCTTCATGGTATCAGAGTCAGATTTGACGTAGCTTGTTTGTATTTGAACAAAAACATGAACAAGGGTTTGATAGAACAAATCTGGCATTTTTTGGGTATTGGTTGTGGAAATAGTGGGGTCTCTAAATTCGAAGCACTTTGGGTCCAAACATACTCATGGTTGGATTTAGAGGACATCAAAACTCTTATTTCCATGTAAAACTTGTCTATTTTGGAGTTGGGCAATTCTGAGGCAAAAAAAAAAAATTTGCCTCTAGGGCTTCTACAAACTCTGCACGCATTTTGAGGTGCAAAAATAAATATATATTATTATTTTTATTTTTTATGTTTTAAAATAATGTAGCCCGTGCACTGCCAACTACCCACCCACACTCTATCATGCATCGCCACTAAGTCACAGTCACCGCTCGATTCTGCCCCCCGCGCACTGTTGTTGGACCACAAGGCCAACCTTGCCCAAACAATAGTCATATGGATGCTTGAGGGTCTACTTTTAAGTCCCTATTTTTTCTAGGTTTTTTTTGGCATTATAGGGTACCTATCTATTTTTTGGCTCCAACTTGAGCATACAAAAGCATTTTTTGGCAAACAACATATCGTGAGAAAGATTATTTCGAGATGGACACATTGGTATAGGTTTTATTGGTGAATGTTTCCAGTATGGTACCTATTTTTGCAGTCAAAGTTAGATGATTTGTTTTTTGCATTCCTAGGGCATGACTTGCTCAATTTTACTTCATTTTTTTAATCCAGAAGAAGTGACGAAATGCTCTCTTCAAGCTCTTTCCAGGTTCTCTGTAATTTTCATCATAATTTTTCAAAGGTACACATGATTCTCATTTGACATATTTTTTCTTTTCTCATTATATAAGCTTCCTTTCTAACAGTTGGGGTTCGGTTTTTTGCATTATGGGGGGTGTTTTATATGCTTGTTTCTGTCATTTACTTTAGTAAACTAGAACTATATCAAAACAAACACATTCTACAAATATGGTTGAGACCTCTTTTTATCCAACTCTTCTGACCCCACGTAACTATCACACATGGAAAACCCTAATGACATGACTTCTCCATTCAAAAGGATTGTGGTCTGGTTTAGATGGCGTACAACCAATTTTAAAGAGGGGCTTTGAGGTCATGCATCACATGAACAAGATGGATGAGACCATGGTGTTGATTACTTTGCATGTATCTAATAGTTTGTAATTTCATCTTGATGGGTGCACTACTCCTCGAGATATGTGGACTAAGATAGAGGGCTTATTTGGTATAGTAAATGAGTTCAAGGCACTTCAAATTGAGGTAGAGCTTAGATCATTTCTACCTGATGCTTGTTCCTCTATTGAGGACTTTCTGATGAAGTTTAGACAACAAAGATCTTTGTTACATGGTTGTGGGTAAGTAAAGATGGATAAGGAGTACAATTATTTGATTTTGTCAAAGCTTTGAGGAAACTTTTAGATTTTCTCTTCTAACTTCCATTCCATTATGAATGTGTTGGGTCCCAGATTTACCATGCCCACATTTGAGGTATTATATGATTGGTTGACTAGAGATTAGGCCAAGCTTACATAGTTGGATTCTCTAACAAGATCAAAGAACTATGGATTAGTTGCTTAGACATCTATAGGGAAGACAAAGCAAAAACTAAAGCCCATAAAAGATTCAACTGGTAGTAAGAGTTCTTCCAAGCCATCTCCTAGATAATTCTCAGAAATCCACTCTGAAAGGCGAACCTTCTAAGTTTGGTGAGTCTTACTCCAAGACTAAGAAGTTTATAGGTGATCCTTGCAATTTTTGTGGCAAGGAAGGACATCCAATTTCCAAGTGTTGGAAACATCTTGAGGCCTTAGAGGAGGCCATGCAGTAGCACAATATTGCTTCTCTAAAGCCACCACCTCCTCCTTTAGGGAAAGGACATGCTCTTTCTACATGAGATTTGTCTTCTTCTTCTTCTACTTAGATCATTGACTCAGGTGCTTTCCACCATATGACATGCTCACCTAATTTGGTTACCTCACTTGCTCAGAGAGTTACTACACATATTGTAGTTGGTGACTTGGCACAACTTTTAGTTTTAGGTTATGGCACTATCTCTTTGGAGGGTGGTTCCCTAGAGGATGTTCTATTGGTTATGACCATTTCTACAAACCTCTTGTATGTCTATCAGATTTTTCACTCTAGCTTTGGTAAGACAATTGAGTTCTCATCACATGATGTGGTTATTTGAGACCTCCATGAACCTAATTTGGTTATTGCTACTAGGAGTGTTTATTTACAGACTCACTTATACCAATTTAATGGCTTTGAGAGCTCTAATTCTACAGGTGTTTCTCTTGTTTCTCATGCAAATGTGCTGTGAGCAAACTTTGGCATGAGCATTTTGGCCATGTCAACTACAAATATCTACAATAAATGAGTGCACAGGAGCTAGTGATTGGGCTACCTCAAATCTCTTATAGTGATGATGTTTGTTAAGGTTGTACACTTGGAAAACATCACAGAGATCCTTTTTCTAATAGGTAGATCCACACGTGCTAAGGCACCATTGGAGTTGTACACAATAATCTTATGACATTCCCCACTCCATCTTTTTCTAGTGCCCCATATGTACTTGCCTTCATAGATGACTTGTCTAGATGCACATGGGTGTACTTCTTGAAGTACAAGTTGGATGTCTTTGATTCATTTTGAATCTTTAAGACATTTGTGAGAAGTAGTCTAGTCTTCTGTTAGGCATATACACACTAACAATGGCAAGGAATACGTGAATTAGTCTTTTAGATATTATTACATTGTGCATGGTTTGTAGCATCAGTTCATAGTTCCCCACACCCCTCAACATAATGGGATTTCTAAGAGAAAGACCAAAACTTTACGAGAGATGGCCAATTGTATGATATAGTCCCCAGATATGAGTCCTTCCTTTTGGGATGAGGCTATTAATTATTCCAACTATATTCAAAATCAAATGTCGCAATCTCACAAAACATTGTGAAATTTGACTCCTCGGGAGTCTTAGACTCATGTCAAGCTTGATGTTTCTACATTACATTTTTTTCACAGTGAGCCTTGGGCATTTATTCTAGATGCACAATGGAAATCCATGGAGAGGAAGAGTCAACCACTCATGTTTGTTGGCTACTATGAGAATGTGAAGGTGTATAGGTTGTTTGATCCTGATTCTAGAGAGGTCTTGTTTCAATGAGATGTCTATTTTGATGGGTGTTATCCTCTGATGGAACCTCCATCACCAGATTATCCCTCACTATTATTACTTCCTCCTCTTCTCTATAGGATTCTTTATCCTTTGGGGAAGATTTTGATGATGATCCACCTTCCCCTCCTCCCCATGATGTTTCACGAGTACCCAAGTGGGTTCGTGATAATGTCGATGTAGTTGGACCTATGGAAGGAGATCCTTCATATTCTCGTCACACTCGTGCTCAAACATCTATTACTAGACTTTTCATTCATGTCATTTCAAATGATCCACAAAGTTTTTCACAGACAACAAGATACTCAAATTGGGATAGGGTTATGGATGAGGAGAACACTTCTTTGACGAAGAACCACACTTGGGATCTTTGTCCTCTTCCAAAAGGAAGAAAGTTGGTTCAATGTAGGTGGGTATATTGTACCAAGTATGTTGTAGATGGTTCTATTGATAAGTACAAGGCACATTGTTGCAAAGGGTTTTTCATAGGTGGAGGGTATTGATTACTCTGAGACCTTTCATCATGTCGCCAAGATGAATCTTATTCGTCTTGTACTATCTCTTGCATCTTCTCAGAGATGGACAATATTTCAAATAGATGTAAAGAGTGCCTTTTTGCATGAAAACCTACACGAGGAGATCTATATGAACCAACCTCGAGGTTTTATGCAGGACTCTTCTATGGTGTGCAAAATTCAGAGGTCCTTATAGGGTCTCAAATAAGCCCCTCGGGCTTGGTATGAGAAGATGGATTCCTTCATTCTTGCATCACACTTTCTATGTATTCATTTCAATCCTAAAATTTATATCTGTTATCATGGGGTTAATTTATTGATACTTGTGTTTTATATAGATGATCTCATCATTACAGTGAACTCATCATCCATGATATAGAGTGTTCAGTGAGCTTTGAGAGAGTAGTTTGAGATGATAGACCTTGGACTTCTGCACTATTTTTTGGGCCTACAGGTTGTTCAGCCTTTGGATGGGATAGCCATACTCTAGCAGAAGTATGCTCTCGATATGCTTCAGAGATTCAACATGCTTGATTGCAAGCCTTCTCCCACACCTTTCCAGTCAGGTGTTGTTTTGTCTACCACTTGCTCTACTCATATAATGGATTTCACTTTATATAGACAACTTGTGGGTAGTTTGTTGTACCTAATGCACACACATCTTGATCTTTCCTTTATAGTTGACCTTGTCTCTCGATTATCACGCGATCCTTACGAGAGTCATTGGAAAGCTTCCAAATGTATTTTGAGGTGCATTTGGGGTACTACATGTTATGGCATTCACTATACATCAAGGGATCCTCACATTGTTGGTTATATAGACTTAGATTGGGCCGGTGATATTAACAATCAAAATTCTACTTTTGGCTCTTTTTTTTGCCTTGGCTCTGATCCTATCACATGGTCTTACATGAAGTAGCATGGTCACACATTATCATCTATAGAGGTAGAATATAGGGTAATTGTGCTAGCTAGTCAAGAGGTTTTATGGCTTTGACAATTGATGATAGAGTTTGGATTTCCCCTTAATAGTTCCACGCTTCTTTGGTGTGACAATCAGAGTGCTATACGCATTTCCCACAACCCATTTGAGCATCAGCAAACCAAGAAAATTGAGCTTCATATACACTTCATCAACCATTTGATTTAGGATAACTCTTGTAGCTTGGAGTATATTCCCATTGCTGAGCAGGTTGCAAACATCTTCACTGAACCTTTTGCATCCCTACAATATCTTTAGCTATGTTCTATTCTTAGGGGGTGAAGGAAGTTGTCCTTAGGGGGTCTCAATGATGAGCCCTTCCTTCTTTTGTTTTTTAGCATTCTTCTATAACTTTTTGGAGTAGGGTTTTTCCCATGTGGTTTTCCCTATTTCTTTGTTTTTCAAAAGATTTGGTTGTGTTGGGTACCTCATCAAGTTATGTTGTCTAGACCCATTTACGCTTTCAACATTGTAGTTTCCTTGCTTTTTCTACATTGTTTGTAGTTACATTGTTGCTCATCTTAAGGGGTGGGGGGGTTAGAGTAAAGAATTAATTTAGTTTAATTTGATTAAATTACCTTTACTACCTTCTTAAGATTTCCCTTTATGCACATGCATTCCCAATTAATAATTAATAATTAATTACCTCTCAGGGTTTCCCTTTTAGGTTTTACGATCTCCTTTTATAAGGATCGATCCGTTGTATATTTTTCTCATTCTTTCAATCTAATAATATATTCTTGCATATTTCTAGAGCCAAACCCTTGGCTTCTCTTGTCTTTTTCTTCTCTGTTACAACTTCTTGCATGTGGGTTTTCTACTAGATCTATGGATTCATTCTCATCAAATCCTTCAAAAAAATCTGAAGAGCGTAAGTAATGCAAGGCTTAATTAATGACAACTCATAGAGTCATTTATTTTACAATTTTCAAACCATGTGACCCAAAGTCGTAAAGGTTCAAGGCATGTTCATTAAGATAAAGTTACATGAACCAGGCAGACAAATTGTCAGAACCCAACACTTGATATTCCTCAAGTGGTCAACTACAAAGATGTATACATTTTAAATCATGCACAACAAGGGCATCAATTATAAATGACTAAAACATATCAAGGTAGTTGAGCAAAATAGAGGACTTCTAAACTTTTGAACCACAAAGCATAATTGTGACAACACACTATCTTTCCCATGGTATTCAAACACTCGACAGATTACTGACTCTAATGAAGTTAATAGTTGAAGCTAACAACTAAGTTATTTTCCTACCAATAGTCATTTCTAACCATGAAGATTAGATTCATTGCAATAAGTGATTGAGTTCTCATTAATTTATAGATTTTGTGGATTTTTAGAACTAGTCAACTAGGATATTAACTTAATTTATAGAACTTTTTTAGTAGTTAACTATAACGCCCTTAAATTTTAACAAACATCAATTTTGTTTCAACTTTATCTTAATTTTCCACACTATCAATATAAATTCCAATAAAATTAGGGCCCAAGTTGTCGTTAATTTATAGAATTTTATGGATTTTTAGAAATAGTTAACTATGAGTTAAACTCGAATTATAGATCTTTTTGTGAATTTTTTAGTACTTCACATTATAGAATATTTCTCTATACTAATTTTACAAGGTGTTGATACCTTTTAACAATATGTGGATAATAAACTCCACGTAAGCATTGAACCAAAAAGAAAATAAGTTGGCCATTTTAAATAGAAAGCCATAAAAGGCAAGAAATCATAATTGAATTATAATTTACTTGAATACAAAAATTATTCCCCAAAATATTAATATTTATAAAAAACAAAATCTTATTGTTCCATTTTGCTAAAACCAAAATCTACAATAATGTGCATAGAAAACTTTCATAAACTATTCAATAAATTCTAACAAAACAATATCTAAATAACAAAGAACGCAAATAAACAATCCATCAACCATAACTCAAAGTTTATTATCCATGAAATTTCATTCATATTTATTTCATCACTATTTATTTGACACTAGTAAGGTATTGAAAAAACCAATTAAAGATATCATGCATTCATCGTCCTTCATTTAACATATAAATAATGTTTAACAACTATCTTTAAAATAACAAACTCTTTGAAAATGACTTATTTGAAAGAGAAACTTAAAAGCTACTAAAAACAATACAAAAAAGACCCACTACAACCTAATTCTATACCACACTTGTCATACCAGTCACAAGTTTCTAGATGCTATTATCATCATCTCAAAATGGGAATCAAACATTTCTACATTATCATATTATTTTTTCAACACTAAAATAACATTTATATGTTGTGTAGAGCTTTACTTATATTTCCATGCCAAAGTTTTCAGTTCAAAAAGGACATCTTCTTTTACCCCAAACTGATAATGTTGATAATGTATGTGAAAAAGTCATATCAGTTGTTATGTTGTATTTCCCAACCCAAGTGATCATTAATGTACTGTACATGCAACTACCCTAAAATAGCTACTCCTCCTAGCACAAAATTGTCTTTGGGTCAAGAGATCAATAACTTTTTGTACTCCTAAAACAAGCAAATAAGCAACCCAAAGATTTGCAATTGCCCCAACTTACCAATAATAAAAACTTTTCGAAAAGTGTAAGCAATGTGAGGCTTAATTAATGAGTACTCATAAAGTCATTAATTTTACAATTTTCAAACCATGTGACAGAAAGTAGTAAAGGTCCAATGCATGGCCATCTTGTTGACAATGAATACATAACACATATTGAAGACAAAGGATATCAACCATGCGAATAAATTGTGAGAACCCAATGCTCGATATTCCTCAAGTGATCAACTCAAAGAAGTAAACATTTAATGCACAACAAGGGCACCAATTCTAAATGACTAAAAAATATCAAGGTAGTCAACTAAAATAGAGGGTTTCTAAACTTTTGAACCATAGAGCATAGTTGTAACAACAAACTATCTTTCCCATGGTATTCAAAGACTCAACAGATTACTGACTCTAATGAAGTTAATAGTTGAAGCTAACAACTAAGTTATTTTCCAAAAAACAATCATTTCTAGCCACAAACATTGGATTCATTGCAAAAAGTGATTGAGCTCACATTAATTTATAGATTTTATGAATTTTTAGAACTAGTTAACTAGGATATTAACTTTATTTATAGAATGTTTTTAGTAGTTAACTATAGTGCCCTTAAAGTTTAAACAAATATCAATTTTGATCCAACTTTCTCTTAATTTTCCAGAATATCAATATAAATGCCAATAAACTTAGGGCCCGAGTTACCATTATTTTGTAGATTTTTATGGATTTTTAGAAATAGTTAACTATGAGTTAAACTCGAATTATAGATTTTTTGTGAACTTTTTAGTACTTAACATCATAGAATATTGCTCTATGATAATTTTACAAGGTGTTGCTACCTTCTAAAAATATATAGATAATAAACTCCATGTAAGCATTGGACTAAAAAGTAAATAAGTTGTCTCTTTTAAACAAGAAGCCTTAAAAGACAAGAAATCATAAGAGAATTATAATATATTTGAATACAAACATTATTCCCCAAAATATTAATATTTATAACAAATAAAATTTTATTGTTTCATTTTTCTAAAACCAAGATCTACAATAATGTGCATAGAAAACTTTCATAAACTATTCAATAAATTCCAATAGAAAAATATCCAAATAACAAAGAATGCAAATGAACAATCTATCAACCATAACTCAAAGTTTGATCCATGAAACTACATTCATATTTATTTCATCAATGTTTATTTGAAACTAGTCAAGTATTGAAAAAAACCAATTAAAGATATCATACATTCATTGTCCTTCATATATATATAT